>CM039087.1:32824890-33271932 GCA_022113865.1 Chimonanthus praecox | reverse complement strand
GTCTAAAACCAATGGATAATGGGCTAAGTTAGGGACTTAATCATGGATGACGTATGGACTAATTCGGTAAATGTAATAAGGTATCGGACGTCGCAAACGGTACGCGATCGGCGACCGGATTATCGAACGGAAAGCGTAACGGAGCGCGACACAGTATTCGGTAGGATTCCTACCTTTTTGTAAGCGATGGATATGTAATGGTGTTTTAAATTATTTTGATTTGGCCTATGATAGATCTATGATTATGATTTATTTTATGATGAGTTATAAGTTTATGAAGCATATGGTTTATATCTTAATATTATGCATTATATGGCTATGTATGGTATATCAAAATTATGGTTTATCTATATACTACATAGCATAATGCACGTACATCTCATGCATGGCATGGGCGGGAAAATAATGAAACCGGAGTCCATGCTCCGTCGGGGCGACAGAGAATCAGACATGGGGATAGCCTGAGGGCTATAACCGGAGTCCATACTCCGTCGGGGCGACCGAGAAGCAAACATGGGGACGATACATTGTATGATCATACGGATGATGGGTGGGACACATGACATAGGCACCCATGGCATAGCATTCATCACATGCTTATTTTGTTATATGTTATTTTATCGGTATGTGTATTATTACTAATCCATGTGCTAGCCCTACTCGGAGTCCTACTGGGCGCGTTGACTAACGCCCTACTTCTACCCTAGCTGATGACGCAGGAGAGGCAGGAAGCGGTGGACATACCGGAGGCCAAGCTTAGGAGCTTGGAAAGCGCGGTCTTAGTTTATTTTACGTTTACATTTTGGAGATGTAATTTTAAAGTAACTTAGCTTGTCGGGTTGTATAAATTTAAATTTCTTGCGATGGTTTGGACGTTACTTATGGACGATTACATTTTGTAATATAAATATGAACATAGGGGCATTTTGGTAATTCAATGTTGTATCTTCCCTTCTATCTAAAAACCAGTAGGATAGACTCTATTATCATGTTCCGCAATAATCATAATCCACGAGCTTACTTCCTACGCCTGAACCGTTCTTGTGGACTTAGCTCTGCGCACGCGTGGGGTTGGCCAGTTAAGGGTCGGGCTTTAGAAGCTCGGACTTAACTCGCGTCGTAGCGTCCGCGCCCTCTCTCACACTTCTATTTCAAAAAAAAAAAAAAATAGACTCTGATTTTTGGAAAACGGGTGAAAAAGGGTGGGGTGTTACACATTGGCCCAATTATGAGCCAACGGTTATGGTATAAGGTTCAATTTAAAATAAATGGGTAAGGCACATTTAATTGGGTCAATGTTGTTATTTGGGCCATAATGCCCAATTGGGACCCAATGGGTCGTGGTTAACTTGGTTGACCACCAAGTCAGCTCAAGCCTAATTAAATAGGGTTGAATTAAAATGGTAATGCAATATATCTATAAATAAAGGATCTAGATTAAGTGGCATGCGCATAGAGGGAATTTGGAAGATTGTATATGGTTGTAGAGACTTGGAATGGAAGCAAGGTAAGGATATACGTCTGAGGTGTATGAGGATAAGGTGTCAATGGATGGAAGGTATTGGTGGAAAGATTTTAGGAATGGGATATTGTGCATGGCCGTGTATGAGATATGCACATCCATGATTATGCGCTAGAATCTTTTTAAAAGGGGTCTTTTCCTTGGTTAAGAGTGAAACAAAGGGATTGTTAAATAAAGAAGGTGCTGAAGATTAAACACATGAGATTATAGTTTTTGGACTAAATCGGAATAGCAATTGCAATCTTCCCACACGGCTGAAATCGTTATGTGCTATTTCAGCCATATAGGATTGAGTGGAAGTTTTATAAAAGAGAGGAAGAAGAGGTCCTCGGCATACACATACAAGGCCGACCACCCTCAAGACAAGAGCTTGGAGTATTTTCTATCCCAAGCATCTCCTCTCTCTCTCAAACTATATCTCTTAGCTGAATCACTTCAAGGGGTTTCATCAAGATCAGTCTCGGCTAAAGATCAAGAAGAATGAGGAAAAGGCCAAGGAAGGAAAGGATCGGAAGAAAAAGTAGGAGCGAAGGAAAACCGGAGGAGTCGCGGAACCGGTAAGTATTTTGATAATTTTGTTTTAAATAAGGAACCATAGGGTTCGGCCATGGTGTATGGCCGAACCCAATGGAAGAAGATTAAGGGATGAATGTTGAGGTTTAATGGAAGGATGAACCATAGGGTTCAACCATATGTATGGCCGAACCCCATGAAAAGACATTGGTTATTTGATTTATGGGAGAAAAAGATGAAGCATAGGGTTTGACCATGTTGTATGGCCGAACCCCATGGGAAAGGTTATTTATGATTTTTTTTAGAAAGATTCTAAATGGATGTATGGTTGATAGTTTTAGATGCAAATAGATCATGAAAACCATAGAATATTATGTATGTTTTAAAAGGGTTTAAACGGAAGGTTGTTGGTAAAGAACCTTAGACCATGGGTTCGGCCAAGGGGTATGGCCGAACCCCAAAAAGAATTACGGAATTATATTCATATAGTTAGATCATGGAAAGGATGGCAAAGTTGTAATTATAGGCTAAAATGAAAGATCATGGGTTCGGCCATGGTGTATGGCCGAACCCCATGAGGTCATTTTATGGAATTAAGTTATTAACAATGTTAAACAATTGAGGTATGGGTGATTACCTAAGGAAAGAAGTGATGGCCAAAGGGATGAAACTAAAGGACCATGGGTTCATGGGTTCTGTAACGCCCTGCCCTTTTCACTCGCTTCTTCCCGTAAATCAGAGTCTATTTTTTTTTATAACAAAGTAGAGTGATAGAGAGCGGGACGTCACGACGCGAGTTAAATTCGAACTTCTAAAGTCCGACCTTAACTGGCCAACCCTATGTGTGCATGGACTAAATCCATGAAAACGGTTCACACATACAATATCAACATGCGGAATAACATCATAACTGCGGAATCATAAACATGCGGAATCATAATAGAACCAAGTTCTATTCCATTCAAATAGCAAAGTACGTCAAGTCTTTATTCATAATTAATTATCCAATAAAACATCCAACCATAGAAAATTCATATAAGTTATTACATCCGAATTCTAGATACTCAAAATACAAGCCCATGAGTATCTTAAACAAAATATAAACTAAATCATCCAAGCTCCTATGCCTGGTCCGTTTCGAGTTCATCATTCCCCTCGTTTCCTGTATCATCCACTAGGGTTGAAGTAGGACGTTAGAACAACGCGCCCAGTAGGTACTCCAATTAGGGCTAACATGTAACACCCCATTTTCTCAAAGAAGTGGATAATTACGAAAATACCCCTGGTTTGGTAAATTAATTATTTTGTGATGTCAAATAGGAAATGGTGGGGCCCATTGCTCAAATTAAGATCATATGAGCACATTATAAATATCAAGTTTGATTGGATGGGTTATGTACATCAATTGGGTTGAAAATTGCTAAATGGGTCAAAGGGCCCAATTGGACCCAATGGGTCAAAATGGATGATTTGACCATTGTGTAAGCTCAAATTAAATGGGTTCAAGCTGAACTAATTGGAAATCAAGTATAGCAAAAATGGGTAGGCTTGAAACACAAGTGAAAACCAATTAAAAATGGCAAAAATCAGCCCATGAATGGGTCATGTTGTCAAAAAGGGTCAAGGGGCTGATTGGGGACCCAATGGGTCGGGTTGACCAAGTTGACCACGGATGACCGTGTGGGCCATCAATTGAACTCAAGTGTGAGTTAGTTCAGCTTGAGTTGGACTAATTTGGAGTGAGTTTGATTTAAGAAAAGAGTTGACTCAAATATGGAGCATTAAATGTGATGAGTTGGATGAGTTGGGTTAGAGTAAAAATACCATGAATCTAGTGAGTCAAGGCGAGGTAAAAATGAGTTCTAATCTCACACAACACTTGATCAAACCCATCTCAGCCGTTGAGTGTCAAGAGGTGCCTTGGCAAAGCCAAGGGACACCAAGCTTGGGCGGTACCATGCATCCCATGAGATGCATGTGTTTAAATATGAAAGGTTGCACCGTTTGGTGAAGGGGTGTCTTGGTTGACACCCAATACCCCATCGGTTTTGGCAAAATTAAATAGGGAGGATGAATGGGAGATGGGGCTGAAACTACAAAAGGAAAATGTTACCTTTCTTGGCCGATTCTTACATAGAGTATCCAAGAAATTCCCATCTCTCTTTCCCTCTCTTCTAGTTCATTTTCTTGGCTGAACAGCAGAGGTTTTGGCATCAGCTATTCAAGCATAAACCAGCAAAGAATTAAGGAAAGAAGGAAGAAATAAAAGGGAGAAACCAAGGATCATAGGCAAGAAGAAAGTTTGGAAAATTTGGTAAGATTTCTTAAGTGTGTAAGCCAAATAAGTTGTAAGAAAAAAAGTGTGTGTATGGGGCCATGGTTATGGCCGAATACCCCAAGGTTTTAACCTTGATTAATAGAAGTTTTAAAATGCTAAAAATGACCATTGGGTTCGGCCACCATGGAGGGCCGAACTCCATGTAAAAGATAGGTTGGTTTGATGTTTTGAAACATAGAAACCATGGAGTTTTTATGGACTATTTTTGAGGTTTCTTTAAGATTCAAATGCATGTTTTCAAAGAGGGTTAAAAACATGGATTTGAATGACATAAGGACTGAAGTTATCATGGGTCTAAACAGTGGATTAAAATTGATGAAATGGACCATTGGGATCGGCCATCTTGGATGGCCGAATCCCATGAAGTATTATGGTCTTTTGGACAAGTTGATGAACTAATGTGGATGTTTTAAGAGGTAAAAAATGCAGTGATGTTATGCTGATTATTACTTGTCTAAATGAGATTTAAAACATGCTTAAGAGGACCAAAACATGGACATAGGGTTCGGCCACTTTGGATGGCCGAACCCCATGATAGTATTTGATGATTTTGGTGAGTTTAAAACCATATAAAATATGGTGTTTGATGTGATTTGATGAAGTTTAACTTGCTGTTATTGGTTGGACAATATAAGGCTGAACCATGTCAATATTAGGGTTAAGTTATTTATTCAAATCATGGGTAGATGATGGACAAAATAAATCAAGAGAACCATTGGGTTCGGCCATGTGCATGGCCGAACCCCGTGGGGCTATTTTTGGGATAAATGGACTATGTGTAAGAACATAATCAACCATTGATGATGATGGATTATGGGATGAAAATCTATAGGATGTGGTTCGGCCATGTGGCATAGCCGAACCCCATCAATGATTATTTGATAGAATTGGGTTAAGTAATAAATGGGATTAAAGGTGATGAATGAAGAACCCAAATTAAAAAGGTGAGGTTCGGCCAAGTTGTATGGCCGAACCCCACTAAGTTGGTTTAGATATGGTTAAACTAAAGGTTGGAATGATCAATGATGGAATGATCATAGGGTTGGATGTATGGACTCGAACCAAAGTGGTATGATTCGGCCATGTAGTATGGCCGAACCCTACCAAGGTATTTTTGTAGTATATGATGTTTAATAAGGATTAAATAAAAGAGAGATCAAATAAAAAGGGAGGTTAAATTCTAAGTTAATCAGGTTCGGCCATGGGTATGGCCGAACCCCTTAAGATGGAATATGGAATTTGGACTTGATAAGAAATCCAATGGTTACGATATTAACTTGTCGTTGTATAAACAATGAAGCAGAAGTTGAACGGCGTACAAGTCGTGATCCAGTGAAAAAGAACAAACACCGAAGCCAATCTTCAGTAGGTTTCCTACCTACTTGTAACCACTATTTATGATTTGGTTTTATGATGTTCTTATGAGATATGTTGTATTTGATTTACGTTACAAATGTGGTTTTGAATGATGAGTTAAGTACTTACAAATGACATACAATGCATAGACATCTCATGCATGGCATGGGATGATGATTGTGAAATCGGAGCCCACACTCCGTCGGAATATCCGAGATGCAACTGTGGGGCCTCCTTCGGCGGTGAAAGTCACCCCAGGAGAATTGACAGATGATTATGAAACACCGAAGCCCGCACTCCATCGGAATGTCCGAGATGTAACTGTGGGGCCTCCTTCGGCGATGAAAGTCACGCCAGGAGAAAGTTACAGGTTGATGTGAGACACGACAAGTAAAGGCTATCTGTATGTGTGATGGGGTGGGACTCATTACATTTGCATACATAAATAGCATGTTTTTATATGTTTTTGATAATCAGATATTATGATATATGTGCACGTTTTTATATGCTAACCATGTGGTAGCCCTGATCTGGAACCTACTGGGCGCGTTGATCTAACGCCCTAATTCTATCCTTAGAGGATAACACAGGAACGAGGAAGGGAAAAGAGAAGGTAGATGACCGGGAGGGGAGCCAAGCCTAAGTGCTTGCATGATGAACATGATTTCTTATTTACTGTCATTTGAATTACACTTTGATGGACATGTAATAAGTTATTACTTTGCTATGGTTTGATTAGGCTATTAACTTTGGATGGTTGTTTTATCTTAATTATCAATTGAGACTGTTACTTGCTATCTTTTCATATTATTTCTGCAGTTAGTCTAGTTTATTCCGCATGTTGTTGTTTGTTCCATGTGTGATTTATTATCATGGTCTAATCCATGTACACATGGGTGGCCAGTTAAGGTTCAGACTTGAGTAGTCTGAACTTAACTCGCCTCGTGACGCCCCCCGCTCTTGTTCACTCTGTGTTTCTTTCAAAACAAATTTTCAGACTCTGATTTTCGGAAGGGTGAAAAGGGCGGGGCGTTACATAACACATGGTTAGTACAAAACATATATAATATCATAATGTCCAAAACCATATAAAACGATGCCATACAATGATGACAAATGCAGTGAGTCTCACCCATCACATGTAGATAAAAGTACCCACCACATGGGTCTTTCAGACGCCCCGACGGAGTGTGGACCATCCGGTTTCTTCTTGATGGAAAAACACATCAAGGTACCCCACATAGGTTTTTCGGACGCCCCGACGGAGTGTGGCCCCTCCGGTTACAAATCCTTCACCCCATGCCATACATGAGATGCCAATGAAACACATGCTATTTTATATTGTAAAAATAGACTCCGATTTAAAATCACAATTTGAAACATATCCAACACATGCTATTTTATCATATAAACATAGCATTTAAAATCATAATTTGAAACATATCCTTTGCAACATATATTCATCGAAAATAAGATAAAACAATGTACATCAACCCATGGTTTCAAAGAGGTGGAATCCTACCAAAGACCGCTAACGTCCTAGAGTCTTTCGTCCGGTAACCGTTCACGATCGTAAACACCTTGTGAGGTCCCGTTACCTTATAATATAACAGTCAATCAAAACTAAGTCCCACTTGATTTACAATATTTTAAGTCCATAAGCCAATCTCCATGGGGTTCGGCATACACCATGGCGAAACCCGTGGTTTATCATTTTTAGCCAATATTTACAATAATGCCATTATTACCATTGTTTTATGCATTAATCTGATGATGACCCATGTAATCATCTAAGATACATCAACCTTATGCTCAGCAAACATTCCCATGGGGTTTGGCCATACACCATGGCCGAACCCATGATCCATTGATTTCACTTAATTACCAAATTGCCATTATAGATATCCATAGCCATTTTCCTTGCTTATGTTCCAAAATAATCCATACATACTTCTTTAATCCAAAGACATAGTCCAATAAATAGTTCATGGGGTTCAGCCATACACCATGGCCGAACCCTATGTCCAATATTTTCACATATTTAAAACTTTGCTATCCATGGCTAACATAACCAATAATCCGATAACATATATTTGTATCCTCCACTTTAATCAATCACCATATTAATTCCATAATCGATTCGTTAGTCCCAACGTGATCCATCAAATATTTCCCATGTGGTTCGGCCATACACCATGGCCGAACCCATGGTCCTTCATTTTAGACCATATTTACAAAATTGCCATCCTTTCCATGATCTAACCATATGAGTATAATTCCATATTTATTTATGGAGTTTTCGACCATGCCCTTGGCCGAACCATGGTCTAAGGTTTTTTTTTTTTTTTAATCCAAAGATCCATAATTAGAAACTTACTAAAAATAGTAACCATCTTCCATAAAACATGAGCAATATTCCTCCAAGCTTCCATTATTAGAAACTTTCTAAATTAAGAAGCATCCTTCATAAAATAAACCCTAGTGGGGTTCGGCGTGGCCGAACCTCACTCATAGAGATTATCCATTAAAACCCTTTTTAAACTTATTAACCCAAACAATGTTCCTTAATGGTTTTCATTTAATCAATCACCAACATACATGCATAATTATTTTTCCATGGGGTTCGGCCGTACACCATGGCCGAACCCATGATCCATTATAATTCATTAAACAAAAACTAATATCCTTCCATTTAAACCTCTTTAAAATCATAAACCTACATCTATGATTTTCATATTTCAATTCCATTAAAAATAACTAATATCCTTCATGGTTTTTATCATTCAAACTTTCACACATTAAATCATGTCTTTCCATTAAAACTTCATCATTCATCTCTCAATTTCCTTCCCTTAAAATTATCAAAATCATCTCCCATTCTTCTTCCATGGGGTTCGGCGATACACCATGGCCGAATCTTATGGTTTCTTATCTTAAACAAAATATTAAAACCACTTACCGGTTCCGCGACTCCTCCAGTTTTCCCTCGGTTGCTCTCGCCCTTTTAATCTTTTTCCTTCTTAACTTTTCCTCTTGCTGGCTGCCTTATCTTCCTCTTTGTTTTTCCGTGAATAAGACTTGAGAGAGGGATAAAATTCGGCTATGTAAGCCGTACGCCCCTTATTGCCTTCTCTTTATAAAACCTTCCCTTGGTCCCAACTTAGAAGGTGCTTAAGATAACCAATCCCCCTTAGGCCGTGCCCCCTTTGTCTATAAGTTAGAAGGTGCCGACCTTCCAATCTCAACTAATGACTCTTTTTTGCGCTTGATGTAATTTTGTAACTTCCTTTATGCCTTACGCCCCTTTGCTTAATTAGTAATGCCGTGTGCCCTTTTTTAATTAGTAATGTCGTTTTTAACTAAGAAAGGGACTCCTTTCCATGATACACTTAGCGCATAAACATGGATATGCCTATCTAAAATTTGCACCATTATTTAATTTTAGATATCCTCTTAAGATATTCTATCATATCAATGTGGATATGAAAATCCCACATACATCTCATTAGGTTGCATAAACAATATTCGGCCATGCACAATTATCTCCGTCCTTTATTTATCTATGTTGCATTACTAATTAAATTCAACTCCATCTAATTTTATTATTAAAATTGTTGGGTCCTAATTGGGTCAATGACCAAATACATTACCCATATAAGATCCATATCTAAAAAATCACAAATTAAATGGATAATTTTCATATAAATTAATAACTTGAAAATTCGGGGTGTTACAATACAACCCTGTTTTTAAAATTTTCGTCCCGAAAATCGAGTGAAGTAGGGTTTCAAACATTTACATAAATTGCTCAGGATGAGCTTTTTCTCATTTCCAACTCGAGTTCCCATGTGGCTTCCTCAATGCCATGTCGATCCCATACCACCTTGACAAACTGGATCGCTCGGTTCCGTAATACCCTTTGTTCTGTGTCCACCACTCGGACAGGCTTTTAGACGTATGTCACGTAGCTTTGTACCTCTATGTCTTGTATGTTCTGTAGATGAGAAGGATCAGGATTATACTTCCTCAACATCGATATATGGAACACATCGTGTAAAGATGCCAACTGTGATGGGAGTGCCAACTGATAGGCCACGTTCCCCATCCTTCTTATGATTGAAAACTGTCCCACATATCTTGGCGGCAATTTGCCCTTCTTTCCAAATCTCATCTGTCCCTTTCATGGCGAGACTTTCAAGAATACCATGTCCCCCACTTCAAATTCAAGAAACCTCCTCCTCTTGTCAGCATAGCTCTTCTGACGACTCTGCGCAGTCAATAGATGCTGCCGTATCAACTGTATCTGTGCTGTAGTCTCTGCAACCAACTCAGGTCCAATCAGTACAGGCTCACCGGCCTCTGTCCAACACACAGGTGACCTACATGGTCTACCATATAATGCTTCAAATGGAGCCATCTAGAGGCTTGCCTGGTAATTGTTGTTGTATGAGAATTCTACCTATTGCAAGTGATCCTCCCATCCACCCTTGAAATTTAGCATACATGCTCTCAGCATGTCTTCCAATGTCTGTATTGTCCTTTCAGACTGTCCATCAGTCTGTGGATGGAATGCCGTGCTAATCAGTAAATCTGTTCCCATGGACGCCTGCATGCTCAGCCATACTCTGCCAGTGAATCAACCATCTCTGTCAAGATACAATAGTCCGAGGAATACCATGCAATCTGATGATATCCCTGATATACCGCAGACCCAAAGTCTCAGATGAGTCTGTCATCTTAATAGGAATGAAATGTGTAGACTTGGTTAGTCGGTCTACCATGACCCATATCTCATCGTTGCCCTTTGAAGACCTTGGCAACCCTGTTACAAAATCCATGGAGATGTGTTCCCATTTCCATTCCGGCACTGGTAAGAGTTTGAGTAACCCTGGTGGCTTCTGATGTTCCGTCTTAACCTGCTGACAAGTTAAACAATGAGCCACAAATTCTGCCACATCCTTTTTGAGTCTGTGCCACCAATAATGCCTCTTCAGGTCGTGATACATCTTAGTGCTGCCCGGATGAATAAAGAGTTTGGTCTGATGTGCCTTAACCAATGACTCTTTTCTGCAACTCTTAGGCACATATATCCTTCCTCGAAATACAAGACCATGTCCTGGTCGTAACTCCCATTCCGATATGACTTTACCAGTAAACATCTTGGCCCATGTCTCCTCCATTTCCGGGTCTACCCGTTGTTCCTGTTCAATCCTGTCAAGTACCACTTGATTACATCAAAGTCACTCATATCAACCTATGAGTTTCATTCTTGTAATTTACTCAGTCTCATATTATCTTTTTCTCGTGAACCCATTTACGATCTTATGTAGATCAATGTACTCTGTTTCACTTTACCTACTACAAAAAAAATATTTTCCACACATACTCGCTCAATACGTTCATTCGTCTACTCTCTGTGTGAGGTAGCCTGCCAATACGAGCCTATGCTCAAGTCTTTTGCTGATTCCATTTTAACTAAGTTTCTAGCTTCACTCTCCTGGAACTCCATCGGCTAACTACAGAGTCAGCTGGCCAGTCTAACTCGGCAGTCGCCCATAGCTTCCCATTCGAGTTCCACTAGATTCTTAACTTTTCCCTTAAGTACATCTCCCAAAAGTAAACATATCTTCATTTGCACATAAGTCACTATGTGACTAACCCTTTTTTGTTCATAACTTCTACGATACCAAGTATCTTTCAACACCAACTTTCCTGTGATACAAGTCGTAATATGACTAACACCTTTTTCTTATAACGTGGGGCGTAAATCGAAACATGTCCCAATCATTAGATCTTTATGTCATTTATGAGACCAATAGGTCCATCATACTACCAACATGTCTACCATGGTACCAATATCCGACATTAATCCAAACCACCAAGGGAATCACCATTCGTGGTTACATATCCATGAATATACCCCCCTCTGGGTATAATCCATTCATGGGCATAACTAATCCATCCTTGATCATAATTAATACATGTCACATCCTCTACCATGAGATATTTTATCCATAGAAACAACACTCGAATGAGTCACTACCCGACTGTGGTAACCATATCAAATCACAAATATACCCCGACCGCTAGCAAGACTTATGTCCCATGACTTACTAAGCGGAAGACCCACGTCCAACGTGATCATGTCTACCCCGTCTTGCATCCCTTCACCCCAAGGGTGATTCAGTCAAGCTCTAAGGCGGTCAGACCGTGTCTAACGAAGCTAGCACCACCCGCACGGGGTAAAATAATACCTAGCTCTGTGCATCCACGCACATCAAGTGTGCGAAATATCCATGAGAGCGTCCTCCAGCGCGAAGACTGTGAGGGACCCACTCCTCAATTGTAACCCTATGGGACCAAGTCTCCATATTTTATATCGAGGTTCCCACAGTCGCTTTGTTACTCTAAGCCATACTCATAGAATTTATCTACTTATCTCATCAATATCACGTGAGGGACATACCCATACCACGTCTCAATATAATCTAGTGACCTCGTCACCCATATCTCAATGCCCAAGTCCTCATAAACTCTTAAATTTGTATACTTTATTGAAAATTATTCAAACTTTCATCACATTACAAGGGTTGGTAGGGTTAGAACAAACCCTTCAAAACGTACCCACAACCCTTACAAAATCTTTCCCTTTTCCCCGACCTTCTCTTACGACTCCTCAGCCTAATCTTCCGTAGAAGACCCTACATCATCACCAAAATTGAAGAAGTTGTCAGGGCATGTAGTCGATGTGTGCCCCAACACTCCACAAGTCAGACAGGGTATTAGTCCTGGTCCCCCAATGTATGGACAGTTAGTCCTCTCATTCTCGTGCCCGTGAAATCCATAAATAGGGCAAATAACCTCAATAAGGTGGGGGCAATAAGTACCGTTGTGCCCCTCCTGATTGCATAATTAGCACATATAATCTGTCAACTCATCCGAAGTCAGAGTAGCCGGAGTATACTCTGGCCAGCCTATCTCCCCTACAGATTCCTTTAAGTTTGGGACATATCCTCTTCGGGTACAAAGGCTGGATCAACCCCAACATTGTGCTCGGGTGATTCTACTTACATGCCCTGACTAATTTCAACTTCATTGTTGAAGTTTGGTACGCTCGAATCGTCGGAAGAAGAAACCAGATCTATCGGACAGCTAGGTGTCCCTCTGTCCCACAATTCTGTATACTCTGTGTTGCCTGACATATCTGTATCGCGGCAACTAAAGTATGTCAATGCCAATATCATTTATAATCAAACTAAATCTTTGTTTGGGGAATTTCTCTATGTATCACACAATGTCTCTTGTTTGGGGAAAATTTCCAAATAAACATCTTGTGTTTCTTGTCTTTGGGGAATTTTTTTTACAAATAAGCACTCTTTGATTTTTCTTTGTTTCTGGGAAATATATCCTATTTTGCTATGTTGGATAATTCCAATTATTTTTACTGTACTTTCTTTACTATCATCCATCTGAGTCTAACGAAGTAAATTAATGCATGGAGGCTGGATTAATTTACTCCGAAAGATTCAATGTTTCGGGTTCGCTCTAATATCAACTGTAATGCCCCGCCCTTTTTCACTCGCTTCTTCCTGTAAATCAGAGTCTATTTTTTTTTTTATAACAGAGTAGAGTGATAGAGAGAGGGACGTCACGACGCGAGCTAAGTCCGAATTTCTAACGTCCTACCCTTAACTGGCCAACCCTATGTGTGCATTGACTAAGTCCATGAAAACGGTTCACACATACAATATCAACATGCGGAATAACATCATAACTACAGAATTATAAACATGTGTAATCATAATAGAACCAAGTTCTATTCCACACAGATAGCAAAGTATGTCAAGTCATTATTCATAATTAATTATCTAATAAAACATCCAACCATAGCAAATTCATCTAAGTTATTACATCCAAATTCTAGATACTCAAAATACAAGCCCATGAGTATCTTAAACAAAATATAAAGTAAATCATCCAAGCTCCTATGCCTGGTCCGTTTCGCATTCATCATTCCCCTCGTTTCTTGTATCATCCACTAGGGTAGAAGTAGGGCGTTAGAACAACGCGCCCAGCAGGTAATTCAATTAGGGCTAATACATGGTCAGTACAAAACATATATACATAATGTCCAAAACCATATAAAACGATGCCATGCAATGATGACAAATGCAATGAGCCCCACCCATCACATGTACATAAAAGTACCCACCACATAGGTCTTTCGGTCGCCCCGACGGAGTGTGGACCCTCCGGTTTCTTCTTGATGGAAAAGCACATCAAGGTACCCCACATAGGTTTTTCGGACTCTCCGACGGAGTGTGGCCCCTCCGGTTACAAATCCTTCACCCATGCCATGCATGAGATGCCAATGAAACACATGCTATTTTATCATATAAACATAGCATTTAAAATCACAATTTGAAACATATCCAACACATGCTATTTTTTCAATACATGCTATTTCATATAAACATAGCATTTAAAATCATAATTTCAAACATATCCTTTGCAACATATATTCATTGAAAATAAGATAAAACAATGTACACCAACCCATGGTTTCAAAGAGGTGGAATCCTACCAAAGACCGCTAATGTGTCCTTGCGTCTTTCCTCCGGTAACCGCTTACGGTCGTAAACACCTTGTGAGGTCCCGTTACCTTATAATATAACAGTCAATCAAAATCAAGTCCCACTTGATTTACAATATTTTAAGTCCATAAACCAATCCCCATGGGTTCAGCCATGCACCATGGCCGAACCCATGGTCCATTGATTTCACTTAATTACCAAATTGCCATTATAGATATCCATAGCCATTTTCCTTGCTTAGGTTCCAAAATAATCCATGCATACTTTTTTAATCCAAAGACATAGTCCAATAAATAGTTCATGGGGTTCGGCCATACACCATGGCCGAACCCTATGTCCAATATTTTCACATATTTACAACTTTGCCATCCATGGCTAACATAACCAATAATCCGATAACATATATTTGTATCCTCCACTTTAATCAATCACCATATTAATTCCATAATCGATTCCTTAGTCCCAACTGATCCATCAAATATTTCCCATGTGGTTCGGCCATACACCTTGGCCGAACCCATGGTCCTTCATTCTAGACCATATTTACAAAATTGCCATCCTTTCCATGATCTAACCATATGAGTATAATTCCATAATTATTTATGGAGTTTTCGGCCATGCCCTTTGCCGAACCATGGTCTAAGGTTCTTTCCCTTTTTTTTTAATCCAAAGATCCATAATTAGAAACTTACTAAAAATAGTAACCATCTTCCATAAAACATGAGCAATATTCCTTCAAGCGTCCATTATTAGAAACTTTCTAAATTAAGAAGCATCCTTCATAAAATAAACCCTAGTGGGGTTCGGCATGGCCGAACCTCTCATAGAGATTATCCATTAAAACCCTTTTTAAACTTATTAACCCAAACAATGTTCCTTAATGGTTTTCATTTAATCAATCACCAACATACATTCGTAATTATTTTTCCATGGAGTTCGGCCATACACCATAGCCGAACTCATGATCCATTATAATTCATTAAACAAAAACTAATATCCTTCCATTTAAACCTCTTTAAAATCATAAACCTACATCTATGATTTTCATATTTCAATTCCATTAAAAATAACTAATATCCTTCATGGTTTTTATCATTCAAACTTTCACACATTAAATCATGTCTTTCCATTAAAACTTCATCATTCATCTCTCAATTTCCTTCCCTTAAAATTATCAAAATCATCTCCCATTCTTTTTCCATGGGGTTCGGCCATACGCCATGGCCGAATCCTATGGTTTCTTATCTTAAACAAAATATTAAAAGCACTTACCGGTTCCGCGACTCCTCCGGTTTTCCCTCGGTTGCTCTCGTTTTTCTAATCTTTTTCCTTCTTGATTTTTCCTCTTGCTGGCTGCCTTATCTTCCTCTTTGTTTTGCCGTGAATAAGACTTGAGAGAGGGATAAAATTCGGCTATGGTGTGTAAGCCGTGCGCCCCTTTATTGCCTTCTCTTTATAAAACCTTCCCTTGGTTCCAACTTAGAAGGTGCTTAAGATAACCAATGCCCCTTAGGCCATGCCCCCCATTGTCTATAAGTTAGAAGGTGCCGACCTTCCAATCTCAACTAGGAAAGGACTTCTTTTTGCGCCTCATGTAATTTAGTAACTTCCTTTATGCCTTGAGCCCCTTTGCTTAATTAGTAATGCAGTGTGCCCTTGCTTAATTAGTAATGCCGTTTTTAACTAAGAAAGGGACTCCTTTCCATGATACACTTTGCGCATAAACATGGATATGCCTATCTAAAATTTGCACCATTATTTAATTTTAGATATGTTCGTAAGATATTCTATCATATCAATATGGTTATGAAAATCCCACATACATCTCATTAGGTTGCATAAACAATATTCGGCCATGCACAATTACCTCCTTCCTTTATTTATCTATGTTGCATTACTAATTAAATTCAACTCCATTTAATTTTTATTGAAACCAATTCGAAAACCGTTGGGTCCTAATTGGTCCAATGACCCAATACATTACCCATTTAAGATCCATATCTAAAAATTCACAACTTAAATGGATAATTTTCATATAAATTAATAACTTGAAAATTCGGGGTGTTACAGGTTCGGCCATGGTGTATGGCCGAACCCCATGGATAGTGTTTTTGAATCTAAGTTGGCATGAAGCAATTTTATGGATATTATGTCTACGTTTATTTAAATGAATGGATGATTAAATGGAGGATTCAATTATATACATATGTTTATGGACCTATGTGTTGAACCTAAACATAAAATGATAAAGGAAATGGTAAAAAGGTAAATAGGTGAAAATGATGCACATAGGGTTCGGCCATGGTGTATGGCCGAACCCCATGAACTATTTGATGGATCATGTGTTTGGATTAAAGAACTATGTATGGATCATTTTTGGAACATAAGCCTTATGAAAATACGGAAGATAAATAGCCATGGATAGAATAATGGCAAGCATGTAATTAAGTGAAAATAATGGACCATGGGTTCGGCCATGGTGTATGTCCGAACCCCATGAGGAGTGTTCTTATGGACTTAGGTGGTTACCAAGAGGGTGAGGTTCGGCCGTGTTGTATGACCAAACCTCACTAAGGTGTGTTTTGGTGGACTACATATTTAAATAAATTAACTTAGGGTGATGGGCTAAAACCTTATAAGTGAGGTTCGGCCATGGTGTATGGCCGAACCCCACAAGGTTGTGTGTAGGGATTTGGACATTATTGTAAATCAAATGGGACATGGTTTTAATTAATTGTTGTGTAATAAAGTAACGGGACCTACAAGGTGTGTACGATCGTGAGCGGTTACCGGCCGAAAACGTAAGGACACGTTAGTGGTCTTTGGTAGGATTGAAACCATGGCTTTATGTACAATGTTTTTATATTATTTGATGAATTTACGTTCTAAAAGGTATGATTCAAATGTGAGTTTTAATGTTATGTTTACAATATAAAATAACATGTGTTTCATTAGCATCTCATGCATGGCATGGGGTGAAGGATATGTAACCGGAGGGGCCACACTCCGTCGGGGCGTCCAAAACCTATGTGGGGATACCTTGATGATGAGATCCCATCAAGAAGAAATCGGAGGGTCCACACTCCTTCGGGGAGTCCGAAAGACCTATGTGGGGGTACTTACATGTGTTTATGGTGGGTTGGACTCATTGCATACGACACATGTCATGGCATTGTTTTTACATAGATTTATTATTATGTTATATGCATGTTTTGTACTAACCATGTGTTAGCCCTAAATGGAATATCTACTGGGCACGTTGTTCTAACACCCTACTTCTACCTTAGTGGATGATACAGGAAACGAGAGAAACGATGAACGCGAAAAGGCCAAGCATAGGAGCTTGGATGCTTTTAGTTTTTTTTTTGCTTAAGATACTCATGGACTTGTAATTTGAGTAGCTAGACTTCGGGCATGTAATAATTTAGATAATTTGCTATGGTTGGATGTTTATTTGGATAATTATGTTATGTTAATTATGATTAAACTTGACGTACTTTGCTATCTAAAACGGAATAGAATTAGGTTCTATTATAATTCCGCAATTATGATTTTAATCCGCATGTTTATATTGTTATGTGTGAACCGTTTTCATGGATTTAGTTCATGCACACATAGGGTTGGCCAGTTAAGGGTCGGACTTTAGAAGTTCGGACTTAGCTCACGTCGTGACTTCCCGCTCTCTATCACTCTTTTAAAAAAAAAAAATAGACTCCGATTTTCGAAAAGCGAGTGAAAAAGGGCGGGCGTTACACTCTCGATTGGTCTTGAACTACCGGTATGTCTATTTTCTCGAGAGCCCATCTGAGTTCTAAGTTCAAGAACTCATATATCTTTATCGAAGAGTCGTTTACCACGATGGGTCGTTTTAGCCTTTCACCAAGGGGTCGTGCATACGACTCTCAATCAGAGGCTTTCCCAGAATGACAGTTCTATGATCTAGATCCTATATCTATCTCGTCGACCAGTCTTTCTGTACCCTTTTTCACTCTACGCTTTTCATAAAAATCAGAGTCTATTTTTAAAAAAAAATAACAGAGTGAGCAATAGCGGCACGTCACGACGCGAGTTAAGTCCGAACTTCTAAAGTCCGACCCTTAACTGGCCAACCCTATGTGTACATGGACTAAGTCCATGAAAATGGTTCACACATAGCAATATAAGCATGCGGAATTAAAATCTAACTGCGGAATTATAATAGAACCTAGTTCTATTCCATTTTAGATAGCAAAGTACGTCAAGTCCTTAATCATATTTATCAGAACATAATTATCCAAATAAACATCCAACCATAGCAAATCATCTAAGTTATTACATGTTTGAAGTCTAGTTACTCAAATACAAGTCCATAAGTAACTTAAATCAAATATAAATTAAAGCATCTAAGCCTATGCTTGGCCCGTTTCGCATTCATCGTTCCCCATGTTTCCTGTATCATCCAATAGGGTAGAAGTAGGGCGTTAGAACAACGTGCCCAGTGGGTATTCCAATTAGGGCTAACACATGGTTAGTACACAATAAATAATATCATAATGTCAAAAATCATATAATCCATGCCATGTCATGATGTCAATGCAATGAGTCCCACCCATCACAAGTACATATAAGTACCCCCATAGGTCTTTCGGACGCCCCGACGGAGTGTGGCCCCTCCGGTTTCTTCTTGATGGAAAAACACATCAAGGTATCCCACATAGGTTTTTCGAACGCCCCGACGGAGTGTGGCCCCTCTGGTTACATATCCTTCACCCCATTCCATGCATGAGATGCCAATGAAACATGCTATTTTATATAATAAACATAGCATTAAAACTCACATTTGAAACATATCTTTTTGAAACACATGCTATTTTATATAATAAACATATCATTAAAACTCACATTTGAAACATATCTTTTTCAACATAAATTCATCAAATAAGATAAAAACAATGTACATTAAACCCATTGTTTCAAAGAGGTGGAATCCTACCAAAGACCACTAACGTATCCTTGCGCTTTCGTCCGTAATCGGTCATGATTGTACACACCTTGTGAGGTCCTATTACCTTATAATACATCAATCAATTAAAACCATATTCCATTTGATTTCCTATTATGTTTAAGTCCATAAACCATTCCTCATGGCCCATGATCCATCACTTTCACCCTTTATTACATTCATGCCATTCCTTAATCTATGGTTGTCCATTTTAATTAATCCAACATACATAAACCCTAAGTCCGTCAAACCTTCCCCATGGGGTTCGGCCATACACCATGGCCGAACCCATGGTCTATCATTTTCACACTTATTTACATCATTGCCATTGTTCAAATCCATAACCAAAACATTCCTCATGGGGTTCGGCCATACACCATGGCCGAACCCATGATCTTTGATATTTAGCCTATATTACAATATTGCCATGACCTCCAACAACTTATGTTTAGATGCCAAAACATAGGTCCATTCATTTATTTAAACATGTATAACATGTAATAGCCCGGATTTTTTAAATCAATAATTACATTGGCTATCATTTATTTTAATTGTTGAAATTAAGAATTTTGTGGAATGGATGGTTGATGGATCAAAATTGAGGCAATGGCCCAAGTAGGGTCCAATGGACCAAGGATTGGATTAATTTCATTTAAATGGGTCAATGATGGTTAATTGGGTCAAGGATGGTCAATTGGGTCAAATACCCATTTGGGACTCAATGGGTCAAGATGGTTTGAGCATTAGGGTAACTGGGTAGGAGGTGAATTTAATTGGGCCATGGGACCAATGGTGATCAAGGTAAATGGAATTGAATAAATTGATTAAAATCACCTTAGTTTAGTTGGAATAAAATCAAGCTGGCATAATCAAGTGGGACCCAACTCCACCTCATCAAGTGAGGTGGCGGGTGGGCCAAGGCATTGGTGGGGCCGGCCATCATGGTTGACTTGGTCAACCATGGGTGGATTAATGGAGAAATTAAAGAGAAATAAATTAAATTAAATTATGTAATTAAATGACCTAAGTTAAATATCAAATTAAATAAATGAGTTGCATTACATGGAGTGAGTTCAATGGGGTGAGTCACCTAGGAAATGGGTGAGTCAAATGGGTGGTTTCATCTCATGGAAACCACCCAACCATGAAGACAAAACCCACCCAAAACCGTTGGCATGGGTGGAGTGCCATGTGGAGGCATGCTTCCCCCTTGGCTAAACCAAAGCCTAGGTAAGAGCATGCCTTGGCCAAAAATGAGGTGGTGGTGCCACCTCATCCAAGCCCACCCAAAACCGTTGGCCATGGAGGGGTTGGGAGTGCCATGTGGAGGGCATGCACCCTCCATGGCTGGACAAGGCCCTTAAGTTGGGGGCATGCTAGGGCATGCATTGGTCCAAAGGGAGGTGGTGGTTCCACCTCATCCCAACCACCACCACTAAGGGACAAGAGGCCTAAGATTAAGGGCATGCATGGACCATGATTGGGCAAAAGAAAGGTGGTGGAGTCTAGCTCAAGCAAGCCCAAGTCAAGATGGAAAGATGGATTTTCCATCTCATTCCTCTCACCTCACTCTCTCCCTCTCTCCCCCCTCTCTTGGCCGACCCTCACACAAGGAGAAAGACAAGAAAAAGACTTAGAAAAAAGGAGGAGATCCCAAGCATGGCCGACCACCATCTTAAGACCCAAGACTTAGGATATTTTCCCATTCTCTCCTCCTCTCCTTCTCTCAAACCTACCACCATCTTGGCCGAACCAACCCTTGCTGATCTCATCTTGATTAAGCCATATATTGGTCGAAAATTAAAGAGAAGAGGAATGGGAAGGCTAAGGATCAAAGAGGAGCAAAAGGAAACCGGAAGAGCCGCGGGATTGGTAAGTAGTCCTCAACAAGAGTTTATTTTTAAAAGAGTTAAAAGGAAACCATGAAATCCCATTTTCTTGGATTAAATGGTGGCCAAAATATTATGGGCCATGGATCTAAAATCTACCCAAGAAATGGGATGGGAAATGGACAAACCCTAATGGGTAAGATAGGCTATGAATCATGAATACTAAGGACACTATGTATATATGGGTTATGTATGCATGCATGGCAAAAATGGATTAAGGATCGCAATAGCCGAACCCTAATTGTTATGGATACATGGAAAGGACCTCATGCATGTCAAGAATAAGGTATATGATCTAAGATCATGGTTTGGCCTTGCATGGCCAAACCCTAGGGTTTCTTGTATGAGAACCATCAAGTAACAAATCATGGAAATATTTTTTTGAAGAAATAATAAACCATAGGGTTCGGCCATGTTGTATGGCCGAACCCTATGGAAGGATATTAAGTATTTCTCCATGGCTTTAAAGGATGAAAACCATGGAATGATTGGTTAATGGTTTTAGGTTTTTGAATGGCTAAATGTTAGAAAATTTTAAAGGGGTCAAGTGAGGAAACCATGGAGAAATGTTAATGAGTATTTATGGTCTCAAACCTTGCAAATGAAGATGAACCATGGACCATGGGTTCGGCCATGTTGTATGGCCGAACCCCAAGGAAAGATTTTGGTGGACTTAGATGTCTTTGAACCATGAAGAGGATGGGGAATATGGGTAAGTTAATGGACTCAAAATGTAGTTAATGTTGATAAAAAAAATGGATCTAAATGTATGATTGAAACTCCCTTAGATCAGTAGGGATATGGACATGCATAAATGAAAGGTCATTAACCATGAGAAGAAGGAGTGGAAAAAATGTGAATATGGCCAAAATGAAGAACCATGGGTTCGGCCATGGTGTATGGCTTGTAACGCCCGCCCTTTCAGTGAAAATCAGTCTATTTTTTTTTTTTAAATAAGAGTGACAAAGGCGCGGGACGTCACGACGCGAGTTAAGTTTCCGAGCTTCTAAAGCCCGACCCTTAACTGGCCAACTCTACACATGCGTGGAACGAAGTCCACGAGGACGGTTCACGCGTAGGAAGTAATCTCGCAGAATAATTACATGCGGAACATTATAATAGAGACTATCCTACCAGTTTTAGATAGCAAGGAAGTACGGCGCTTATATTACTAAAATACCCCTATATTCATAATTATATCTCAAAATGATAACGTCCAGAGTATAGTCCAAACCATAGCAAGAAATAGAAATTATTACAATCCGACGAGCTAAGCTACTCAATTACATATTCCAAAATAAATTTAAATAAACTAAGTAGCCCGCTTCCCCAAGCTCCTACGCTTGACTCTCGCGTCCTTCGGTTCCGCCATCTCCTGGAGTCCAGTTATATCTCAACACATCAAAGTATCCCCATGTCTACTTCTCGGTCTCCCCGACGGAGCATGGACTCCGGTTATAGCACATGAGGCTATTCCCATGTCTGCTTCTTGGTCGCCCCGACGGAGAATGGACTCCGATTCCTTTATTTTCCCGCCCATGCCATGCATGAGATGTAGGTGGATCATGCTATGTAATATATAATCCAGTCTTAATATAGAGTTCATAACTTAGCATATAATTCATAGCCTTGCATTATAGCATATGAGATACATAAATCATGATCTTAAAACTCATCATAGAACAAACCATATAATTTCCAAAATAAATCAAAGAAACCATCACACAATCCATGGCTTACAAAAAGGTAGAAATCCTACCGAATACCGACTAGTGTTTTTTTTTTTTTCCGTTTCCGTTTACGAATCCGGTCGCCGATCGCGCACCGATTGCGATGTCCCGATACCTTATTATACATTACCAAATCAGTCCATATTTTATCCATGATTAAGTCCGTAATGCATGCCTTAGTGGGGTTCGGCCATACACCATGGCCGAACCCTACTAATTAGGTTTATGGGTCCCATTTTAATCCATTGAAATTTCAATCACCTAAGTCTGAAAACCAGCCACCTTAGGCTTTACTAATCACATATAAGGTTGTTAAATTAGAGCCCCTAAGTCCATGATCATTTCCATGGGGTTCTTGAATTTGGCCATTATTTATGGTTGCCACTCTTCCTCCATGGTTAAGTTCTCACTTCA
This sequence comes from Chimonanthus praecox, assembly GCA_022113865.1. Classification (NCBI taxonomy): domain Eukaryota; kingdom Viridiplantae; phylum Streptophyta; class Magnoliopsida; order Laurales; family Calycanthaceae; genus Chimonanthus; species Chimonanthus praecox. Next base: position 33,248,595 of record CM039087.1, on the reverse strand, counting down.
TTCCGCCATTCTTAGGCCCATAATTGATCCATAGACTTGGATCCTTTAACGACTCATCAACCATGATATGTGCATTAAAATCAGTCCTTAATTAGCCTAAATTTTCCATTCATCTAACCACATACATAATTCCGATTTTTAGCCCATATGACCTACAAATGGGTCATGGGTTCAGCCATACACCATGGCCGAACCCATGATGTCTTTTTCCCATTTTCTTGGACCTTTGTTACACATTTGAATCCATCATAAGCCCTTCCATGAAGGGGTTTAATTTAAACTTTAAACCATCATCCTTAATCACATTTAAGTCCATTAACTTAGCTACACTCCCATTACAACTATCAACATTAGGTTCATTTTGGTCCATCAACACCACCAACATTCCCCATTTATTTTTTTCCATTATTTTACATCCATCATCATTCCACATTCATACCCATTAAATCCACCATTTCATCACCATAGGGTTCGGCCATACACCATGGCCGAACCCATGGTTCATGGTTCAATCATTTATCTATGCCTTTTGAGCCATTAAGAATCATCCATGTTTCCCATGATTTTTCTCATAAAAACCCCTTTTAAAATTACCCACATTTAATCATTAACAACTTAAAACCCTAAATCATTCTCCATGTTTCCATTCTTATAAACCCTAATAAATTAATCAATCCTCTACCATGGGGTTCGGCCATACTACATGGCCGAACCCTATGGTCCATTAACCCCTTCAAAATCCACATATATCCATGCTTAATTAACTTAATTACATAATGTCCTTAGTGCCTCATTTATTTTTCTTAACCTAATTCACCCATTTAGGGTTTTCCCATTCTCCATCCTTCCATTGGTTGGATTTGAGATCCAAGACCTATGATAATTTGGCCACCATCAAATCCAACAAGAATGGACCCCAAATCTTAAACCCTAAAAAAAAATCCAATCACTTATTTAGAAATACTTACAATCCGTCGGCTCCTCCGACTTTCTTTGCTCCATTCGGACTCCTTGGCCTCCTTTCTTCTTCTTCTCCTTTGTTGGTCGGCTAGGATGCTTGATCAAGATGCAAAACCTCCAAGCTTGGGTTCGGCCATCATGGGTGTGTTTGAGAGAGGGAGGGGGGAGATGATGGGAAGAATTACCCAAGGTCTTAGTCTTGGAGTGATGGGCCAAAAATTGCACTTCTTTCTTCTCTTCTTCTTCTTTTCTCATTAGCTTTCTTCTTCCTTCCTTCCTTGGTGTGGGACGGCAATAAGGGAGAGCAAGAAAGGAAGAGGGTGAAATGAGAGTGAAGTGGAGGGAATGAGATGAAAACAACTCCTTTTTGTTGCTCATAATATACTTTATCATTAATTCTTCCCACCAACCCACATAAGATTTTTATCATGCTTTATGGTGGTGGTTGGGATAACCACCACTAGCCAACGTTTTTATGTGTTAGAGATAAGGTGGCTTGGTCTCCCAACTTTGACCATTTGACCACCCTTTTTGGATAATTTAAACATTTAATTAATTAGATAATTAGGTTAATTAATTCTCATTTAACTTAATTCCATTTGCTTAAATTCCCTTCATACATCCACCCATGGTGGCCGGCCCCACCAATCCTTGGTCCACATGCCACCTCACTTGGTGAGGTGGAGGTGGGTCCCATTTGGCCATGTCACCTAGGTTTAAATAAATTCCAACTTAGGTGATAATTAAATCCATTTCAACTACTTGGATCAACATTGGGCCCATGGCCCAATCACATTCACCTCCGCCCCATTTACCTTAGAGCTTACATTATCTTGACCCATTGGGTCCCAAATGGGTATTGGGCCCAATTTGACCATCCTTGGCCCCATTGACCATCATTGACCATTTAAATGATTTTAAATCCAATCCATGGTCCATTGGACCATACTTGGGCCTTTGTCCATATCTTTATCCATTCACCATTTATTCTATCAAATTTCCAATTTCCACCATTAAAATAAATAATAGCGACATATATATTGATTTACAAATTCCGGGCCATTACAATACAATCCTCTTTGAAATTTTCGTCCCGAAAATTCGAGCGAAGTAGAGGTTCAAAACATCTCATACAAAGAGCTCCGAAACAGTGGCTCTCATCTCTGACTCAAGTTCCCATGTGGCTTCCTCATTGCCATGTCGTTCCCATACCACCTTGACAACCCTTTTTGGATAATTAAACATTTAATTAATTAGATAATTAGGTTAATTAATTCTCATTTAACTTAATTCCATTTGCTTAAATTTCCTTCATATATCCACCCATGGTGGCCGGCCCCACCAATCCTTGGTCCACATGCCACCTCACTTGGTGAGGTGGAGGTGGGTCCCATTTGCCATGTCACCTAGGTTTTAAATAAATTCCAGCTTAGGTGATTTAATTAAATCCATTTCAACTACTTGGATCAATATTGGGCCCATGGCCCAATCACACTCACCTCCGACCCATTACCTTAGAGCTTACATTATCTTGACCCATTGGGTCCCAAATGGGTATTGGGCCCAATTTGACCATCCTTGGCCCCATTAACCATCATTGACCATTTAAATGATTTTAAATCCAACCCATGGTCCATTGGGCCATACTTGGGCCTTTGTCCATATCTTGATCCATTCACCATTTATTCCATCAAATTTCCAATTTCCACCATTAAAATAAATAATAGCCACATATATATTGATTTACAAATTCCGAGCCATTACATGGCCGAACCTCATGGGGGATGGTTGTGGACTTAGGGACTTTTAATGATGACCTTATGTGTTGGATAAATGAACCAAAGGGTCGCTGATTTTAGACCCACATGACTAAATGGATCTAAGGATTCAAAAAGGGGCCCAAAAACCTAGTTAGTGAGGTTCGGCCATGGTGTATGGCCAAACCCCACTAAGGCATGTATGGACTTAGGCATGGTTGAAACATTGGGTTAATTTGTTGATGTGTAATAAGATAACGGGATCTTGCAAGCGATGCGCGATCAGTGACCGAATTCTTGGACGGAAACGCGAGGTATATTAGTTGGTTCTTTGGTAGGATTCCTACCTCATTGAAAACCATGGAATATGTGTATATGATGCTTTTACTTGAATTATTTTGGTATCAAATGTTATGTCTTATTGATGGGATTTTGGATGCTATGGTGTTTATTATTATTAAATAGCATGTTGTACTTGCACCTCATGCATGGCATGGGAGGGATACTATGGAGTTGTACACCTTGATGAGGTTTTCCATCAAGAGGGATACCATGTGTTTGTGACACCTTGATGAGGCTTTTCCATCAAGAGGGATACTATGTGTTTGTGACACCTTGACGAGGCTTTTTCATCAAAAGGGATATTATGTGTTTGTGACACCTTGATGAGTCTTTTCAATCAAGGGATACTAAGTGTTGTGATACCTCCATCAAGAGAGATACTATGTGTTTTTGACACCTTGATGAGGCTTTTCCATCAAGAGGGATACTAAATGTTTGTGATACGTTGATGAGGCTTTTCCATCAAGAGGGATACTAAGTGTTTGTGATACCTTGATGAAGCTTTTCCATCAAGAGGATACTATGTGATGGTGATATGGATGATGGGTGGGATTCATGGCATTGCATGGCATTGACTTGCATAGTTTTGATATTATTTATATCTATGTGTTTGTTTATACTAATCCAGGTGTTGACCCTACTCGGAGTACTTACTGGGCGCGTTGTCTAACGCCCTACTTCCACCTTAGATGATGATGCAAGAAATGGAGGAAGTGAAGGACGTGACAGGAGCGAGCTAGTTTATTTACTTAAGTTTTTATTTTGGAAATGTAATTTGAGTAACTTAGCTCGTTGAACTGTAATAATTTAGATTACTTGCTATGGTTTGGACTTTAGTTTGGACATTCTAATTTTGAGGTAATTATTAATTAAGTGATGTAGTTCCTTGCTATCTAAAATTGGTAGGATAGACTCTATTATAATTCTGCAAGCTTACTTCCTACGTGTGAACCGTTCTTGTGGACTTAGTTCCACGCACACGTAGGGTTGGCCAGTTAAGGGTCGGGCTTTGAAAGCTCGGACTTCGCTCGCGTCGTGACGTCTCGCTCTCTTGTCACTCTTTATTTCAAAAATAAATAAATATATATATATATATATACTCTGATTTTTGGCTAAGCGAGTGAAAAGGGGCAGGCGTTACATAACACTCCACATAACCCTTTAAAATGATCCATAACCGATTCCTTAATCCAAACATGATCCACCAATGATCCACAACCATAGAACCATAAATAAAACCCTCCATTCCTTTAATCATATTAGGTCCATACATGACCTATAAAAATCGGTTCATGGGGTTCGGCCAAACACCATGGCCGAACCCTATGATGTCTAACTTTCCAATTTTATTAATTCCCATTCTTGAATCCATAAATCAAGGTTCCTTCCTTTTTTATCCAAAAGTCAATCATTAGAAACTTTCTAATTTAATAACCATCCTCCATGGGGTTCGACCATACACCATGGCCGAACCCTATGGTTCATGGTCCTCTCTTTAACAAATCATTGATATTCCTTCCATGTTTTTCATGATCTAATTGCATCTAAAACCATCAAACCTTCCATCCATTTAAATTAATTCATAAGTAACCTTTCCCATCATTTTCCATGATCTAAATACATGAACATAATTTATGGGGTTCGGCCATACTCCATGGCCGAACCCATGGTCTAAGGTTCTTTACCAAAAACATCCATTAAAACCCTTTAACATCTTTATTACCTTGCATGGTTTTCATCCCTCAAAACCTATAATCATTACCAACACACCTCTAAACTTCCATTAAAAATCACCAAAGTCCTTCCATGGGGTTCGCCCATACAACATGGCCGAACCCTATGGCGAACCCTATGGTTCTTCTCTTTTCATTAAACCTCAGCATTCATCCCTTAATTTTCTTCCATGGGGTATGACCGAACCCTATGGTTCTTTTCTTTAAACACATTTATCAAAATACTTACCGGTTCCGCGACTCCTCCGATTTTTCCTTCGCTTGTTCTTGCTCTTCCAATCTTCTCCTTCCTTAGCCTTTCCCCTTCTTCTTGATCTTTAGACGAGATTGTGACTTGAGAGAGAGAGAGAATTCGGCCTTAGTGTGTGTATTGCTGTGCACCCCTTGTTGCCTCTCCTTTATTAATCTCCAATCGGTCCTAATTTAGAAAGTGCCATGCGCCCCTTGCAATTTAGCAATTACCTTGTGCCGTTTTTAATCAAGGAAAAGGACACCATTGAGCGCATCCTCATGGATATGGAAATCCCTATACACGGCTTAAGCAACCTTCTTTATTAGTAATTCCCCTAGTATCACTCTTAATCAAGGGAAATGGCCCTTTTTTAGAGATATTCTAACACATCATGCGCCTATCTCATACATGTGCAAATCTTTCATACATGTGCAAACATATAGCATTACCTTTTTAATTCAACCCCATTTAATTTTATTGAAACCATTTCCACAATCCGTTGGGCCTTAATTGGGCAAGGACCCAACACTTTACCCATCTAAGGTCCATATCTAATAATTCACAATTTAAATTGGTAATTTTCATATATATTAATAACTTGAAAATCCGGGTGTTACACTTTGACCACGATGGGTCGATGTTGTCTCCACCGAGGGGTCGGTGAGAACGACTGGTTGAGCTGATAGTGAAACCAAATACATATTTTCCAAGTTGGATTCCAATTCACTGTCAAGCTTCCTCTCTAGGCTTTTAATGATTTTACCATTTGTTCAATTCAGCCTAGGTAGGTCCTCTAAGGTGTCAGTACTACCTACAGTCATCTATGGCCATAATATCTGTTTTGTGATTGCTATATCGATGAGCTTCAATCCGGTGGAGCATGATCTTCACTTTGGGTCTTCAAGCTTCTTAGCAAGTGCTTCTCGAGTCATGCAATTGACAAATTAGGGACTTGGCCAAGACGGCGCACTAACAATCTCCCCCTTTGTCAATTTCATGACAAAAACCTAGAAATTAACCCAGTTATAATCCCACCTTATTACATCTCATTTGAATACAAAATACTACATTAATTACATATACATATTCAAATGGAAAATAAGACTATGATCTTCGTATATTCTTTTCTAGCTTGCTTCATTTCATTTTTCCTGTTCAAGTATAAAGCAAGCAACACTAGAAAATCATTAGAAGGATTAGTCCAAAAACATAAATATGCATTCATGGACCAAATAAGATTTATGTTCAAGCTCCCCATACACCTGATATCCTAGTGGCCAATACTGCCCATAGCATATCCAATCTATCAGTGTTGAGAAGATTTCTCCCCCAATCGCTTTGAGTTTGATTTCCCAAACTCCAAGTATAGACATTCTTTTATGTCTATTGGCTTCTTCCTTTTTAATGGCTCTCTCTTCCTGGAAGCATAAGTACTTCGGCATTCTCCCCTAGAGTCTTCTCCCCCATTCTCCAAGCTATCTTTTATAGCTTCTTTGACTCATTTCCCCTATGGAGTACGCTATATCTTTTAGCTTCTCCAGATTTTCTTCCCTATAAACTTAGGTGCCTCCAAGTTTATTTTCTTTCAAGCTTGCATAAGCCATCCTCCTTATACTGTCATGACCAGTGACAACAGCTAATCATCACATATTTTGTGCTCCGCCAAACTCCAATGTGTGTGTAATATCACAACTAGATTCCTATCTCTCTTTCATGCCACTATGAAACCAGCTCATTAGATCCTGCATGTTAGTCTTTTAACAAAATCCATGTTAATAACATACATGAGACAGAAGGCATTCCTTCAAATTAGCACACATACCATATTATTTCATTGATAAACAAAATGCGTATTACATATGGTTTTGGAGAGGGGCAACATGGATGTTTAGTTTTAATACTCAAACTATAGTTTTTCCAAATTATAAAGCATAAAGCATGAAAAACTACCCTAAGCAGAGTCATCTGGAAGCGGTGATGCTGGAGAAGAAGGGGATTTTTCGTCGGGAACTCTGTTTGAATTTCCCCATGTATGTGGAAAGGTTCTGAATTGATTCATTCATGAACTTGCAAAGGCACCAATCTTACTTTCCAACTTCCGACATTTTCAAGGAAGAAATAGACTCTTCTTGTAAGAGCTCTGTCAGAGTCAGCTTTAGTATCTTCCATCTGCTCAATTCTACTGGAGGAGAGATCTTTCCGACCTTTCTTTTTTCCACTCACTTCTTCTACCAGCTGGAAAGGTAGCCTCCTTAATAGTCACTCCTCTTGGCTTTCTGGATATGGGTGGAGGTGATTTCTTATTGTGAGATTTCCTCAAGAGGGTCTTGATTCGACGACCTATATTCATGTGAGACGGAGATTCTCCTCAATACCACTGAGATTTGTATTTCTTTAGCAATGTGGCATGATCAGTCTCAGAATCAGAAGAAACATTGATGACTAGAGACTTGTTCTTTGTCATTTCCACTTATAGGAAAGAAGAATGTACAGGACTTACCAACCAATTAGAATCATAAAATTCATGATTTTCAAGTTAATGAAGGTGGAAGAACTAGAAGCCCTCTATTTGTTCGACGAGAAATCGCTCCGAGATGTCTTATCAATAGTTCTAGGGTATGAGGAGAGGAGGGAAATCGCCATAGCTCAGCAGGAGGAGGAACGACGATTTTTGAATTGATCTGTCGTTTTCGCAAAATAGTCCTTTTAACTTAATCTTTTTTATTCACCGACTGGTCGTGACCAACGACCGACCTGTGTCGATATGTTGATATGTATCGAATTGTCTCCCTTTTCAATTTTTTCCCCTTTCAGACAGTGTTCTGATTCCCAACAGTACCGACATGTCTGTTCCTGCGACTAGTCTATCCTTTGACCTGAGTTTTATGAAGGATGAATGGGTATGTGTGTATGTGTGTGCTTTCGATGTTCTTTGATCATCAAGCTTTGCTTATACACCTTTTAATGCCAATGTAGTACATTCACACATATTTTATGCATTTATAATATTCAATACATCCCTCTGAAGGTAGGCACAAAACATGGATTACAGATCTATTTTCCTAGATCCAAACCAGTCCAAATACCTTGGGCACTTTTGATTTACCTGTTCCAATATATTTCCCAAGTGTGTGATGTCATGAGATGCAGCATTTTCAGGCTTTAGCAAATACAAGGTGTTCCATGAACATAACTCATTCCACATAATGTGTAGTATACCGGATATTGGAATGAGACACTGAGCACACTCAATCGTACATTCATTTCCCGTTTTGATTACATTAATTATGCATATAGAAATGAAGTATGACGCTACACACACAACTCTCATGCATGTTATTATGTTATTACCCAAAACATAAAACACTTTTACCATTCTTTCTGTAACGCCCCGCCCTTTTTCACTAGCCGAAAATCAGAGTCTATTTTTTTTTTTTAAATAAAAAAGTGAGAGAGAGCGGGACGCCACGACGCGAGCTAAGTCCGAGCTTCCAAAGCCCGACCCTTAACTGGCCAACCATACGTGTGCTTGGACCAAGTCCACTAAAACGGTTCACACGTACTCAAGTTAAACATGCGGAATTATAATAGAATAACAATTCTATTCCATCACTTAATCATAAATATCCTACTTTAAAATATCCAAAATTAACAATCCAAACCATAGCAAATAATCTATGTTATTACAGTCCCGAACTAATTACTCAAATACATTATCCACGAGTAACTTAATCATCCAAGCTCCTAAGCTTGGCTCCGATCACGTCCTCGTTCAGACCATTCCCTGTGTCATCACTAGGGTAGAAGTAGGACGTTAGACAACGCGTCCAGTAGGTACTCCAAGTAGGGTTAACACATGCGTTAGTACCAAAAATCACATAGATAATACAATATAAAAAACATGTAAGTCATGCCATGCTATGGTGTCATATGCTATGAGTCCCACCCATCAGCCATATCACCAACATAATATCCTCTTGATGGAATCTCCTCATCAAGGTATCCCCACAGTTGCCTTATGGACGCCCGGACGGAGTGTGGTCTCCGGTTACCTCTTGATGGATATTGCACATCAAGGTACCCCCACAAATGCCTTACGGATGCCCCGACGGAGTGTGGTCTCCGATTACATATCATCCCTCCCATGCCATGCATGAGATGCAAATGAACACATGCTATGTAATATTACAATCATAACATTAAAATCTCATATTTGAAACATATCATTTATACAAAATAATTCATCAAGATATGGATTAAAATCATCATACATATCCCATGGTTTCAATGAGGTAGAATCCTACCAATGACCACTAGTGTGTCCTTGCTTTTTTGTCCGAAACTGCTCACCGATCGCGTCAAGCCGATCGTACACCGCTTGTGAGATCCCGTTACCTTATTACATATCAATTAATCAAACACATGTTCCATTTGATTTCCAACCATGTTTAAGTCCATAAACATGTCTTAGTGGGGTTTGGCCATACAACATAGCCGAACCTCACTCACTTGATTTTGGTCCCTCTTTTGATTTAACCAATCACATCTAAGTAAATCATTTTAAAAACCCTAAGTCCACAAAACACACCTTAGTGGGGTTCAGCCATACAACATGGCCGAACCTCACTCCTTTAATGCCCCGCCCTTTTTCACTCGCTTTTTCCCGTAAATTCAGAGTCTATTTTTTTTAACAAAGTAGAGTAATAGAGCGCGGGACTTCACGACGTGAGCTAAGTCCGAACTTCCAAAGTCCGACCCTTAACTGGCCAACCCTATGTGTGCATGGACCAAGTCCATGAAAAATGGTTCACACATAGCAATATCAACTTGTGGAATAAAAATCATAACCTGCGGAATAATAACATCAAAATGCGGAATCATAATAGAACCAAGTTCTATTCCATTCAGATAGCAAAGTATGTCAAGTCCTTAATCATTATTAAAACATCATAATAATCAAACTAAACGTCCGACCATCTAAGTTATTACATTCCGAAATCCAAATACTCAAATACAAGTTCATGAGTAACTTTATTTTAAAATATGAAAAATAAGTCTTCCAAGCTCCTATGCCTGGTCCGTCTTACGTTCATCTTTCCACTGAATACATGTATCATCAACTAGCGTAGAAGTAATGCGTTAGAACAACACGCCCAGTAGGTATTCCAGTTACGGCTAACACATGGTTAGTACAAATCATATATTATAACATAATATATAAAACCAGATAAAATCCATGCCATGCAATGATGACAAATATGCAATGAGTCCCACCCATCACATGTACATAAATATACCCACCACATAGGTCTTCCGGACGCCCCGGCTGAGTGTGGACCCTCCGGAATCTTCTTGATGGAAATCACATCAAGGTACCGCACATAGGTTTTTCGGACGCCCCGACGGAGTGTGACCCATCCGGTTATAAATCTTCCACCCCATGCCATGCATGAGATGCCAATGAAACACATGCTATTTTAAATATAAACATAGCATTTAAAATCACCTTTTTAAACATATCAATCCATGCTATTTCAAACAAGTTAAAACATAGCATTTGAAATTCAATAATAAAGCATATTCTTTGAAACATATTTTCATCAAGCGTAAGATAAAACAAGTGTACATAAATCCATGGTTTCAAAGAGGTGGAATCCTACCAAAGATCGTTAACGCGTGCTTGCGTCTTTCATCCAAGAATCGATCACCGATCGCGCACCACTTGCGAGATCTCGTTACCTTATAGTATAATATTAAGTCAACACCAAGTCCTGCTTGATTTACAATATTTAAATCCATAAACCATACTTGTGGGGTTCGGCCATACCTATGGCCGAGCCTCACCCTTTTTTGTTCATTTATTCCATTAATTACCAAATTGCCATTGGTCCAAACCTTATTTAATATATTTATTAATCCAAAGTACATAACTCTAGGTCCGCCAATCAATTCCCATATTTAGATCCAAATACATAGATCCTAAAAATCTAAGTTCCAAAAATAATTTTTCATATAATTACCTTATGTTTTATACTTAGAAAGTCCATATTTAGATACTTTCCAATTTCATTATCCAACTTCCATACTTAGGAAGTCCCTAAAATGGAAAGTTTCTAAATTTATCATTTCAAAATCTTAGATCCATAATTCCAAGTTCTTATTTATAAATAGGTCCTTTCTAAATTAAAGACCTTCCAATTTAATCCTACCTTCCAAAATAATTAACATACTTTAAAAATGCCATTACAACTCCATGGGGTTCGGCCATACACCATGGCCGAACCCTATGGTTCATAAGGTTCTCTTTTAAAATCCATACATGTATTCAATGGCTTTCATCATTCACACTGTAACGCCCCGCCCTTTTCCAACCTTCCAAAAATCAGAGTCTATTTTTTTTTAAGCAAAGTGGAAGAGAGAGGGGAGCGTCACGACGCGAGTTAAGTTCGTACTTCCAAAGTCCGACCCTTAACTGGCCAACCATGTGTGCATGGACTAAACCATGATAAACAATACACACACGGTACCAAATAAGTCATGCAGAATAACACTAAACTAATTGCGAAACTGACTGATTGCGGAATTATACTGAGTAGATGGCAAAGCACAAGTCATCCATTATAAACCACTTAAACCAAATATCCATCAACAAACTAATCACAAAACATAGCAAAGTTACTAAACTATTACCAAATAACAATAATTAAAATTCCAATCCAACACCCAAGCACTTAAGCTTGGTTTTCCTCGCGGTCCTTGACCTTCTCTTTTCCTTTCTCTTTTCCTGCATTATCCTGGATAGAAATAAGGGGTTAGATCAACGCGCCCATTAGGTTTTCCGATCAGGGTTACCACAAGGTTAGTATAAAACATGCATATAACATAATACATGATCAACAAAAGCTTATAAAACAATGCTATGTATGTATGCCATGTAATGAGTCCCACCCATCACAATTATACATAGCCATCACTTGACGGGACTCTCACGTCAAGAGTAATCCACAGTACTCCTCATTTCCTATGGATAGGATTCTCATCATTACGTTATTCCTCCTGGCGGGACTCTCATCGCATAAGAAGGCCCCACAGATGCATCACGGGCATACCGACGGAGTGTGGGCTCCGGCTTCCATAATCACCACCCCATGCCATGCATGAGATGTCAATGAATATATGTCATTTGTAAATATATATCTCATCATTCAAAACCAATTTGAAACATAAAACATAACAATATATCTCATAAAAAACCATGGTAAACCAATTATAAAAGTGGTCACAAGTAGGTAGGAAACCTACTGAAAAGTTCACTTAAATGTCCTTCTTCTTAAGCGTCTCCCGATCACAACTCTACGCCGTTCAAGTTCCGTTACCTTGTTCATACAACAGCAAGTTAATAACTTAACCTTTAAATTTCTTATCAAGTCTAGATCCCATAAACCATCTTGTGGGGTTCGGCCATACCCATGGCCGAACCTCATCTCCTTTAGATTTAATCTCCCTTTTTATTTGATAAACACTTAAACACTTCACATTTCAAAACATGTCTTGGTAGGGTTCGGCCATACAACATGGCCGAACCTTATCACTTTGGTTTTGGACCCCTCTTTTCAAGTCCTTTGATCAATCCCTCCATTTGACTTGTATTTACAGTTTTGCCATTGGCCTAACCAATGCTTACTTTTGCTAATAATCCAAGTCCATATAACCAATCCACCTTAGTGGGGTTCGGCCATACAACATGGCCGAACCTCACCACTTTGTTTTTGATCCTTTTACACCTTTCATACATAAATCTTCATTTTGATTTTAACCAATCAAATTACAAGTTAGCCACTAGGTCTACCAAATAACCATTAGTGGGGTTCGGCCATACTACATGGCCGAACCTCACCATGCTGCTTTTGTCCCTTTTTCCATCATATATAATGGCTAATTATTTACTTATCACTAAGTCCAAAGATAAGCATATATGATTCCTTAATCCAAATACCTATTCAAGGGTCCATTTATCCCATGAAAAGGTTCATGGGGTTCGGCCATACACATGGCCAAATCCTATGGTTCTCTTTGGCTCAATCCTTCCATCCTTGTGCATGGTTCATACACATATGTTAATCATAAAACTAATATGATTCAGCCATACATTGGCCGATCCTACACATTAGCCTTAACTCCATTTAAATCACATAAACACCCCATTATATCGTATGGTTTTTATCTCTCAAAAACCATCACCAATAACCATAAACTTATCAAATTTTTTCATGGGGTTCGGCCATCCAAAGTGGCCGAACCCTATGGTCCATGATTTGAACTGCTTAAACGTATATCTTATGTCTAATAAAAACATCTAAAATTGTCCATCTTATTGCATGGTTTGTAACTTTACAAAAACCATCAACATAACCAAATTATTTCATGGGGTTCGGCCATCCAAGGTGGTCGAACCCTATGGCCATGTTTTCTATCTTTTTTAAACCTCATCATCATAATTTAAATCATTGATTAATTCGGCCATAACATATATTTTGTATCACAATAAAATATGTAGAAATCTCCATGGTTTTGCATGGTTTTTAGCCTTCAAAAACCATCAATCTAACCAACTCTTTTCATGGGGTTCGGCCATCCAAAGTGGCCGAACCCTATGATCCACTTTTCATCATTTTTATGAAGCACCATCCAAGGTTTAAACCCTTGATGGATTCGGCCAAGCCATGGCCAAATCATGCTCTCTTTCACAAATTTATTTAACTAACTTCTCATGTAAACACTTACCAATTTCCTTTGCTTCTCTTCTCTCCTTTTGATCCTTGCTTCTTCCTTCTTGCTTTCTTAATCTCTAGCCGAATATGTGCTTGATCAATGGTGGAAACACCAAGAGTTGGTTCGGCCAAGGAGGTAGGTTCTTGAGAGAGGGAGAGAGAGATGAGAATTCTAAGATCTCTTTGTCATGAATTCGGCCAAAGCATATGGTTTGTTGCTTTTGTTAAACAGCAGCCCCATATCATTTCATTAATCCTCACTAATCCTTGATCAAACCAAAGAGACATTTGGTGCCAACCAAGGTACCCCTTGGCACTCCCAACGTTGGAGCTTGGGTTTCCATCATGAGATGGAAACCCTCCAAATTCCCCATGAGATTTTTATGTCATTTCATTAAACCTCACACATGGGAAACCCTCCATGCCATCAACGTGTGGGACCTATCCTTGGTGGGTTTGAGACCAAGGCAACTCCTCACCTTCCACTTGACTCACTTGAATACAAGGCCCCTTTGGTTTCCATTTTAACTCACCCAACACATTAACTCAACTCACCACATTTAATGCCATTCATTTAATGCACTTGAGTCAACTACATTACTTTATTCAAATCTAACTCATTTCAGTCCCATCAACCTGATTTAACTCACATTTGAGGTCACTTGAGGGTCCACAGTCAACCATCAACTCGACCCATTGGGTCTCAATTGGGTCCTTTGATCCAATTTGACGCCATGACCCATTTATGGGTGGTTTACCCATTTAAATGTGGTTTACACATTTGTCTCAAGTCTACCATTTATCCTCCATTTAACTCCAAATTAATTCAGCCTAACCCTATTAAAATTGGGCTCACCCAATGGTCAAATAGGTCCATCATGACCCATTGGGTCCCAATTGGGTCCTTTGACCCAAATAACCATCTTGACCCAATTAGATGTACAATAACCATTTAATCTAATTTGATCTTTATAAATGTACAATAGGCCGTAATTTGCACAATGGGCCTCACCATTTTCTTATCTACGATCATAATCTTCTAATTTACCATTCCAATGGCATTTTTGCAAATATCAATATCTTTGAAAAATCGGGGTGTTACACACACTTCCATAAATAAATAGTTTCCAAACTTAATCTCCACCTTTCCATAATTAAACTCTAACTTTCCCTAATTGGAAGGTTTCCTTAATTAAACTCCACCTTCTATTATTAGAAGGTTTCCTATTTAAACTTACTAAAATTAACAACCTCCTTCCATAAATGGAAGGTTTCCAAATTAAGTAAACCTTTCCATAATTAGATTGTTTCCATAAATAACTTACTCCTTTCCATAATTGGAGTGCTTTCCAATTTAGCAACTCCTTCCATATTTGGAAGCTTTCCTTATTAAACAACCAAGATACATTTAACAATCCAAAACTACCCATGGGGTTCGGCCATACACCATGCCCGAACCCTATGGTTCATGATCTTGGCCATTAGTTTAGATCCATTAAAAATCAATCCTCAATTTATAAAATATTTGGTGGGGTTCGGCCATGGTGTATCAATGACCTTCTAATTTACCATTCCAATGGCATTTTTGTAAATATCAATATCTTTGAGAAATTGGGGTGTTACACACACTTCCATAAATAAATAGTTTCCAAACTTAATCTCCACCTTTCCATAACTAAACTCTAACTTTCCCTAATTGGAAGGTTTCCTTAATTAAACTCCACCTTCTATTATTAGAAGGTTTGCATATTTAAACTTACTAAAATTAACAACCTCCTTCCATAAATGGAAGGTTTCCAAATTAAGTAAAGCTTTCCATAATTAGATTGTTTCCATAAATAACCTACTCCTTTCCATAATTGGAGTGCTTTCCAATTTAGCAACTCCTTCCATATTTGGAAGCTTTCTTTATTAAACAACCAAGATACATTTAACAATCCAAAACTACCACAAGGGGTTCGGCCATACACCATGGCCGAACCCTATGGTTCATGATCTTGGCCATTAGTTTAGATCCATTAAAAATCAATCCTCAATTTATAAAATATTTGGTGGGGTTCGGCCATGGTGTATCAATGACCTTCTAATTTACCATTCCAATGGTATTTTTGTAAATTTCAATATCTTTGAGAAATCGGGGTGTTACAGACACTTCCATAAATAAATAGTTTCCAAACTTAATCTCCACCTTTCCATAATTAAACTCTAACTTTCCCTAATTGAAGGTTTCCTTAATTAAACTCCACCTTCTATTATTAGAAGGTTTGCATATTTAAACTTACTAAAATTAACAACCTCCTTCCATAAATGGAAGGTTTCCAAATTAAGTAAAGCTTTCCATAATTAGATTGTTTCCATAAATAACCTACTCCTTTCCATAATTGGAGTGCTTTCCAATTTAGCAACTCCTTCCATATTTGGAAGCTTTCCTTATTAAACAACCAAGATACATTTAACAATCCAAAACTACCCCATGGGGTTCGGCCATACACCATGGCCGAACCCTATGGTTCATGATCTTGGCCATTAGTTTAGATCCATCAAAAATCAATCCTCAATTTATAAAATATTTGGTGGGTTCGGCCATGGTGTATCAATGACCTTCTAATTTACCATTCCAATGGCATTTTTGTAAATATCAATATCTTTGAGAAATTGGGGTGTTACACACACTTCCATAAATAAATAGTTTCCAAACTTAATCTCCACCTTTCCATAACTAAACTCTAACTTTCCCTAATTGGAAGGTTTCCTTAATTAAACTCCACCTTCTATTATTAGAAGGTTTCCATATTTAAACTTACTAAAATTAACAACCTCCTTCCATAAATGGAAGGTTTCCATATTAAGTAAACCTTTCCATAATTAGATTGTTTCCATAAATAACCTACTCCTTTCCATAATTGGAGTGCTTTCCAATTTAGCAACTCCTTCCATATTTGGAAGCTTTCCTTATTAAACAACCAAGATACATTTAAAATCCAAAACTACCACATGGGGTTCGGCCATACACCATGGCCGAACCCTATGGTTCATGATCTTGGCCATTAGTTTAGATCCATTAAAAATCAATCCTCAATTTATAAAATATTTGGTGGGTTCGGCCATGTGTATCAATGACCTTCTAATTTACCATTCCAATGGCATTTTTGTAAATTTCAATATCTTTGAGAAATCGGGGTGTTACACACACTTCCATAAATAAATAGTTTCCAAACTTAATCTCCACCTTTCCATAATTAAACTCTAACTTTCCCTAATTGAAGGTTTCCTTAATTAAACTCCACCTTCTATTATTAGAAGGTTTGCATATTTAAACTTACTAAAATTAACAACCTCCTTCCATAAATGGAAGGTTTCCAAATTAAGTAAAGCTTTCCATAATTAGATTGTTTCCATAAATAACCTACTCCTTTCCATAATTGGAGTGCTTTCCAATTTAGCAACTCCTTCCATATTTGGAAGCTTTCCTTATTAAACAACCAAGATACATTTAACAATCCAAAACTACCCCATGGGGTTCGGCCATACACCATGGCCGAACCCTATGGTTCATGATCTTGGCCATTAGTTTAGATCCATTAAAAATCAATTCTCAATTTATAAAATATTTGGTGGGGTTCGGCCATACACCATGGCCGAACCTCACCCCTTCTTTTCATTACTATTGATCAAACAACTTGGCCATGATACAATCATGGTTTGGCCATGCCATGGCCGACCCATATCCCTATCCATATCTCTCTTTAAAATTATCAAACTCTCCATGGGTTTTCATCATTCACATTTATAAATCTAAACCATAAATTCTCATGGTTTTTATCATTCAAATTTATAAATCTAAACCATGCATTCCCATGGTTTTCAATCTTTCAAAACCCATGAATTAAACACTTCTTTCCATGGGGTTCGGCCTTGAACTATGTCCGAACCCTATGGTTCTTTCTTTTCCATTTAAATTATTAAATCATCACCAATCTTCCTCCATGGGGTTCGGCCAAACACCCTATGGTTCTTTATTTCAAAATAAAATTATTAATCAAGATACTAACCCCTTTTCAATTCCTTGCTCTTCTAATCTTTCTCCCTTCTTCTTAATTTTTCTCCAACCAAGAACACCTTCTTGTTGCTGCCTTTTTCTTCTCCTTGATGTAGCCGAAAATAAACAATTGGGAGAGAGAGAGAAAGAGAGAAATCAGCTAAGGGATTGCAAAACCGTGTACCCCTCTCCATGTATCTCTTTATAGGTTTTCCTGTAACGCCCCGCCCTTTTCACATCAAATCAGACTCTATTTTTTTTTTTAAATATATAAACAAGTGATAAGAGTGGAGTGTCATGACACGAGTTAAGTCCAGACTTTTAAAGTTCGACCCTTAACTGGCCAAATTGATGTGAGCATGGACTAAGTCCACGAGAATGGTTCTCACGTAGGAAAGTATAATCTTTGCGGAATATTACTTAAACTAACTGCGGATTATAATGGAACCTAAGTCTACTCCATCTTATTAGATAGCAAAGTACAAGTCAATTATCCAAAATTACCTTAAACTAAACATTCATTCAAACCATATCAAACCATAACAAATATTACTAAGTTATTACATGCCCACATCTAATTAACGAATTACATGTCCTTGTAAACTTAAACAAAATTGTCCATAAATAAACCAATCAAATGCCCAAGCTCCTATGCTTGGTTTCCTTCGCGATCCTCGACCTTTCCCTTTCCTATGTCATCCACTAAGGATAGAAATAGGGCGTTAGATCAACGCGCCCAGTAGGTCTTCCGATTAGGGCTACCAGAAGGTTAGTATAAAAACATGCATATAACATAATAATACATGATCATCAAGTATACATAGCCTTCACCAAAGTACCCCACAGTGGTCTTTCGGACGCCCCGACGGAGTGTGGCCTCCGGTTTCCTCTTGATGGGATTCTCATCATCAAGGTACCCCACAGTGGTCTTTCGGACGCCCCGACGGAGTGTGGCCTCCGGTTACATAACCATCACCCCATGCCATGCATGAGATGTCTATGAATACATGCCATTTGTAAATAAATCTTAACATTCAAATCCACAATGAAACATAATAGTTTAACACATATATCTCATCAAAATAAAGATAAAAACATCAAGTACAAGTGTGGTTACAAAGAGGTAGGAAACCTACTCAAAAGTCTTTAACAATGTCCGTTCGTCACCCGTTCGCAATTTGCGCACCGTTCAAGAAGTCCCGTTACCTTGTTTGTATAACAGCAAGTCAAACACTAACCATTTAATTTCCAATTAAATCTAAGTTCCAAAAATCACTTTGTGGGGTTCGGCCATAACCCATGGCCGAACCTCACCCACTTGTATTTGATCTTTCTTTTTATTTAATTAACACCCTAGAACCCCTCAAACTACAAACATATTTTGGTAGGGTTCGGCCATACAACATGGCCGAACCTTACTACTTTGGTTTTGACCTCTTTCAATTCCTTTGATCATTTTATTCTATATTTACATTCTAGCTTGTATTTACGGTTTTGCCATTAGTTTAACCTTTGCTTTTGTTAAATAGCCCTTGGTCCCCTCATCAATCCTCATTAATCCTTGATCAAACCAAGGAGTCACTTTGGCATAACTAAGGCATCCCTTGGCAACAACCAATGCATCCCTTGGCACCAACCAACATGATTCTTATCTCCTCCATTGAATTCCATGCATGGAAACCCACACCACAAGTACCCTACGTGTGGGACTTGTTTTGTGGTGTTTAAGATCATGGCAAACTCCTCACCTCCCCACTTTAACTCAATGGAATTCTAGGTCCCTTTGGTTTCCATTTTTAACTCATCCAACTCAATAACCCAACTCACCCCATTTAATGCCATTCATTTAATGCACTTGAGTCAACTCATTGTTTGATTTAAATTCAACTCACTTCAGTCCCAACTTAACCTGATTTGACTCACATTTGAGCTCACTAGAGGGTCCACACGGTCAACCATGGTCCACATGGTCAACACGACCCATTGGGTCCCCATTTAGCTCATTGACCCAATTGACGCCATGACCCATTTATGGGTGGTTTAGCCATTCAAATATGGTTTACATATTAACATCAAGCCTACCCATTTATCCTCCACTTGACTCTAAATTAATTCAACCTAACCCAATCATAATTGAGCTCACCCAATGGTCAAATAAGTCCATCATGACCCATTGGGTCCTTTGACCCAAATAACCATCTTGACCCAATTAGACGTACATTACCCATCTACTTTAATTTGATCCTTATAATATGTACATTGGGTCTTAATTTGAACAATGGGCCCCACCATTTTCTTATCTACGATCATAACCTTCTAATTTACCATTCTAATGGCATTTTTGTAAATATCAATATCTTTGAGAAATCGGGGTGTTACATTTTTATCTTTATTTTGATGTGATATATGTGTTAAACTATTATGTTTCATTGTGGATTTGAATGTTAAGATTTATTTACAAATGGCATGTGTTCATAGACATCTCATGCATAGCATGGGGTGATGGTTATGTAACCGAAGGCCACACTCCGTTGGGGCGTCCGAAAGACCACTGTGGGGTACCTTGATGATGAGAATCCCATCAAGAGGAAACCGGAGGCCACACTCCGTCGGGGCGTCCGAAAGACCACTGTGGGGTACTTTGGTGATGGCTATGTATACTTGTGATGGGCGGAACTCATTACATTTGCATACATACATAGCATAGTTTTTGTAAGATTTTTGATGATCATGTATTATTATGTTATATGCATGTTTTTATACTAACCTTGTGGTAGCCCTAATTGGAAGACCTACTGGTCGCTTTGATCTAACGCCCTATTTCTATCCTTAGTAGATGTCACAGGAAAGGGAAAGGTTGAGGATCGCAAAGGAAACCAAGCATAGGAGCTTGGGCATTTGAATGGTTTATTTATGGACATTTTGTTTAAGTTTACAAGGACATGTAATTCATTAGTTAGATGTGGGCATGTAATAACTTAGTACTATTTGCTATGGTTTTGTAAGGTCTCGAAATTTGGGAATTAATATAAATGTGAATATTAATTATTTTAATGATGGAAATTAGAAAATTGGTGGAGTAAATGGTAAATGGGCCAAAATTGGATAAAGGCCCAAGTGTGGCCCAATAGACTATGGTTTGGATTTAAATTTATTTAAATGGGTCAAGAATGGTCAAATTGGGTCAGATACCCATTTGGGACCCAATGGGTCAAGATGGTTAAGCTCTAAGGTAAATGGGCTAGTGGGAAATGTAATTGGGCCATGGGCCCAATGGTGATCCATTTAGAGTGGGCTTGATGAAATTTAATCACCGTAAGTAATTTGGAATTAAACAATGGTGGTGTGGCCAAGTGGGACCCACCTCCACCTCATCAAGTGAGGTGGCGAGTGGGCCAATGATTGGTGGGGCCGGCCACCATGGTTGACTTGGTCAACCATGGGTGGAATAATGGGAATTAGGTTAAATAAAAATGAATTAACCTAAGTTAATTACCAAATTAATTAAATACTTAAAATATTAAATTGGTGGCTAAATTGGTCAAATGGGAGACCAAGCTACCCCACCTCAAAGGCAAGACACGTTGGGCTTGGTGGTGGTTTAGATAACCACCACCATAAAGAGATTAAAATATCTTAAAATATCTTTGGTTGGTGAAAAATTAATGTAAAGTGTAAATGAGGTCATCAAATGGGGATAAGTTTGATTTTTTTTCTTTCTCATGTTCATTTTCACTAACTCCATCCCTCCCACTCCTTCATTGCCGTCCCATGTCCAAGTGAAGGAGAGAAAAAAAAAAAAAAAAAGAGAAGGAGCTCAAGGAGAGAAGAAAAAAAAAATGGAATTTGGAGGGAGTTCACTCTAAGATTAAGGTCATCATCTTCCTCTCATCATCTTTTCCTCTTTTCATCTCTCAAATTCAAACCTAACATGGCCGATTTTAAGGTTGGGAGTTGCCACCCTTGATCAAAGATCTTGACCTATCAAAGATCAAGAGGAAGGAGAGAGGAGGCTACGGAGATCGACGGGAGCGGCGGAAATCGGAGGAGACGTAGGATAGTGAGTATTTTTTTAAACAAGAAATTTTGGATTTTAGGGTTTAAGATTTAGGGCTTGTTTTTGTGAAATTTAATGGTGGATAGATAATTTTATGCTATGGATTTTAAATCCATCGAATGGAAGGAATGGAAAGTGGGTAAAACTCTAATGGAGAAAAAAATTAGGGTTAGGGAAAAGAAATAAATAAATGTAGTATGTGCATTGTATAAATTATGGAATTGAGTATGGAATGGGGTGCTTGGAATAAGAATCATGGGCCATAGGGTTCGGCCACGTAGCATGGCCGAACCCCATGGTGGGTGATTAGGGTTTGATGAAATTGGTTAGGGTTTAAAGGATGGAAGGCAATGAAGGTTTTTGATTAATGCATTTAGGGTTTTAATGAATGCATGGGAGTAATGTTTAAAATGGTTTTATGATGAAAATGTAAAAGGATTTTATGGCATTGGAAGACATAAAAGAGAATAAATTATGAACCATGGGTTCGGCCATGGTGTATGGCCGAACCCTAGGTTGTTGTGTGTGTGAAGTTAATTAGGGTTTTTTAAGGTTAAAGTCATGGAAAAATGGGAAGAGTAATGGATTTAATATTTTGGTGAATGGAGATATTTTGGAGTAAAGAGTGATGAATCATGAACCATGGGTTCGGCCATGGTGTATGGCCGAACCCTATGGTGAACAATGGTGGATTTAATGGTTGTGATTTATGGAGAAATAAATGGGAAAATGTTAGTAGTTTTGATGGACCCAAATATGTAATGATACCTTAAAAATGGTGATTTAAATGCATGATGTAAACCTCTCATGGGAGGACTTGTGGTAGATCTAAAATGTACTAAAGGATCCAAGGAAAATGGGGAACAAGACATCATGGGTTCGGCCACGGTGTGTGGCCGAACCCATGACCCATTGTAAGTTATTGTGTGGGCTAAGGTTGGGTCCATGCTTGTATCTAGATGATGGAAAATTTGATTAAATTAAGTGGATGATTTAGGGATGTTAGGTCATGGTCAATGAATCATTAATGGACCTAAGTTAGGGACCTAAGTGGTGGATCAAGTTTGGACTTAATCATACCTAGATAAATGAGTACATAATCATGTGAAGGGGTAGTGGCAAAAATGGTAATTATTGGCCAAATTGAAGAAAACCCACTAAGATATGATCTATGGGCTTGGAAATGGTAAAATATGGACTAATGTGGTAATTTAATAAGGTGTCGGATAGCGCGAGCGGTACGCGAGTCGGTAGCTGGATTGTCGAACGAATACGGGAAAAGGACGCGAGTCAGTAATCGGTAGGATTCCTACCTATTTGTAAGCCATGGATGTGTGATGGTATTTTTGTCATATTTTATTGATTTTGGTATTTACCTTATGATGGGTTTTTTTTTTATAATTATGGATGCTATGTTTAAGATGGATTTTATTTAATGGCTATGAACTATGATTAAGGATATGCATTATAAATTAAGGTTATGTATGATATCTAAAGGTTATGAGTTATATAAATATTACATAGCATAATGCATTACATCTCATTTATGGCATGGACGGAAAAAAAATAAACAAACCAGAGTCCATGCTCCGTCGGGGCGACCGTAAAGCAGGCATGGGGATATTTTGATAACCGGAGTCCATGTTCCATCGGGGCGACCGAGAACAGGCATGGGGACACCTGACGAGGTTTTGCCTTCAAGGGGGTATTTTACAGTGTGATATATCTTGACTAGATTTTGGTTCCGTCAAGAGGGATATAACATCATGATGGTAGAGATGACGGGTGGAATTCATAACATAGATACCCATGGCACGGCATTCATGTTATACTTTCATTATATGACAATTTACCAGCTTTCATTGGGTTATTATCTGTATGCTGTTATTACTAATCCATGTGCTATCCCTACTCGGAGTCCTACTGGGCGCGTATTCTAACGCCCTACTTCTACCCTAGCTGACGATGCAGGAGATGGCGGAACGGAAGGGCGAGACGGAAACCAAGCTTAGGAGCTTGGGGAGGCGGATTAATTATTTTGTTTTACGTTTATTTTGGAAAAGATGTATTTGTATAGTTAGCTTGTCAGAAATGTAATAATTTAGGTAGTTTGCTATGTTTAGGTATTATTTTGGATAATACAGTATAATGGCATTTTCGTAATTAATTGGGTATTTCTTCCCTGCTGTCTGAAGAACTGGTAGGATAGTTCTATTATCATCCGCAATTATTTTTATGATCCGCGAGCTTACTTTCTACGCGTGAACCGTACTCGTGGACTTATGTTCCACGCACGCGTAGGGTTGGCCAGTTAAAGGCCGGGCTTTAGAAGCTCGGAACTTAACTCGCGTCGTGACATCCGTGCCCTTTGTCACTTTAAAAAAAAAAATAGACTCTGGTTTTCGGTGAAAAGGGGCGGGCATTATAGGTTTGTTATGGTTTGAATGAATGTTTAGTTTAAGGTAATTTTGGATAATTGACTTGTACTTTGTTATCTAATAAGATGGAGTAGACTTAGGTTCTATTATAATCCGCAGTTAGTTTAAGTAATATTCCACAAAGATTATACTTTCCTATGTGAGAACCATTCTCATGGACTTAGTCCATGCTCACATCGGTTTGGCCAGTTAAGGGTTGGACTTTAGAAGTCCAGACTTAACTCTCGTCGTGACACTCTGCTCTTATCACTTGTTTATATATTTTTTTTAAAAAAAATAGACTCTGATTTGGAGTGAAAAAGGGTGGGGTGTTACATTTCCTTTGTCCAATATTAGAAATTCCTTAAGATAACCAACCCCTTAGGCCGTGCGCCCCTTGCCATTTAGCCATTGCCGACTTCCTTGCCTTAGATGGCAATTGTTGACCTCCCTTGCTTTATTAAGAACCTTCCTTTAATCCTCTCTCTATTTAATTAGATAATTTCCTTGGCTACCAATCCATGCGCATAATATAGATATTAATATCCAAAATTCGGCCATGCTTAATCTTTTAATTATTTCATAGATATCTCATCCCTTTTTAAATATTCTAGCATATCATTGTGGATTTAGAATCCCACATATCACTCATGCGCATAATCTATGGATTTCACATTCAAAATTCGGCCAAGGCAATCTTTATTAAATTTTTTGATAAAACCAATGTCACAATTTTAATTGGGTCCTAATTGGGTCATGGCCCAATTCCTTATCCATATAAGATCCAATTCTAAAATCCACAATTTAAAAGAATAATTCTCATATAAAATAATAATCTGAAAACCCGAGCTGTTACAGGTCCCTTGGTTTTGTGCCATTCTTTTTAGTCCTTTGATCTTTTAAATTAAGTCCAAGATCATGCCATCTTTGTTTCATTAATCTAATCACTTATAGATTAATCATTTAACATCAATAACCACCCAAGTCCACAAAAACATTCCCCATGTGGTTCGGCCATACACCATGGCCGAACCCCATGATCTTTCATTTTACCCATATTTACTTCTTTGCCATTATTTCCATCACCTTATGCTTAGGTCCAAAACATAGATCCACAACTAAACATTTTCCATGGTTCAATAATACACTTAGGTCTCTTATACAAACCTAGATCCAAAAACATAATCCATGGGGTTCGGCCATGCACCATGGCCAAACCATGGTCCTTTAATTTCACCCATTTGGCCATCATTTCCTTCCTTAGGTAATCACTTTACTTACCCATACTTAAGTCCATACATAGATCCATGACTAAACACTTCATTCATTTAAACATGCCTAGATTCATAAATAACCCATTAACATGATTCATGGGGTTCGGCCATACAACATGACTGAACCCATGGTGTCCCATTTTAATCCTCTTTTTAAATCATTTACTACCTTGAGTCCATAAATCAAGTCCCACCATGGGGGGTTTAATCATACACTTAGGTTATCATTTTACAACATGTAAACCTTTTTTAAGATCACTAGGAGTGGTTCGGCCAAGAGGTGTAGGTTTGAGAGAGGGAGAAAAAGAGAAGATTTAAGATAAAAACTCTAAGTGTTCTCCCTTTGTCAATGAGAGTGGTCGGCGTTGAGTGAGAGGGAGAGAGTGAGATGGAAATACTCTAAGTGTTCCTTGTCTTGAGAGGAGGATCGGCCAAGAGAGAGCGAGAGAGTGAAATAAAACTCCAAGGCCCTTCTTGATCAATGAGCATCGGCCAAGGCTGGTGTCCTTTGGTGATGCCCTTTTGTAACTCCCATGACCCTTCACCTCCCTCCTTAATGTTCCATTTGGAGGTTTCATCCCATGATATGAAACACTCCAACTGTATGACCCTTGGGTTTCCATCTTGAGATTGAAATCCTTAATGTTCCATTTGGAGGTTTCATCCCATGATATGAAACACTCCAACCGTATGACCCTTGGGTTTCCATCTTGAGATGGAAACCCTCCATCTCCCCAACGTGTGCTATGGGTATGCCTTGTGCAACCACCAAAACCATTCACCTCCCTCATTAATGATTCATTTGGAGTTTCATCCCATGAGATGAAACTCCCACCATTCCAACGTGTAACCCTTGAAGGTGTCTTTTGAAACAACAAAACTCTTCATCTTCCCACTCCATTCACTTAAGATGAAAGTCCCATTAACTTCCCATCCAACTCACCATAACTCAATTATTTTTAATTCTTTTAAATTCAAGACTTGTACTCATTCATTAACTCAATTGAACTTAATCACTTTAATTCAGCCACACCTGAATGACATTTGAATTCATATGGTGGTCGGCCAAGTCAACCATGACCCATTGGGTCCCAATTGGCATTTGACCCAATTGACAACTTGACCCAATTAAATAAATCTCACCCATTTATTTCAATTGCACCTTATCCATAATCCGTTGGGTCTTAATTGGGCACTTGACCCAACTCCTTACCCATCTAAGGTCTATCTCCATTAATTCACAAATTAAATGGATAATTTCCATATATATATATATATATATATATTCATAACTTGAAAATCCGGGGTGTTATACTTTCAAGTACACTCCAATTCCTTGAAAGAGCTGGTACATAAATGGATTACAGTTAAGCACATTTGATCATTTTGATCAATACTTTTGGTAGGTCACACCAAAAATCCATTTGAGGACATAGAGCACGTTGCATTCCACAGGGATTCACAAGTTTAGGAACTTGGAATGAAACGATACTGTGTATATGTACCATACACACCCTATACATGAGGTAATGTACATACTATATTCATTTCCAAAAGTTTCACAAATCACATGGCATATGAAATGGGATAAGTATATTCCAATACTTAGAGTGCAAACCTACACGTACAACGAATAACTTACATTAGGTCAATCCAACAATCAAACAAGAAAATAGATTGAATGTAAGATATACACATGATTCCAAAGCATGTTACAAATGTGATACCAACAATGGTAAACGTTTACACATTTGAACATAACATTGTGAGACTTGGAATGTAAGTCCACAATCCAGTGATGGTTCTTTATTAAATCTGGTCTTAATCTTGGGTGCCCTCCCATTTGACTTTGCATATCAAAGCTTCCATATTTTGTACCACGATGTTTGACCTAAACATGAGAGGCAAATATTTGGGTACATGGCCACAAAGGATACTAGAAGGTCATTACCTTCATCAAGTTCCTTTTCTTTATCCTCTTATTCTCTTAGAGGATTTAGCTTGGGCTTTTTCAATGGACGAACTATTCACCTATATTCTCAGTACACAACTTGGTTATGATAGGTGGTGTTATTCATTAGGCTAGAAGAGGCAATTTTTCGTAGATTATTTCAGCATGTTTTGTTGTTTCATATTTTTTAAATATTTTGAAGGCATATTATGAAACAACAATGATGAATGCTACAAGTGTTTTATTAAACTGCATAGCCAATTCATCACTAGTCCAAGTAATTTGGTCTTTGAGCTTAGTGGCCATGGAAGTTGAAGGTTATCCAATACTCTTTCCATAGGCATAGACCACTTTCTATTCACCTATTTCCGAACACATTTATTGATGAGAACATTTAAAAAATTTCATTTTTTTTTTCATCGTAAATGGAGGTTTGGAAATATCATGGCTTTCTCTCACAGCCATTGTTTTAGCACGGATCAATTCGGATGGTTAGATCCTTTCACAAGAGCACGAGGCTCTGATACCAATTGAAAGTCCCCTTTTCACGGTGCTAAAACATGATTGACCCGAGGGGGGTTGGGAGGGAGGGAAGGGGGGGGGGGGGAGTGTGAATAGGTCAATCCCAGTTTCCATGGTGTTTACAAATTTGTTAATTGTTTTAAGTGTAGCAGAATATTAATCAAGATATTTGTTTAGTGTGATAAATTGTTTCTAATTTCTCTAAACAATCACACTAAGATTATGACCCTTACATTTTGCTTGATTATCGATGCTTATGCATAATGTGTAAAATAAGATAATCAACAACAAAGTGATGTGTGTTGAGAAGAGTACTTAAATAGTAAATACAACACACAAAGATCAAACACCATAAGATCAATTTAAGTGGTTCGGTTAACCAACCTACATCACTGTTAGGACTAACTCAACCTTGAGTTATCAAATCGACTAAGTGGGGACTTACACCCTCACAATTAGAGTAAAAATTCCACCTCACTCAATCGGTTGAGAATTTCACCCACCACTGTAGAAGGAATTCCACCTATCCATTTGGCTAGGAATTCCACCCACCATTGTCCAAAAGACGACGCTCTAGAGTTTTTTTTATACTGGTTTCGAAGCAAATCCCCCTTAATCCACTTTCGGGACAAAGGTTTTAAAAATAAAATTAAAACCAAGAAGCACTTGCCTTTGTAACTCTATATCTTGATGTGTGCTTCTTCAAGATCCACCCAATGTGTGTCGTCGTTCCGCCTTTTAGCCGTTGTAAAGCAATCACAATCCAAGGCGACAAGGAAACTCGTTTTACCAAAAGTTTCATAGTTTATAATCCTTTTCTCTCTCTCTCACAACTCAATCCATATGATTGGTTGTATTTGATTCCCGAGTGTAAGCACGAGAGAGAGAGAGAGAGAGTGATCCTTCAGTTGGCCTTTATTTAAGCTCATTGACAATGATGAGGGTCCAACTGATTTTTCCAAAGGATGCCAACTGGTTCCATAAAGATTGGTTTACATAGAGAAGGCAGCCAGTTGCAGCAACGGTAATGTACCGACAGGTCGGGCGCACTGAGGGGTCGGTGACTAGAAATGTTACCATCAACAACTCGACCGTTGTCCACTAATGCACTCCCAATGGTAATATTCTTTCCTGGTCAACATGTTGGTGTCACCGATG
Organism: Chimonanthus praecox; assembly: GCA_022113865.1. Lineage (NCBI taxonomy): Eukaryota > Viridiplantae > Streptophyta > Magnoliopsida > Laurales > Calycanthaceae > Chimonanthus > Chimonanthus praecox. Next base: position 33,219,382 of record CM039087.1, on the reverse strand, counting down.
GGTCGACATTTATGGCACCGAGTGGTCGGTCCATACGATGGTCTCTATCTGGGGCAACACCATGCTGACAGTAATTTCAAGTATAGAAACCTGTCTTACACAGAACGACCTATCGCCTTTTACCTAGGGGTCGGTTCTGGTACTCTCAATCGGTGTTGAAACTACCTATGTTTATTTTCTCGAGAGCCATCTGAGTTATAAGTTCAAGAACTCATACATCTTTATTGAAGAGTCACTGACCACAATGGGTCGTTTCAACCTGTCACCAAGGGGTCGGTGCATACAAGACTCTCGATCAGAGGCTTTCCCAGAATGACAGTTCTATGATTCAGATCCTATGTCAATCTGGTCGACCAGTCTTTAACCATGATGGGTAGATCCTGTCTCCACCGAGGGTCGGTGAGAACGACTGGTCGAGCTGATAGTGAAACCAAATACATATTTCCAAGTTGGGTTCCAATTCACTGTCAAGCTTTCTCTAGGCTTTTAATGATTTACCATTTATTCAACTCAACCTAGGTATGGTCTCTAAGGTGTGGTTACCACGTAAAGTCATCTATGGCCATAATACCTGCTTTGTGATTGTCATAACGATGAACTTCAATCCGGTGGGGCATGATCTTCACTTTGGGTCCTCAAGCTTCTTAGCAAGTGCTTCTTCCCTAGTCATGAAATTGACAAACTAAGGACTCAGCCAATCGGGACACTAACAAACCTTACCAATTATAATTATTTTAACCAAATTACCTTAGAACCATTAGATTTAGATCCCATTCAATTAAACCATCCATTCATAAAACCTAGATATAAAATAACTTGGAACCCAAGCAATCCTACCCAATCCATGCGCATATACCTAGTTATATACACATCACCCATCCAATCCACAACACCTCCACACGATTTCCCATATCTGTTTCCATTTCATTTGAATTTTGCACATAGTCAACCCTCCACATCACCACATATCATCTCATCCATTCATTCACTTCAAACTTTAGGTCCCAACCACACGTTGCATGCATTTCTTAAAAACCCTAATCCCACATTTAAAATTCGACCAAGCCATCTAATCCCTACATTTTCTCATTTCCTTGCTTAACCACCAAAACAACCCCTCCTCAAGAAATCCAAATTCATGTACAACTATGAAACCCTAACGTTTTCAACTTCAAATCCCATCCATCCATGTTCAAGATGATTTAATCCAAGCCCTCCATCCATTGCTTAAAATTAGATTAAATATCAGCTGTCCATTCTAAACCATGGCCTATAAATAGAGCACTGAAGCACACCATGGAATTCAAATTTGGTCATGAGCTAAAGAGGACTGAAGATTGGAGGAAATACACAACAAACAAGGAGCCACACGATTTTTACAAGTGAGGATATCATTTTGTAAATTTATTTTTAATTGTTCTTGTTGTATTTTTCCAATATATGTGTATTAATTCAATCATTAAATAAATATAAGATAAGCTCTTAGAACCCTGAAACACCCAATTTTTGAATTTCTTTTATGATTGTTTGGTTCAATTTTAAGTTTATATTCTTTGTTTAATTAAAAGGACATACTGAAATAGTTAGAACATAGGTTTCATCATATTCAAGTTTCTTTGGGACATAATGAAATAGTTAGATTTTGAATTTAATTAAATCTAAGGATCTAAGGTTCGATTAATTACTTAAAGTTTATGATTTTAATTTTAATGAAAGGCAAGTGTTGAGCACTGAAATATTATATTTTTACCCATGATTATTGGACTAGTTAGCCTTGATTTTGTATATATCACATGCGTTTAATGTCATTTTCTAGTTTTGTAGATAAAAATGGAAAGTTCAGGAAAATAATCTCAAGTCAGTGGATAATTGCAAGATTAGAGCTTAAAAGTGAAGACCTGGAATTTTTAATTCAATTCATGCCACTTTTAGGGTTTTTCATGTAAATTAGTTAATCTGGATCCAATTATAAGAGTTTAAGATTAATTAATTATTTTTAGAATTTAAGTGTTGAATTAATTATTAAATTTCTAGAAGAGAGAACCTGCAATTCAAGTGCCAAAACCTGAAATTCAAGATAAATGAGCCAATATCCACTTCATATGGGCCAAGCTAAGCTCCACATATCAGCATTGGGCCAGGCCACAGGCAGTCCATGTGCTTTTCATACAGTTGGGCTAGGCCAATGTGTAATTCAAAGGCCTAAGTCTCAAGCTCAAGTTCAAGTCAAGTGGGCTTAAGACAAAGTCCATGAGTTAAGGTCCAGATCCAAGTCCAATTGCTCTATGATCCAAGTTCGAATTTAACCTAAGCCCATATCAAAATCCATGGCCGAATTTCGTGCTAATCCCTCTCTCTTTCATGCAACTCATCTCCACCCTCCATTCCTGATATTAAATTTCCACTTTCCATCTCATGCATAAAAATTAGGTCAAACTTAGAGCCACCTATCAAATCCAACCCATAAATCTTTCATCTTAGATCAACGCCATCCAATGTATCAAACATGTAGATTAACCTTAGGATCATGACCATTCATGCATCGCCTATTCATCCATCCATTTAGATTATCCATCACATATTTGAGCCATTAGTTCTTAAGACATTTCATCCAAGCCATCAATTCATTAAAACCCTAAGTTAGGACAACTTGGAGCTCAAGTAGCCTCCACCCGCATATGCCATCTATCCACCATTTATCACAACACACCCCACAAGATTTTAACACTTAAAATTCTCCATGTACTTAGACAAAATCCAATCCAAATACACTCCTAAAATCATTAACATACCTCATCATCCCAATCCTCCATGTCACACATCATTTTCCCATATCTCAATCCACTCCATTAGAATTTCGCAAGTCAACCCTAAATCACATCATCTTCCTATCATCCATCCATTCATTCATCTCATCTCTCAATCTCATCTATTCATTCATCATCTCATACAAACCCTAATCCCATTAACCATTTTTTGAAAATCCCATTACCAAAACAAATCCTATTTTCTCTCATTCTTTTCTTGCACTCCACTCCAAGTCACCTACACACACCCAAATTCGTGTACACCATGTTCAAACCCTAACATTTTGCAACTTTTAATCTCCATCACCCAATTCCATTAAGATCCAATCCCATCCTTTCACCCATCAACTTAAACCAAGATTTAATCTTAGCCATTCATCCTTTTTCTTGAGCCTATAAATACCCCATTACCCCATAGCCACAATTTGAATTTGACTTGGAGCTCAAGAGGACCAAAGACTGAGGAGAAAGATCAAGAGACAAGAACATAGGAGGTCCCACACGATTTTACAAGTGAGAGTTGTAAATTTATGTCTCCATTTTGTTTTCTTGTTCACAATTTTATGAATGCCTGTACTTGAATTCTTCCATGAAATAAATAAGAGATGTTCTTTTAGAATCCTGGAAAGTCTGATTATTCAGACTTCTTTTTATACTCTTTTAATGTTAATTTTGTATTCTTTGTTTTATTAAATGACTTAGTTTATGTAACGCCCCGCCCTTTTTTACTCGCTCTCTGAAAATCAGAGTCTATTTTTTTTTTAAAATACAGAGTGAGATAAAGAGCGGGACGTCACGACGCTAGCTAAGTCCGAACTTCTAAAGTCCGACCTTTAACTGGCCAACCCTATGTGTGTATGGACTAAATCCATGAAAACGGTTCACACATAATAATATAAACATGCGGATTAAATTATAAACTGCGGATTATAATAGAACCTAGATCTATTCCTTTTTAGATAGCAAAGTACTTCAAGTCTTTAACCATAATTAAACTTAACTTAAATATCCAACAAACCATTCCAACCATAGCAAAATTATCTAAGTTATTACATGCTTGAAATCTAGCTACTCAAATTACAAGCCCATGAGTAACTTAATCAAATATAATCCAATCACATATCCAAGCTCCTATGCTTGGCTCCGATCACGTCATCATCCTTTTCCTTTCCTATGTCATCAACTAGGGTAGAAGTAGGGCGTTAGAACAACGCGTCCATTAGATATTCCATTTAGGGTCTACACATGGTTAGTACAAAACATATATAATAACATAATGTCAAACCATAAAAAACAATGCCATGTCATGATGTCAAATGCAATGAGTCCACCCATCACAAGTACGTATAACTCCTCTTGATGGGATTCTCATCATCAAGGTACCCCCACATAGGTCTTTCGGATGCCCCGACGGAGTGTGGCCCCTCCGGTTTCTTCTTGATGGAAATGCACATCAAGGTATGCCCACAGTGGTCTTTCGGATGCCCCGACGGAGTGTGGTCCCTCCGGTTACATATACTCCACCCCATGCCATGCATGAGATGCTAATGAAACACATGTTATTTTATATTATAAACATAGCATTAAAACTCACATTTAGAACATATCTTTTACAACATAAATTCATCAAAATAAGATAAACATCATACTTAAACCATGTTTTCAAAAAGGTAGAATCCTATCAAAGACCACTAACGTGTCCTTGCTTCATAAATCGGCAACCGCTCACGATCGCGCACCGTTTATAAGGTCCCGTCACCTTGTTATATATCAACAAGTCAACTAATGTTCCAACCATGTCTAAGTCCATAATATATGCCTTAGTGGGGTTCGGCCATACACTATGGCCGAACCTCACCCACTTAGTTTTTGGGGTTCCCTTTTAATCCATAGGTCATTTTAATCATGTGGATCTAAGGTCAACCGCCCTTTGATTCATTAACCCAAATACACATAATTTCATCATTTAAAAGTCCCTAAGTCCCAAAAACACTCCCCATGGGGTTCGACCATACACCATGGCCGAACCCATGGTCTTTCATTTTTTACCATATTTACATTTTTGCCATTATTCCTTCCATGGTTAGTCACCTTCATTTATTCACTCATGTTTAGGTCCCAAAACATAGATCCAACTTAACCCATAAAATGGGTCATGGGGTTTGGCCATACACCATGGCCGAACCCATGATGTCTTATTTTTTATCCCCCTTAAATCATTTACCATATTTAGACCCATAACAAAGTCCCTCCATGAGGGGGTTTAATAATGCACTTTGGTCCAATATTTTGCAACCCATAATCCCTTAGCATTTCCTCCATCATTTCATGGTCAAAATAACTCAAGTCCATTAATATTTTCTCCATGGGGTTCGGCCATGAACCCATGGTCCATGGTTCATCATTATTTACAACATTTGAGACCATAAAGAATCATCCACATTTCTCCATGATTTTCCTCATTTAAAACCCCTTTCAAAAATTACTAACATTATCCATTCAAAACCTTAAAATCATTAACCAACATTCCATGGTTTTCATCCTTTAAACCAGTTAAGAATCACTTAATTTCCCTCCATGGGGTTCAGGCATTCTCTATGACCGAACCCTATGGTTCATCCTTTCCATTGAAATACCATATGCTTCCCTTAATTTTTCTTCCATGGGGTTCGGCCATACACCATGGCCGAACCCTATGGTTCCTTACTTTAAACCAAATTTAAATCAAAATACCTACCGGTTTCACGACTCCTCCGGTTTTCCTTCGCTCTGACTTGTTCTTCTTATCCTTTCCTTCCTTAGCCTCTTCCTCCTTCCTTCTTACTTCTTTGGCCGAGATTGTGACTGGAGAGAGAGGGATAGAATTCGGCCTTGAATGAGAGGGAGAGTGTTCGGCCTTGCGTGCTAGCTTGAGATCAAAAACTTTTCTAAGTCTTTTGGTCTTGAGGAGTGATCGGTTAAGAGAGGGTTTGAGGGAGAGAAACAGCCAAGAGGGAGAGGGAGAGGGTGAGATGAATATCAAAATTGTTTGAATTTGAAATCTATAACCGTCCACCCCATTATCTTTCCATGTGGGAGTTTCATCCATGAGATGAAACTCCAAGGCTCCAACGTGCATGCCATACCTTTGTTTGAATTTCAAATGTATAACCATCCACCCCATTATCTCTCCAACGTGTAACCATTGTTTGAATTTGAAATATATATCCTTGTTTGAATTTGAAACAACAAACCACCTTCATTATCTCTCCATGTGGGAGTTTCATCCATGAGATGAAACTCCAAGGCTCCAACGTGTGCCTTTGAATTTGAATTTGAAATGTGTATCCTTGTTTAAATTTGAATTGTGTATCCTTGTTTGAATTTGAAACAACAAACCACCTTGATTATCTCTCCATGTGGGAGTTTCATCCATGAGATGAAACTCCAAGGCTCCAACGTGTGCCTTTGAATTTGAATTTGAAATGTGTATCCTTGTTTGAATTTGAATTTTAAACCAAAACTCCCCACCTTTTATTTAATTCAAATCAACTCAACTCACTTGGTGGTCAACCAAGTCAAACACAACCCATTGGGTCCCAATTGGCCATTTTGACCCAATTAACAAACTTTGACCCAATTAACGATCTTGACCCAATTGAATACATCTTACCCATTTATTTCGATTGCAACCATATCCACAATCCGTTGGGTCTTAATTGGGCAATTTACCCAACCCTTTACCCATCTAAGGTCCATATCCAATAATTCACAAATTAAATGGGCAAATTTCATAAATATTGATAACATGAAATTCCGAAGTGTTACAGGTTATAAGTGTTAAATCTAATAACTAGACTTTAATTAGATTTAATATTATGAATTTTAATTAAATGGTGTAAATTGATATTTGAATTCTAAGCATGAATTTCAGATCTAGATCTTTTCTTTGTTTATTTATTTTGGACGATGATAGAAAAATTCCATAACCACTTTTAAATTATGCATTTATTTATTCTATCATTTACTTTATTTGTTAATTTATTTCCTATCTTTGGTTACTTTAGGCACTTTGTATGTATGTTGTATAAAAGTTGTTCAATTATTGTTTTTATTTTATTTCTTGTATGTTCATTCTTTTATTGCTTATTCATGTATCAAATCAAACTCCCTCTCAAAATATTCTTTAACTACGATTGTAAATATAATTTTCTAGTCTTGAACTTTGCAATTTTAATTAAAACTGAGACTACATATTCATGATTCACCGATTTAAAAATAAAATGGACTAATTTGATGAGATTCACAAGTTAAATAAAAGTTGGTGTTCACTTGATTTTTCAAAATAAATATGTTTTATTTCAAATCTAGGTTTAATTAATTTTTCTCAAGATTACATCATTTTAAAGGTGCTAATTTAAGTTATAACATATTTTGTGATTTCCTGTGTGTTCAACCTCCCACTCATATGCTATAATGTCAATTGGTTTGTACGCTTGCGAGATTATAAATTTAAAACTTTGCAAAACAATCAACATCAGAAATTGAGATTTGAATTTTTACACGAATTTCAGATCTGTTTATTCATTTTTGGCTGTGATTGATCCATTCCACTACCACCTTTAAATTATGCATTGTTTTGTTATTTCATTTACTTTATTTGTCAATTTATTTCCTGTATTTACTTTATTTTGTTATGTCTTTTATTTGATTAATTGTTCAAATCAATGTACCTGTTTGTTTGTTGTAAATTCAATTTTATTATGTTTAATTAATGTCAATTTTATGTGTAAATGCACTCTCCTTCTAACAAGATTCTTTAACTAGGATTGGACATGTAAATATTTCATTCTTAATTTTGTAATTTAAATGGAGATAAGGACTATCTAATTTCTCCATTCAAATAAAAATATAAAATAAATCCGATGGATCTAATAGCTAATATGGTTTTAAAATTTTACTTTTTTAGATCTAAGTTTATTTAAAATTATATGTTTTAGAATTCTCTTTCAAAATATTAATTCTAAAACACATATCATATATTTTTAAAGGGATATCAATTTAATTTATTTGATTTAAAAATATATTTTGTGATTTCCTTTGGATTAGACCTCGCACTCATATGCTAGCGAGTAATAAATGTAAGATTTGTACAACAACAAGTTTTTGGCGCCGTTGCCGAGAAATCAAATCAAATAAATAAATAAATTGAGTACCACCAAAATTATATGATTTATGAAAGTATTTTTGGAATATTTCAATTTTAGGAAACTCTTTAAAATTGGAAATTTCCATTTTTGGAAAGTCTAATTTTGGAAAGTTTCCTTTAATTAGAGATTTTTGAAAATATCAGTATTTTAGGATTAATCTATTTTTGGAAAGTTGCTAAATTTTGAAACTTCAATAATTAGAATTTTCTAACTTTTAGAGATCTTCTAATTTATTAGTTTCCTCCTTTGGCAAGAATTTTTCTAATCTTGGAATTTTAATAACTTACTTTGGGAAACATTATTTTAGGAAAGTTTATATTTTTAGAAAAATCTATTTTTGGAAAGTTTCCATTTTTGGAAAATTCCCAAACTTAGAAATTTTCGAGATTTAGAAATTTCATCTAAACTTTGAAAGATCAAATCATTGATTAAAGTGGTGAAACCAATCTTAAATTTTTATGTCTTGTCTCATTTAAAATTCTTGATTAAGTTGTAAATATTACATCTCCTTCACTAGTTGTAGTTTAGGAAAATGCATTTAGTTTAGGTTCATCCATTCTTTGAACTAGAATCTATACCAAGGCTTGTATGTGTTGTTTTGCAGGTTTTTAAATGCACGTTTAAAAATTACTGGAAAATATACATATTTGACTAAGGTTAGTGCCTAGTCAACTTCTTTGATTTTACTTCTCATGCATTCATATAGAATTTTTTTTAGGGTGTTCTTTTATTTTATTTAATTAGTTTGCACATTTAAATTGTTCATGCATTTAGGATGTTAGTATTCATGTATTAGTGTAGATTTGTTTTATTATTGTTTGCATATTTGCTTAAATGTTGTGTGGTAAATTAGAACTGCATTTTGCACAATATCTAGAAAAACAAGATTAGTAAAATTGGTTCATGTATCTCTTAAATAAAATCAATTTTGGAACCATTAGGATTAGTTTTTAGGTTCTTATGCTCATTGGAAACCTTTTCAATCTAAATCAATTTTTGTAACCAATTAATAGTTTATCTTCAAGAATGGTGTCTAAGGCTAGTTCTGTCACCAAGGTTTGAGGTCGAGCACGTCTAAGGATAAGTTGAGAAGAGATTTCGCTTGTGCTCCCCTACTTACCTGGGAACTTACCTGGCCATCTTGTGGTTAAACTCTCATTGGAGACTTTATTTGGAGAGAAAATTAGGAGCAAGGTCTAGTTTTTAGGATCCCTGTAGAACCCAATAAAAATTCAATTGCATTAGTGCAACTTGAATCTTAAATTTAGGCATATTTGTGTTATTTGGTTGAGTGTGAATGTTTGTGTCTGTGTACGCCTCGTTGGTCACTTAATTCTTCCAATCTCTTGGTTTGAGTTACATTGCCCATCAATTCATCGATCGTTGCGTCCGGAGCCCAGTTAGGCTCAGTCTTAGACATAGACAGTACAACACCATCACCATCACCATCACCACCATCATCATCATCATCTACATCATCATCACCTAGAATGGCCGAAGGACTTGGAAATGCGAAAACTCTTCGAGATTACTTTTCATTGGTCATAGTTGATACACCTTCTAGTGTAGTCATCCCACCAACCGATGCAGCCTATGAACTTAAGCCAGCCCTTCTACATCTTTTACTTTCATTTTATGGTCTTGATGGTGAGGATCCATACTTACATGTCAAAGAATTCTTAGAGATTTGTGCCACCATTAAAATTCAAAATGTCACTGACGAAGCTATTAAACTTCGCCTATTTTTTTTTCTCTCAAAGAAAAAAATGAAGTCATGGTTGAACTCCTTGCCTGCAAATTCAATCAGAACATGGGATCAATTGGTTAATAAGTTCTTGAATAAAATTTTCCCTATTTCTAAAACAAACGCCCTCAAGAAGGAAAACTCAAATTTTGCACAAAAAGAGGGTGAACAATTCTCAGAATCGTGGAAAAGATTCAAGGATACATAGAGCAAATGTCCTCATCATGGTTTTGAAACTTGGAGACTCGTTTAAATTTTCTATGATGGCTTAACCACATCTAGCCATACTTTAGTCGAGTCTACGAAAAATGGGCATTTTTGGAACAAAATGAAAATGAAGGATGGAATTTCTTGGAAAGTTTAGCAGATGGAATTTCTCTAAAAAGGATAGTTCAGTGCAAATCTCTAAAAGAGGAGGTTTGTATGAAGTTAGAACTGACTTTGACATTAAGCTTGCAATTGCAAACCTAACGAAAAAGATAGATGCATTAGCAGTAGCTCAAGTGATATACCCACCAATAGGATTGAATAATGAGGTTTGTGCGTTGTATTCGAACCTTGGACATGTAAGAGCCGGATTTTCAATATATATTGGCTATTATTTATTTTAATTGTTAAAAATTAAGATTCATAAACGGAATGGATGTTTAATGAATAAGAATTGGGGCAATGGACCATGGATAGGATTAATTCTATTTAATTGGGTCAATGTGGTCAATTGGGTCAAATGCCAAATTGGGACCCAATGGGTCAAGATGGGTTGATGATTAGGGTAAATGGGTAAGGAATGGATTTAATCGGGTCATGGACCCAATTATGATCAAAGGCATGGGGTCCACCTCATCAAGTGAGGTGGCAAGTGTATGAGGAATTATCCAAGTGGCATAGCCAAGTGGGACCCAACTCCACCTCATCAAGTGAGGTGGCGTGTGGACTAAGGCACATGTGGGGCCAGCCACCATGGTTGACTTGGTCAACCATGGGTGAGTTCATGGGTAAATTAAAGAGGATCAAGTGAAGTGAATTGAGGTAAATTATTTAATTAAAATCACCTAAGTTATTTTAGAATAAATCCAAGTGCTTGAGTTAGGAGTTGAGTTTCATTTAAATGGAGTGAGTCAAATGGGGGTGAGTCACATGGAAGATGAAAAGATGGAGTGAGTCAAAGGGGAGGTGGAGGGTTCCATCTCATGGAAACCACTAGCCACAAAACTGTTGGAGAGGGTGGTGTGTGCCATATGTGAGACATGCATCCACTTAGTGAGTCAAAGGGGAGGTGGAGGGTTCCATCTCATGGAAACCACTAGCCACATGTAACGCCCCGCCCTTTTTCACTCTCTTTCTCTTCGGAAAATCAAAGTCTATTTTTTTTTTTATAAACAAAGAGTGATAGAGAGCAGAACGTCACGACGCGAGCTAAGCCCGAACTTCTAAAGTCCGACCCTTAACTGGCCAACCCTATGTGTGCATGGACTAAGTCCATGAAAACGGTTCACACATAACAATATTAACATGGGGAATAACATCATAATTGCGAAATTATAATCATAATATGTGGAATCATAATAGAACCTGGTTCTATTCCATTTCAGATAGCAAAGTACGTCAAGTCTTTAATCAACAATTAACGTAACATAAGTATCCAATCAAACATCCAACTATCTAAGTTATTACATGTCCGAAGTCTAGTTACTCAAATACATGTCCATAAGTATTTTATTCAAAATATAAACTAAATCATCCAAGCTCCTATGCGTGGCCCTCCTTGCGTTCATCGTTTCCCTTGTTTCCTGTGTCATCCACTAGGGTAGAAGTAGGGCGTTAGAACAACGCACCCAGTAGGTATTCCAATTAGAGCTAACACATGGTTAGTACAAAACATATGTAATAACATCATAATGTCAAAACCATATAAACCATGCCATGCAATGATGACAAATGAATAGTCCCAACCATCACATGTACATAAAAGTACCCACCACATACGTCTTTCGGACGCCCCGATGTAGTGTGGACCCTCCGGTTTCTTTCTGATGGAAAAACACATCAAGGTATCTCACATAGGTTTTTCGGACGCCTCAATGGAGTGTGGTCCCTCAGGTTACATATCCTTCACCCCATCCCATGCATGAGATGCCAATGAAACACATGCTATTTATCATATAAACATAGCATTTAAAATCACATTTAAAACACATGCTATTTTATCATTTAAACATAGCATTTAAAATCACAATTTGAAACATATCCAACACATGCTATTTTATCATATAAATATAGCATTTAAAACTCACATTTTGAAACCTATCCTTCGCAATATAATTCATCAAAATAAGATAAAAACATTGTACATTAAACCCATGGTTTCAAAGAGGTGGAATCCTATCAAAGACCGCTAACGTGCCCTTGCATCTTTCGTCCGGTAACCGCTCATGATCGTACACACCTTGTGAGGTCCCGTTACCTAATAATATAACAATCAATTAAAACCCAGTCCCACTTGATTTACAACAGTGTCCAAGTCCATAAACCAAACCTGTGGCGAACCTCACCCCTTTTGTTTTAATTTCTTTCTTTGGTTTATTAATCAATAACCCCTAAGTTAAACATTTAATCACTTCCCTTTTATTTAATCCCACATACATAAACCCTAAGTCCATCAAACCAATCCCCATGGGGTTCGGCCATACACCATGGCCGAACCCATGGTCTTTCATTTTTTACCATATTTACAATAATGTCATTCTTACCATTTTTATGCATTAATCTGATGATAACCCAATTAATCATCTAAGATACTTCAAACATTAAGTTCAGCAAACATTCCCCATGGGGTTCGGCCATACACCATGGCCGAACCCATAGTCCCTTATTTTCACTTAATTACCAAAATGCCATTACCTTTATCATTGTCTCTCCATTAATCCAATCACTATCTTAAGTTCATAAAATCCATTTAACATGATTCATGTGCATGGCCGAACCCTATGATATGTTAATTCTATTTAAATTACAATATTGCCATTCATGGATAACCTTCCATCGTAGCATGTATTTACAACTTTGCCATTACCTTAGGTTTATGTCCAAAACCCATCCATAACATTGGTTCATAAAATAATCCATTAACCGTGACATAAAAACCCATAAAATTGGTTAATGGGGTTCGGCCATACACATGGCCGAACCCATGATGTCTAAGTTACAAATATACCACTTTCCATATTTGAATCATAATTCAAGGTTCCTTCCATAATTAGAAAGTCCATAATTAGAAACTTTCTAATTTAATCTCCACCTTCCAAAAACAATCCATCATTAGATACTTTCTAAATTAGTAACATCCTCCATGGGGTTCGGCCATACACCATGGCCGAACCCTATGGTTCATGATCTTAACAATTATTAATCCTTGATCTTCCATTTACTCACTTCCCATTTATTTAATCCAACATAAGTTCCTTAATAATTTAAATCCATAAAAGACCTCATGGGGTTCGGCCATACACCATGGCCGAACCCATGATCTTTCAAGTTGGCCTATATTTACAAAATTGCCATCATCTCCATGATCTCCATTCGATCATCACCAAATTAAATCCATCTATATTCTTCCATGGGGTTCGGCCATACACCATGGCCGAACCCATGGTTCATGATTTTTATCCTCCTTTAAACCCTTTAACATCATCATATTATTCCATGGTTTTCATGATCTAATTTCATGAATATAAATCCAATTAAAAACATTCTAACCGTCCAAGGTTTTCATCATTAAAAATCCATACATTAAATCAATATTCTTTCATGGGGTTTGGCCATGCACTGTGGCCGAACCCTATGGTTCATGCTTCTATTAAAATTATCAAATCATCTCTCAATCTTCTTCCATGGAGTTCGGCCATACACCATGGCCGAACCCTATGGTTCCTTATCTTAAACAAAAATATAAAACCACTTACTGGTTCCGCGACTCCTCCGGTTTTCCCTGGGTTGTTCTTGCTCTTCTAATCCTTTTCGTTCTTGATCTTTTCCTCTTGCTAGCTGCCTTCTCTTCCTCTTGTTAATGACGAGAATGAGAATTGAGAGAGATAATTCGGCTATGGTGTGTGCCGTGTGCCCCTTCCCTCTTTCTTTAATAAAAATTCCACAATTACAATAGCAATTACCGTGAGCCTCTTACAGCCTTTGATCTCCAATTGGTCCTCTATTTAGAAGGTACCAAGATGGCAATTGCTTAGTGACGTGCGCCCCTCTTATTGCCTAACTTAGAAGGTGCCATGCGCCCTTTGTGTTTAATTTTGGAAGGTGCAATGCGCCCTTCTTGTTTCCTTTTAGCCATTGCCTTAATTAATCTCCCATTGATCCCAATTTAGAGGGTGCTAAGATAACAATTCCCTTATGCCGTTTTTAATCAAGAAAGACCCTCTTTAAAATATTCTATGCGCATTACATAGATATGAAAATCCCTATACACGGCCAATGTAATCTTTATTTAATTTTTAAAAATCTTCTTGGATATGCAAATCTAATATTCGGCCATGCATAATCTTTTATTTAATTTTAGACATAATGCATTACTAATTAAATTCAACCCCATTTAATTTTATTGAAACCAATTCCAAAAACCGTTGGGTCCTAATTGGGCCAATGACCCAACACATTACCCATATAAGATCCATATCTAATAATTCACAAATTAAATGGGTAATTTTCATATATATTAATAACTTGAAAATCCAGGGTGTTGCACCACAAAACCATTGGAGTGGGTGGTGTGTGCCATGTGGAGGGCATGAACTCTCTTGGCTAGTGAAAGGACTCATGGGGAAGACTCCACATTGATGAGGGTGGTTGGAGGTGGAGTCTTACCCAAGGAACCCCTAAGACAAGATGGAACTGGCTCTCTTCATCTCATTCACTCTCTCCCTCTCACTCTTGGCCGACCTCCCCTCTAAGACAAAAGAAAATACTTAGGGTTTTTCCATCTTAACCTCTCCCCCTCTCCAAAACCCTAAGGCAAGATAGAAAGGATTTCATCTCAATCTCCCTTGGCCGACCTCTCTCACAAGACAAGAAAAAGACTTAGGGATTTCCATTCTCAAATCCTTTCCCTCTCTCAAACCTTCCCCTTGGTCGAACCCTCTCTTAGGGCTTTCATCTTAGACCCTCTACCTCTCAAGCAACACACTTTGGCCGAAGATCAAGGAGGAAGAAAGAAAAGACTAAGGAAGGAGAAGATCAGAGGAGCAAGACAGAACGAAAGAAAACGGAGGAGTCGCGGAATCGGTAAGCATTCCTTGATATAATTTATTAATTAAAAGGAGGTTAAGGGAACATTTCCATTTCGGATTGAAAGTAGTTGGCCAAAATGTTATGGGCCATGGATTCAAAATCCATCCAAGGAATGAGATGGAAAAATGGACAAAACTCTAATGGGTAAGATGGATTATTAAGGACAATATGTATACATGACTTATGACAATATGCATGGAGAATGATTAAGGATCATGGTTCGGCCATGCCTAATTTTTATGTATATGGATCATGGAGGACAAGAATGGATTGGATGAGGTTCGGCCATGATGTATGGCCGAACCCCATCAAATGGTATAAACATGTTGTGTATGATTTTAAGAAAAGACCATCCTCAAAATGATATGAAATTGGAGAATAGGATGAAGAGGAATAAAAATGATGAACCATATGGTTCGGCCATGATGTATGGCCAAACCCCATGGAACGATGTTGGTGATTTTAAATGGGTTCTAAATGATGAAAAGGATGGAAGTATGTTTGTGGATTTTTATACATTTTTCATGATGAACCATGGCTAATAAGCTAAGAAATAAATGGAGATGCAGAACCATGGGTTCGGCCATGTTGTATGGCCGAACCCCATGGATCATGTTTGTGGGATCTAAGTATGTGTAAATGAACTAAGTGTATGATTAAGCCCTATGGAGGGATTTTGTGTATGGATCTAATATTTGTAAATGATTTAAGAAAGGAAGGATGAAAATGAGGCATCATGGGTTCGGCCATGTTGTATGGCCGAACCCCATGAATCATTTTGATGGGTCATTTGGTAGATCTATGCATGTTTAAGTGATTGAATAATCAAGCTAAGAAATGAGGGTTAGAATGGAAAGAAGATGGAATGAAAGAACCATGGGTTTGGCCATGTTGTATGGCCGTACCCCATGGATAATATTTGATGGACTTAGGTGTTGTTTTTATCAAGTTAAATGATTAACTTAGGTGATGGGATTAATAAATCAAAAGATGGAATGATCTTGGACCCACATTGATTAAAAAATATCAAGGACTAAAAAGAGGGGCCCAAAACCAAGTGAGTGAGGTTCGGCCATGTTGTATGGCCGAACCCCACTAAGGCATTTTTGTGGAATGGTTCAGCCCCAATGTATGTTGGAAACCTCCTAGGGGACTTAATCGGATAAAAGAGTAGGATGGTAAAGGGAAATGAACCTAGGATGATGTAGGGGTTGATAGAATTAAATGGATCACAAATTGATGTATGTATATGTGTTAAATGTAATAAGGTAACGGGATTTCATAAACGGTGTACGATCGGTTTGACGCGATTGGTAATTGGTTTTTGGATGGAAACACAAGGACCCAATATTTGGACGTTGGTAGGATTCCTACCTTATTGAAAACCATGGAATATGTATATGTGATGTTTTACTTCTTTGTTAATTTTGGTATCAAAGTACTAAGTTTCTAATGGGATTTTAATGCTATGATATTTATTATTACATAGCATGATTGCACTTGCATCTCATGCATGGCATGGGAGAGATCAAATGAGGGGAGTCCACGCTCCATTCGGATTTCCGATGAACAATCGTGGGGAGGAATCCACATTGATTCCAAGGGATGTATGATTGAATTGTAACCGGAGTCCACGCTCTGTTCGGGGCGTCCGATAAGGCATTCGTGGGGAGAGCTATATTGTGTTTGAAATGTAACCGGAGTCCACGCTTCTTTCGGTGGGACCGATAAGGCATTGGCGGGGAGTCATGACAATACCTTGATGTGGATTATCCATCAAGAGGAATACTATGTGATTTTGATATGGATGATGGGTGGGACTCATGGCATATGACACCCATGGCATGGCATTGACTTGCATGGTTTTGATATTATAATTATCTATGTGATTTTTATACTAACCCATGTGTTTGACCCTGCTCGGAGTACTTACTGGGTGCGTTGTCTAACGCCCTACTTCTACCTTAGATGATGACACAGGAAATGGACGGAACGAAGGACACGATCAGAGCCAAGCTTAGGAGCTTGGATGAGCTATATCTATTTTATTTAAGTTTATTTATGGAAAATGTAACTTGAGTAATTAGCTTGTTGGGACTGTAATAACTTAGACTATTTGCTATGGTTTGGATTTTAATTTTGGACATTTTAAGTTAAGGCGATTATTATTAAGTGATGGACTTCCTTGCTATTTAAAATTGGATAGGATAGAACTCTAATTATAATTCCACGCTATATTAATTCCGCAAGTATAGCCTTTGTACGTGTGAACCGTTTTACTGGACTTAGTCCACGCACATGTATGGTTGGCCAGTTAAGGGCCGGGCTTTGGAAACTCGGACTTACCTCGCGTCGTGACGTCCCGCTCTCTCTCACTCTTTTATAATAAAAAAAAAAAATAGACTCTCATTTTCGGCGAGTGAAAAAGGGTGAGGCGTTACAGGACACACTGCCCAGAACTGTCCATCCTCAGTGTCAAATGCTGAGTGCTCAACTGAGCAGGTCAATGCACTCAATAATTTTGGAAGAGAACAAATAACCCCATTTCTGCCATGTACAATCCTAACTGGCGTAATCATCCAAACTTTTCTTGGCGGCAAAATCAACCTCCAAGTAATGGACCCCCTCAATATCAAAATCAACCATACCAACCACCTCAAAATCAGAAATTTCATCCATCCCAACCAAGTCAGTTTTATCAATCCAACCAATCTCAACGTAGGTCTTCTCTTGAGGATACGTTACATCAGTTAATGAAATCTACCCAGCAGGCCATACACAAGCTTGAAACACAAATTGGTCGGTTAGTCACTTCAATAGGGGACAGAGAGAAAGAAAAATTTCCCAGTCAACCTATTCCCAATCCTAAAGGACAGTATGAGGTTTCATCATCTAAATCAGAAGATGTCAAATCAATTATTACTTTAAGATTAGGACGACAGGTTAATAATAAAGTGGAAATGCCTAAACAACAGGGTGACAAAATTCCTGGTCAGATGATAATTCATCCCCAGTCCAAATTGTACCAGATCGTTCTGTTAGAAAAACTAATGTACCTAAGGCTCCATATCCTCAAAGGTTGAACACAAAAGAAAGAAGTTCTTTATGGTGACATGTTAGATCGAACTTGTTAGAATCAATATCTTTTTATTGGATGCCATCAATCAAGTTCCCTCTTACGCCAAATTCTCAAAGATCTCTGTACGGCAAAACGAAGAACAAATGTACCACAAAGGCATTTCCAGCAGAAAATACAAGTGCACTCCTCCAACAACGATTTCCAATCAAACATAAAGACCCTGGGTGCCCAACCATTTCATGCACCATTAGTATATACACAATTGACATAGCCTTATTAGATCTTGGAACAAGTGTCAGCCTACTTCCATACTCAGTCTATGAGCAATTAGGTTTAGGAGAATTAAAACCCACCCTATCACACTGCAATTAGCTGAACCATCTATGAAAATCACAAAAGGTGTGATAGAGGACGTTCTAGTGAAAGTCGACGATTTCTACTTTCCTGTTGATTTTGTGGTATTGGATGCTCAACCAAATTAGAATGAAAATGGGCACATACCGGTTATTCTTGGACAACAATTTCTGGCCACTGCTAAAGATGTCATCTGTAACGCCCCGCCCTCTTTTTAAAATTTCAGAGCCTAATTTTTTTTTTTAAATAAACATCGGAAGAGAGCGGGCGGCGTCACGACGCGAGTTAAGTTCAGACTACTCAAGTCTGAACCTTAACTGGCCACCCATGTGTACATGGAATAGACCATGATAGTGAATCACACATGGAACTAACATCAACATGCGGAATAATCTAGATAATTGCAGAAAAGAAAGACGAGATAGCAAGTAACAGTCTTAAATATTTTATAACATAGATCAACCATCCACAGGTTATTATCCTAATCAAACCATAGCAAATAACGAATTATTACATGTCCAACAATAGTATTCAATGACAGTAATATAACGTAATCCAAATCCATCATTAAAGCACTTAGGCTCAGCTCCCCTCCGGTCAATGACCTTTCCTTTCCCTTGCTTGTACCTGCAATCTCTGACGATAGAATTAGGGCGTTAGATCAACGCGCCCCAGTAGGTTCCCGAATCAGGGCTACCACATGTTAGCATATAAAACATGCATATACATATCATAATACATGATCATCAAAACAGGTAAAAACAATGCTATGAAATATGCACATGCAATGAGCATCCCCATCATGTACTTCCATAGCCATCACTTGACGTGCCTTGCACCGACAAGGTAATTACAACAACATTCATCTCTTCTATACAATATGTACATGCAATGGGCAACCCCATCATGTACAATCGTAGCCATCACTGTAGAACTTCATTCATTATCCCATGACTATGCATGAGATGCCAATGCCTGTATGCCATTTGTTAATGCATAATTATATTTGAAACACATATATTAAAACAAGAGTATCATAAGAAAAACTGGGTAAAACCGTGGTTACAAGTAGGTAGGAAACCTACTGAAGAATCACTTCAGTGTCCGTTCTTTCTAGGCTTTAACCGGTCACGACTTGTTTTCGTCGTTCAACTTTCGGTACCTTATTATGCAACAATAAGTAAATCATAATCTTATTTACATGTCCATTCACATATGAGACCTAAGACATCTTAAGTCCTTTTGATCAATCTCTTCATTTGGGTATTTTAAACCTTTTAAAACAACATAGAACCATTACCAACTACTACTCATAAGCTTAGGCTATTTAACCCATTCATTATGAATTAGCATAAAGTCCAATTCTCCTAATGATCTCTCATCATTTATCATACATCTTAGCCATAAAAACAGCAACCATAATTCTATTTAAAATCACATATACATCCATAAATTGACCATGAAAACAGTCCATTAATTATCAAAACAGCCCATGGGGTTCGGCCATACTCATAGCCGAACCCTAGGGTTCACTTGATCCAATCATCATCATGATCACTCATGGTTTAATCATGCTAACTCAACCATGAATTAAACATGGTTCAGCCACATATTAATCCACTAAAACAGTAACATATTAATCCATTTATTACCATAAGAACACCATATTTTCATATGGTTTTTAACTCACCAAAAACATGAAAGACTTACATGGGGTTCGGCCATCCAAGGTGGCCGAACCCTAGGTCCATGTTTTGGTCTTTCATACATATTTTTTGGTGTCACTTATTCATATAAAAATCAAAACATCATTGCTGCACTTTAACCTCTCAAAACCATCTAAATTCATTATTTTTGTCCAAATAACCATAAACACCTCATGGGATTCGGCCATCCAAGATGGCCGATCCCCATGGTCCATTTTTCCAGTTTTAATCCACTGTTTTAGATCAGTAACTTAACCATAACATTATCATGGTTCAGCCATATATTGGCCAACCAAAATCAGTAAATAATCTTCATGTAAATCACATAAAGACCCATGGTAATGTATGGTTTTTATCTCTCAAAACATCACCATTAACCATAAAATGATCACACCATTTCATGGGGTTCGGCCATGCTCATTGGCTAAACCCTATGGCCTTTGGTTTGAACCACTTAAACATGTCATCTTATGTCTAATCTAATCATCCAAAACAGTAAGACATTTGCATGGTTTTATCTTACAAAAATCTCAAAATTCCAACATCAATTCATGGTGTTCGGCCATCCAAGATGGGAACCCAATGAACCCTTTCATCATTTGATACCCAAGGTTTTAGACCATGATACATTCAGCCATTCATCATTCAGATCCATGTTTTAAACCTTTCTAAACATGCATTTGCACCTTAAATAAACCCAAAACAGTCCACCAAAACTCTATGGTTTCCATGTTTCAAAAACATCAAAACCAAACATCATTTGCATGGGTTCAGCCCTCCATGGTGGCCGAACCTATGACCTTTAGTTTTGAATTTCTTAATCTTCTTCTAGGTTAAATCAGACTTCCTTACTTTTGTTTAAACCTTTTTAAAGCATATAGTTTAAATCATCTAAAAACAGTCCATAAACTCCATGGTTTTCATGTTTCAAAACATGAAACCACCAATCTTTTACATGGGGTTCGGCCCTCCATGGTGGCCGAACCCAATGGTTATTTTCACCATTCTTAAACCTCTGTTAATCAAGGTTAAAATCTTGGTGTATTCGGCCATAACCATGGCCCAATACACACCTCATTTGTTCCATGTTATTAAACCAAAATAACATAAAAAAAACTTACCAAACTTCCAATCTTTCTTCTTGCCTTTGGTCCTTGGTTTCTCCCTTTTATTTCTTCCTTTTTTTGCTGTTTTGTGCTTGATCTACTGGTGCAAACACCTCTGCTATTCCAGCTAGGAAAAACGAATTTGAGAGAGGGAGAGAGAGAGAGATGGAAATTCTTGGATTTCCAATGTGAAAAATGGCCAACCTTGTGTGCTTATTGTTTTTGTAGTTCAGCCCCAAAACTCCTCCACTCCCTCATAACTTCTTGCACAAACCAATGGGTATTGGGCCATCCAAGGCACCCCTTGGCAGCTACCTATGCAGCCATTCAAATCCCAAGCATCACCTCCATTTCCATGTGTTTCATTTAAAGTTTAACATGGAAAATCCCCAACAAGTCCCCAACGTGTGGGACTTGTTTTGGTGGTTAGACTAAGCCAAACTCCTCCTATTCCCTCTGAACTCAGTGATTTACAGTCCCATTGACTTCCACTTTGACTCACCCAACTCAAGGTATTTTTATTCCAACCCAACTCATCACATTTAATGCATTTCATTTAATGCACATGAATTAACTCACCTTTTGATTTAATTCCAACTCACCTCAGTCCCACTCAACTGATTTGACTCGTGTTGAGCTCCCTTGAGGGTTCACACGGTCAACAATAGTCAACTCGACCCGTTGGGTCCACTTTTAGCTCCTTGACCCGTTTTGACAACATGACCCATTTATGGTATTTTGGTCATTTCTAATTGGTTTTTACATATGGATCAAGCCTACCCATTTTTCCTCCACTTGATTTCCAATCAAATAGGCTTAACTCCATTTAATTTAAAATCACAAAACGGTCAAATAACCCAGCAAGACCCGATGGGCCCCATTTGGGCCCTTTGACCCATTTAGCCATTTTGACCCAAATGATGAAAATTACCCAACCAATCAAACTTAACATTCATAATGTGCTCATATGATTTTATTTTGAGCAATGGGCCCCACTATTTCCTTACTTAACATCACAAAATAATTAATTTAACAACTCAGGGGCATTTGGTAATTTTCCACTTCATTGAGA
The DNA here is from genome assembly GCA_022113865.1 of Chimonanthus praecox. Classification (NCBI taxonomy): domain Eukaryota; kingdom Viridiplantae; phylum Streptophyta; class Magnoliopsida; order Laurales; family Calycanthaceae; genus Chimonanthus; species Chimonanthus praecox. Next base: position 33,197,030 of record CM039087.1, on the reverse strand, counting down.
AATTGGGGTGTTACAATATAACCTCTTTTTAAAATTTTCGTCCCGAAAATCGAGTGAAGTAGGGTTCTCAAATTAAATTACACAAATAACTCGGGGTGAACGGTTCTCATCTCCGACTCAAGTTCCCATGTGGCCTCTTCATCACCATGACGGTCCCATACCACTTTTACGAACTGAATCGCTCTGTTTCGTAACACTCTTTGTTCGGTCTCCACTATCCTGACCGGCTTCTCGACGTAGTCACGTCGCTTTGTACTTCATATGAACATTTAAAACATGGGACGGATCTGTATCGACACAAGGAAAACATCGTGTAGAGCTGCTAATTGCGATGGAAGTGCTAATTGGTAAGCTACATCCCCCATCCTTCTTATGATGGAAAACGGTCCCACATATCTTGGCGACAGTTTTCCTTTCTTACCAAACCTCATATGTCCCTTCCGTGGTGAGACTTTTAGAAACACCAAGTCTCCCACTTCAAATTCCAAAAACCGTCTCCTTTTATCTGCATAACTTTTCTGCCGACTCTGTACAGTCAGTAAGTGTTGACGTATCAACTTAATTTGTGCAGTAGTTTCTGCAACTAGTTCCGGTCCGATCAATGCAGGCTCACCTGCCTGTCCAACATACCGGTGACCTACGGTCTACCATACAAAGCCTCGTATGGAGCCATTTGAAGGCTTGCCTGATAGCTGTTATTATACGAGAACTCACCAGTGGTAAGTGGTCCTCCATCCACCCTTGAATCTAACATACATGCTCAGCATGTCTTCCAAGGTCTGGATTGTCCTTTCAGATTGTCCATCAGTCTGTGGATGGAATGCGGTGCTCGTCAGTAGATCTGTCCCCATGGCTGATTGCATGCTTTGCCATACTCTGCCGGTAAAACGGCCATCTCTGTCCGATACTATCGTTCGGGGAATGCCATGTAGTCGAATGATCTCTTTAATATAACGCCGACCCAACGTCTCAGACGAATCCGTCATCTTGATAGGAATGAAATGTGCAGACTTGGTCAGCCGGTCGACTACGACCCAAATGGCGTCATTACCTTTGAGGACCTCGGCAACCCAGATACAAAGTCCATGGAAATATGTTCCCATTTCCATTCTGGCACGGCTAAGGGTTTGAGCAACCCTGGTGGTTTTTGGTGTTCAGTCTTAACTTGTTGACAAGTTAGACAATGTGCCACGAATTCTGCCACATCCCTTTTAGTCCATGCCACCAATAATGCCTCTTTAGATCGTGATACATTTTGGTGCTACCCGGATGAATAGAGAGCTTGGACTGATGTGCCTCAATTAGTAGCTCTTTCCTGCAACTCTGTGGCACATACGTTCTTCCCCGGAATAAAAGACCTTGTCCCGGTCGTAATTCCCATTCAGGTACAATGGTGCCAGTAGACATCTTGGCCCATATGTCCTCCACTTCCGGGTCTGCTCTTTGTTCTTGTTCAATCTTGGTGACTATATTGGACCGTATGATTAAATTGTGCAAAACTCCACGGTTTGTAATGTATAGATTGAACTCTCGAATGGTATTCAACATCTCCCACTCGGTTCTGATCAGACATGCACGGATGCATGTGATATGCGGCTAAGAGCATCAGCCACCTTGTTCGCCTTGCCTGGATGGTATCGAAGCTCGAACTCATAATCCGCCAGATACTCCATCCATCTACGCTGCCTTAGATTAAGCTCCTTCTGATCAAATAAATATTTCAAACTCTTATGATCAGAATACACTTCAAACTTCTCGCCATAAGATAATGTCTCCAGCTTTTGAGAGCGAAGACCACTGCGGCTAGTTCAAGATCATGCGTAGGATAGAGGCGTTCATGTATTTTTAGTTGTCTTGAACCATAAGCCACCACACGATGATCTTGACTAAGGACACACCCCAGTCCTTCTCCCGAAGCGTCGCATTCTACTTCATAACCTTTGCCCTTTTCCGGCAAAATCAAAAACAGGAGCGGTTGTAAGTCTGTTTTTTAGCTCTTCAAACCTTTGGTTGCACAGATCTGACCACTCATACTTGACTCCTTTCTGAGTGAGTCGAGTCAATGGAGACGCTAATTTGGAAAAATCCATAATAAATTTCCGATAATAACCAGCCAATCCTAAGAAACTGCGGATCTCAGTTACGTTCTTTGGCGCTTTCCAGTCTTTCACGGCAGTCACCTTAGCCGGATCCACGGCTATTCCTTCCTTAGATATAACTGTCCTAAGAAATTCACTTGAGATAGCCAGAATTCACACTTACTGGCCTTGGCATACAGTTTATTCTGCCTCAAAGTATTCAAAACTATCCGTAGATGCTTTGCATGTTCCTCCTGACTCTTAGAATAGATCAGGATATCATCAATGAATATGATTACAAACTGATCCAGATAGGGACGGAAGATTTGTTCATTAAATCCATGAACACAGCCGGCGATTTGTGAGTCCAAATGGCATGACCACGAACTCAAACAGTCCATATCGCGTCCGAAAAGCTGTCTTTTCTATATCTTCCTCTCTAACTCGGATTTGATGATAACCAGACATCAAATCGATCTTTGAAAAATGACTAGAACCCCTCAATTGATCAAATAAATCGTCAATCCTGGGTAGAGGGTACTTGTTCGGACTGTTAACTGATTCAGCTTCCGGTAGTCCACGCACATCCGTAGTGAACCGTCCTTCTTCTTTACAAACAACACTGGTGCTCCCCATGATGACGTACTGTTCCGGATGCAACCCAACCTAAGCAGTTCATCAATCTGCTTCTTTAGCTCCGACATCTCCGCTGGTGCCATCCGATAGTGTGGTAACGACACTGGTATTGTGCCAGGGTACAGCCTGATCTCGAAGTTAATCTCCCTCATAGGTGGTAAACCGGGAGTTCCTTTGGGAACACATCCACAAATTCTTGTACAATTTCCGGAAGTTCAGTAACTGGAGCTTTGTTTATGGTGATATTATTCAATACCACGTGGTTTAACCCTTCCTGTAATCCACTTTGTTTATCTGCACGAACTACATATTGCTTGCCCTCGGGTGACTTAAATGTCACTCTTCGACCATAACAGTCGATGTTGGCATGAAACTTTGCCAACCAATCCATTCCGAATATCATATTCCGACATGTCCAGCACTAAATAATTGAACTCAAATCTGAGTCCAGCTAATTCGGTGTTAACCGCAGTACAAATAAGTCCCAATGCCGAATCTCCGACAGGGGATACAATAGTAAGTTCTGTGGCTAATCTTTGAACTAATACCAGTAGCAGTAATAAACGATGCAGCTATAAAGGAGTGTGATGCTCCGGAATCAAATAGTGCATATGCATATGAGCTACTCACTACCGCCATACCTTGTATCACAGGATGATCCTCCTCCTCTTCCTCTGGAGAAGTTAGAGTGAATAATCTTCCCGCTCCAGCAGGGTTAGACCTTCGACCTCCCCGGCCCTGCATTCTGCCTCCTCTGGAGTATGCCGGTCTAGCTGGCGGACGAAATGATCCTCTTGAGTTAGACAGCCTGTTGAGCTTTGGGCAGTCCTTTTTGTAGTGACCAGGTTGATCACAGTGAAAGCAAGTATTCACTCCTCGAGATGTTTGAGTGACCGCAACAGATTGAGTGGGCTGGTTGGGGCGAAAGCCCCCACTTGATCCAACAGACGGTGAGGGTCTGCTGAAGTTCGATCTGAACTTTTTGATGGGTTGGTACACACCCCTCCACTTGGAGCTCGGCGGTTGTCAACTCTGGCAAATTCCGCCATTTCCTGTTCCACAATGGTGGCCCTGCTGACCACTTCTGCCAGTGTGGCTGCTTTGAACACGGTTACCCTGGCCCTAATGTTTGGCCGTAACCCACTCGAACTTGCGAGCTTTTCGATATTCCGTGTCCACAATATAGTATGCATAGATTGACAGGCTGAGGAATTCCTGGTGATACTCAGCCACCGTCATTGAGCCTTGCACCAAAGTCATAAAGGCTTGAATTTGTCGTTCTCTTTCTTCCTCTGGAAAGTAGCGCTAAGAATGTCGCTGAGAATTGCTCCCAGGTCATAGCAACTCCTTCTCTTCTTGGCACAAGTGCCTGCTGTTTCTCCACCACCTTCCACCATTTGGCAGCGTCATCTACCAGCTGTGACGTGGCCAATAATATTTTATGAGCATGACTCCTGATGTTCAGAAGAGTCAATATGTGGGAAATCTTCTCCAAGTTCTCGGCTCCGACTGGCCCTTCTCTGCCCTTAAAGTAAGGTGGCCGCTGTTGCTGAAAATCTCTGACCATGTTACGGTCATTATTTTCGCTCGTACTTCCCCCTCCGTTCAAATGTTGTTGGAGGACGGATGTAACCACAGCTTGCACCAAGCTGTGCAGTTCAGGAGGCACAAAGGGTACAGTCATGTTACTGTTCTCACCTCCTCGCATCGATATGACGAGTCATATCCCTCCTCTTCGTCCTGTTGATATGTAGGGTCACTCTCTTCTTCTTCCCGCCTAGAGTGTGTGAGACTCTTCCTCACTGTGAGATCGTTCATGAACAGATCTCTCTTTGTCATGAACGGACGACTCTCTTTCAGGTTCCGATGACGCCTTCTTGCGTCGGGGTACCTTCCCTTGTGGTGTGATAATGAGCACGTCATCCTTCTTTTTATCGTCCTGACGAGTCCTCCTCTTTGACACCCCCTCACCTAGTCCGATCTGTAAAACCTTCTCTTTTCCCTTCGGATCTTTTACCACCTTTTTCTGTGGCGCCATTTAGTCCTAATTCATGGAAACATCATAGACTTAGTTTCCATTAACAATATGCAACACATGCCATGAATCCTCATAAAAACATGAAATCACATATTTATATAAATTCAAACTGCATCTTTGTACAAAGGTGGGTAGGGTGAAACAAACCCTATGTATAACAAAATATACCCCTTACAAATAACCCTCTTTTTAATACCCCTACTATTATCCTATCCTAGTCTTCCGTAGAAGACTCCGCATCAAAGCGAACTTGAATCGGTTATCAGGACACGTAATCGCCGTGTGCCCCAATACTTCACATGTCGTGCAGGGGATTATTCCAGGTCCTCCAATACAAGGACAATTTAGTCCTCGCCTCTCCATGCCCGTGTAGTCCACAAACCGGACATACAACTCCCAATGGATGAGGACAATACAACCTGTTGTGGTCGTCCTGATTACACAACTCACAGGTATCATAGGGATCTACTTCCCCCGCCGATTCCAGTATTATAGGAAAGTCTTCCATCGGATCCTCATAAAGAAAAATCCCAGATCCTCCTCCTCTTCTTCCTCAGGAGGTTCCACCATCCCAGGAATATCATCCCTCAAATCCTCTGCAATAGGTGCTAAGTGCATCTCAACTTCTTCAGGAGGTCCCTCCTGAAGGTCCACTTGAGCTTCTACGTCGGTGTTGTTAGAAGCAGATACCAAGTCTATGGGATGGCTAGGAGTTCCGCTGTGCCATTCCGAGTACTCCACATTACTCGACATATCTGTATCATATCAATAGAACACAAGCATATTTAACAACAATTCTAATAAACCAACCTTGGTTTTCAGGGGAATTTGATCAGGCATAAAGTCATGTACTTTGTTTGGGAAGATTACCAATTCAACATTCTCTGTTTTCTTTTGTTTCTGGGGAAATCTCTAATTTCCTATTGTCTGTTTTTCAGTGTGGGGATTTCAGGGGAGTACATCCTACCTTGCTACGTTTGATTTGTCCAATTATGATGACTGTACTTTACTTTGCTATCTTTCATTGTCGTTCTCAGATTGATTGTTCAGTCTGAGTCACTCGAAGTAAATTAATCCGGCCCCCAGGCAGCGGACTCCGAAGAGTCGGTCAGTTGGGATTCTTATCCGTCAGTGAGACATGAAACCGTCTTAATCTTACTTCGATGATTCAACTTCCCGTTTCGCTCTGATACCAACTGTAACGCCCCGCCCTCTTTTTAAAATTTCAGAGCCTAATTTTTTTTTTTAAATAAACATCGGAAGAGAGCGGGCGGCGTCACGACGCGAGTTAAGTTCAGACTACTCAAGTCTGAACCTTAACTGGCCACCCATGTGTACATGGAATAGACCATGATAGTGAATCACACATGGAACTAACATCAACATGCGGAATATCTAGATAATTGCAGAAAAGAAAGACGAGATAGCAAGTAACAGTCTTAAATATTTTATAACATAGATCAACCATCCACAGGTTATTATCCTAATCAAACCATAGCAAATAACGAATTATTACATGTCCAACAATAGTATTCAAATGACAGTAATATAACGTAATCCAAATCCATCATTAAAGCACTTAGGCTCAGCTCCCCTCCCGGTCAATGACCTTTCCTTTCCCCTTGCTTGTACCTGCAATCTCCTCTGACGATAGAATTAGGGCGTTAGATCAACGCGCCCAGTAGGTTCCCGAATCAGGGCTACCACAAAGAAGACTAAATCCGGCGATGCAGGAAGTAGTCAGAGTTAAAACTTCTAGAAGCAGGAATCATCTACCCGATTTATGACAGTGCTTGGGTAAGTCTGATACAAGTTGCTCCTAAAAGTTTGGTGTGATTGTAGTAAAAAATGAGGACAATGAGTTAGTTCCAACAAGAATTCAAACGGGTTGGAAAGTTTGCATTGACTACCGTAAATTGAACACTGCCACCAGAAAGGATCACTTCTGTAACGCCCTCCCCTTTTCACCGTAAAATCAGAGTACATTTTTTTTAAAAATAAAAGTGACAAAGGGCGCGGACGTCACGACGCGAGTTAAGTTTCGAGCTTCTAAAGCCCGTCCCTTAACTGGCCAACCCTACGTGTGCGTGGAACATCATTCCACGAGTACGGTTCACGGGTAGTAAGTAAGCTCACGGAACATAAAAATAAATGCGGATGATCATAGAACTATCCTACCGGTTTTTCAGATTGGAGGGAAGTAATATCCATTTAATTACTAAAATGCCACTGGACTGCACCGTCCAAAATAAAATATACAACATAGCAAGCCATCTAAGTTATTACATTTCTGACATGCTAAATTATACAATTACACATTCCCAAAATGAAATAATTCAACTTAAACAAAATAACTAGTTGCCTTCCCAAGCTCCTAAGCTTGGCTTCCGTCTCGCCCTTCCGGTCCGTCATCTCCTGCATTGTCAGCTAGGGTAGAAGTAGGGCGTTAGAACAACGCGCCCAGTAGGACTCCGAGTAGGGCTAGTACATGGATAAGTAATAACAGCATACTGATAATAACCCAATGAAAATTGATAAACCACGTATAGTGAAAATATAAGATGTGCCATGCCCTGGGTGTCTATGTTATGAATCCCACCCATCATTCCTGCCATATACTGTCATATCCCCCTTGACGGAAAAACCTCGTCAAGATATGTCCAACAGCAAAATATCCCCCTTGACGGCAAAGCCTCGTCAAGGTGTTCCCATGCCTGTTCTCGGTCGCCCCGACGGAGCATGGACTCCGGTTATCAAAATATGCCCATGCCTGTTTTTCGGTCGCCCCGACGGAGCATGGACTCCGGTTTGTTTATTTTTTTTTTTCCGCCCATGCCATGCATGAGATGTAATGCATTATGCTATGTAATATTTATAACTCATAACCTTAAATCATACATAGCCTTAATTTATAATGCATAACCTTAATCATAGTTCATAGCCAGTAAATAAAATCCATCTTAAACATAGCATCCATAATTGTAAAAACCCATCATAAGATAAATACTAAAATCAATAAAATATGACAAGAATACCATCACACATCCATGGCTTACAAATAGGTAGGAATCCTACCGAATACCGACTCGCGTCTTTATTTCGTTTTCGTCCGACAATGCGGCTACCGACTTGCGTACCACTCGCGTTATCCGGTACCTTATTAAATTACCAAATCAATCCAAGTTTTAATCATTTCCAAGCCCGTAAATCATAACTTAGTGGGTTTCTTCATTTTAGCCCATATTTACCATTTTTGCCACTACCCTTCACATAAACAATTTTTCATTAATTCACGCCTACTTAAGCCCAAAATTTAATTCACAACTTAGGTCCTTAACTTAGGTCCATTATTGACTCACTACCCATGACCCAACATGAAACAAAATCAGCCACCATTAGTTCAGTCGACTGAATTCCTCATTCAGTCGGCTGAAACTCCCAGAAACTTGTTTCTGATTCGTTTATCACCACTTCAGTCGACTGAATCATAGAATTCAGCCGACTAACTGTTTGGTCAGTCTTCTCCATTGCATATTTTGTATATTTTTCCTCTATGCATTTTAAAACCATAAGACTCCATTGCATTTTTATCATAAACTCATTTTAATACTCATCCACATTCATTCATTTACAACCCAAAAATCCATTAGCCACCTTCATTATCTTCCATTCATTAACCCTAACCATTTTACATCAAATGGCTAATCACCCACCATGGGGTTCGGCCATGCTACATGGCCGAACCCTATGGCCAATAATTCTTCTTCCAATCATTCCATTCTATGCTTAAATTTCATAAATTACATAATGCACATAACCCATTTATTTATTTTCTTAACCTAACCCTAATTTTTCCCACTTAGGGTTTCCTCCATCTTCCCCCTCACATTTGAGGGGTTTAACATCCATGACATATATCCATGTAACCACCATTAATTTTTACAAAACTAAGCCCTAAATCTTAAACCCTAAAATCCAAAATTTCTTGTTTAAGAAATACTCACTATCCGACGTCTCCTCCGATTTTCGCCGCTCCCGTCGGTCTCCGTAGCCTCCTCTCTCCTTCTCTTGATCTTTGATAGGTCAAGATTCTTGATTAATGGTGGCAATCCCCAACCTAGAATCAGCCAAGGTAAGTTTTTGTGTGAGAGAGGGAAAGGGGAAAATTATTAGAGGGAAGATGATAACCCTTTACCTTAGAGTGATTTCTCTCAAAATTCCACTTCTTTCTTTTCTCCTTCTCTTCTCTTTTCCTTAACTCTCTTTCTCTCCTTCACTTGGATGTAGGGGACGACCATGGGAGAGTGAAAATGGAGAGAGTTGAATGAAAAGAGAATGGGAAAAGACATCAAGGCTTATCCCCATTTTTTTTTTTTTTTTACTTTACATTAATTACCTTCACCAACCTTAAGATATTTTTGAGATTTAAGTTGCTTTATGGCTTATAACTCCACCCTCTAAGTCCCAACGTGTTCTATTTTTTGAGTTTGGGATGAGGTGAGTCTTCACCTCATGGGCCCCCTTTGACCACTTAACTACCATTTTAAATAATTTAATTATTTAATTACTTAGTTACTTTAATTCCCATTTACTTATTTAAATCACCTTAGGTTAATTCATTATACTTAACCTAATTCCATTATTCCACCCATGGTTGACCAAATCAACCATGGTGGTCGGCCCCACCAAACCTTGGGTCCACATTGGCCACATCACCATTGTTTAATTCCAAATAACTTAGGTGATTTAAAATCATTGAATTCACTCTAAGTGGATTACCATTGGGCCTATGGCCCAATTACATTTCCATCTAGCCCATTTACCTTAGAGCATAACCCTCTTGACCCATTGGGTCCCAAATGGGTATTTGACCCAATTTGACCATTCTTGACCCATTTATAAATTTAAATCCAAACCATAGTCTATTGGGCCACTTGGGCCTTCATCCAATTTTGGCCCATTTACCATTTACTCCACCAATTTTCTAATTTCCATCATTAAAATAAATAATATTCACATTTATATTAATTCCAAAATTCCGAGACCTTACAACTTCCCTCTTCAATTTCTTTATCAAATGCTTGAGCATTTAGCCGGTCATGCATTCTATTGTTTTCTTGATGGTTATTCCGACTATAGCCAAATCTATGTTGCTTTTGAGGATCAGGAGAATGTGATATTCACCTGTCTGTTCGTTATGTTCGCATATCGTCGTATGCCATTTGGGTTGGGCAATGCACCTGCCACTTTTCAGCGATGCATGATCAACATTTTCTCTGATATGCTTGAACGTTTCTTGGAAGTCTTCATGGACAACTTCTCTATTTTTGGATCTATTTTTGACCATTGCATGCCATCTGACTCTTGTGTTAGTCAGGTGCAAAGAAAAAACTTGGTACTAAATTGGGAAAAATGTCACTTCATGGTAAAATCAGGCATAGTACTTGGACACATCATCTCTGAAAAAGGAATCGAAGTAGACAAAGCCAATTCCATTCCAAGACTATCAAGCATCCTAAGACTGGTCATGTTTTCAAAGTCAATGGTCATCGATTGAAACCATTCTTAGAATATCACAATTTAGAGGCAGAAATCGAAGTCTTGTGCATTGAATCTGTTAGTACCTTGGCTTGCCGAGTCACCTATTTGTCAATTCCATGACTTAGGTGAAGCGTTGTCTCGAAAGGTACAAGGCAATGAAACAAGACTCAAGTAATGAAGATTGAATCAAGAGCTTTGAATAAGGAAGATCAAGTACAAGATTCATCATCGCCAAGTGTATGGCAATCACGAAAGGTAATTGGCCATATATGACTTTAGGTGGAACCCACACCCTTAGTGGAACATGTTGGTGATAACATAACCAAGCCTCAGTGAACCCGTGACAGTCACAAAACCAGATGGGATATACATTGAAAATCTGGTAAACTGTCAGGTCGACACGTCTAGTCCACCGACCCATCGGTGAAGACAAGACAGACCCATTGAGGTCATTGACTCGTTGATTGGATTGACATGGGTTCTGGACTGGAAGGACCATCACTCAGGACCACTCTCAGAATTGAGCATATCGAGTGCACCGACCCATCAATAACAAAGGACCGAGCCATCGTGGTCATCGATATGTCGACTAGTTTATTGTAGTTTCTGGAAAGAACAGAATGAAAAATCTGGGTGCTCTCTGATAAGGGAGATAGACCCGTCGGTGCACAGACACATCGAGGAAATATAGACCCATCGGTGCACACAACACTTTGACTTGAGTCGAGTATGAGTTCTGGACTTAGAACTCACAAATAAACACATCGAGATCATCGACCCATAGAGAGTACCAGGATCGACCAGTCGATGGACAGACACGTCGACCAGTACTTTCATGGTTTTGGATGAGCCGGCTTTGTATTTTCATGCTTCTCTCTGATAATCTAGACTGACCCATCGACAAGATCGGCATGTCGAACATAAGTCATGTCGACCCATCAAGGAGACCGACCTATCAGTTGTGACCATTTTCTATCCATGAGTTGCAATTAATGGGCAATGGTCACTTTGCAACGACACTTTGCTTGCATCGACCCATCGATGGCCCAGATTCGGGATTTTTATGTTTGCCTATATATTTTCCAATCCTTTGGGGTATTTGGTTGAAAACCTTGGACACCTTGAACCTTTGAATAAACAAATCTTAGAGGCATTCCCACACATCCCAACTCCTCTCTTTATGCTCTAAACTTAGGTGAACCATTTGAAATCCAATCTTCATAAGTTGAGATTGAGAGAGAGAGAGAAAAAAAACCAAGCCTAGGATCAACTTGCAAATCTATATCCTAGGAACCTCCGATAGATTGTGATTGCACATACTCGGAGCATCTTCGTCACCGAATGACATCACATTGGGAGATTCTTAAGAAGCACACATCTACATCAAGAGAGCTCAAAAGGACAAGTGCTTCTAGTTTGATTTTAAATTTTCTAAATCATGTTGTGAAGTGGATTAAAGAGGGTTTACAACCACTATAAAAAATAGAGGGATAGGGACATAGACCGAGGTTTGGTCAAGCTCTTCAAAAAGTTAGGGGATTAGGTGAAATTCCCAAATAATAGAGTTAGGTGGAATTCCTACTATATTTGTGAGGGTGTAATTCCCCACATAGTGAATTGGGATAACCCAAGGTTGGGTGAGTCCATCAGTGAATGTAGGAGGATTTACTTCGAACCACTATAAATATGTGTTTTGGTGTTAGAGTTTTTTGCTTGGATTGTTATTTGAGCCTACACAATACATCTTGATTAATTTGATTTATCCGCTGCAAATTTAATAATTAATCAAGGAAATTTTTGGAGGACCAACAATTAGGGGATTTCCTTATTCACCCCCCTCTAGGGTAAATCTTGGACTCGTGTTCTAGCACACCGGGGATTTCAATTGGTATCAGAACCTTATACTCTTTATAAAAGATTTAACCATTCGAGTTGATCCGTGCTAGAACATCATTATGGATCCCCGAAAATTTATCCATCATTCTTTATTGTTTGTTTACTCTATCTTGGTGTATAATATAATAAAAATAGAGAACATATTGGCATCTTATAATGAAAAATATTGGACTTCTATCCAAGATGATTTTATTGAAAACTTTTGCAATTCTTTGGATAGTACAATGGAAGGCTCCACCTCTCATAACAAATTGGAGAATCTTGAGAGAGGTGAAAAATGCAATTTTCAAATGTTTCATAGCCTCCATTGGTAATGATCAAGATGACCCCTCTAGTGAAGAGGATCTTGATGAGGATCATGATGAGGATCATGATGACCTCCAAGAATCTTACAATGCTTTGTATTTAGAAAGTATGAGATTGACTAAGGATCTTGATAAGGCAAAAATTGAAAATGCCAAACTCTCTAGCTAACTTCAAAATGAAAATATTGAAAATGATTCTCTCTCCTCAAATTTGAAAAATACAAATGATGAAATCATGAATTTGAGAGAATCACAAAAGTTGCTTCATGAAACATTGAAAATTTATGAAAATGATATCTTGAAGCTAAATGGAGTTGGAAGATGTCTTAGAGATGAAAATATGAAATTGTGCTCAAATTTGGAAAATCTTAAGATAACTTAAGACATGGTTACCCACGGAAATCTAAAATTGGAAGAATCCATTATGGGTAAACCTCATTGTGATTGACATGGTCTTGGACATTTTTATTCAAATTTAAAGAGACCCATAACCAATCCATATTAGGTAAAAACTGTACTACACATACTTCTATTATAAAATGTTTTTATTGTGGATTAACTGGGAATTTCAAGCATGAGTGCAAGACAAGGAGAATGCATGTTAAGTCAAACGTGGCTAATGGTCTTCCTCAAATAGCAAGGAAGAGAAAGTTTGAGGTGATTGGAAATTCACACCATGCAAGGAATAAGGTATATCAATTTAATTTTGTGAATGTTCATAGGAAACACTTTGCACCTCACACTTCACATCATCCCTACATTGACACATCTATTAGGGATAAGTTAAGACCTCCTTATAACAAGAATTTGAACAACAAGGGGAGGGTCTTGTCTCAATCTTTTGAACTTGGGCTAAATGTTCATGTAACGCCCCGCCCTTTTTCACTCGCTTTCCCTTCAGAAAATCAGAGTCTATTTTTTTTTTATAACAAGAGCGATAGAGAGCGGGACGTCACGACGCGAGTTAAGTCCAAACTTCTAAAGTCCGACCCTTAACTGGCCAACCCTATGTGTGCATGGACTAAATCCATGGAAACGGTTCACACATAACAATATAAACATGCGGAATTAAAATCACAACTGAGGAATTATAATAGAACCCAGTTCTATTCCATTTCAGATAGCAAAGAACGTCCAATCTTTATTCAATAATTGACATAACATAATTATCCAACTAAACATCCAGCCATAGCCAAATCATCTAAGTTATTACATGTCCAAAGTCTAGTAACTCAATGACAAGTCCATAAGTAACTCAAATCAAAATAAAACTAAAAGCATCCCAAGCTCCTATGCTTGGCCCTCCTCACGTTCATCGTTCTCCTTGTTTCCTGTATCATCCACTAGGGTAGAAGTAGGGCGTTAGAACAATGCGCCCATTAGGTATTCCAATTAGGGCTAACACATGGTTAGTACAAAACATATATAATAACATATCCAAAAAGCCATATAAACCATGCCATGTCATGTAACGCCCCGCCCTTTCACCCTTCTTAAAAATCAGAGTCTGAAAATTTCTTTTGAAGAAACACAGAGTGAACAAGAGCGGGAGGTGTCATGACGCGAGTTAAGTTCAGACTACTCAAGTCTGAACATTAACTGGCCACCCATGTGCACATGGACTAGACCATGATAATGAATCACACATGGAACTAACAACAACATGCGGAATAAACTAGATTAATTGCAGAAATAATATGAAAAGATAGCAAATAACAGTCTCAATTGATAATTAAGTTAAAACAACCATCAATGGTTAATAGCCTAACCAAACCATAGCAAGTAAACTTATTACATGTCCATCAAATAATTCAAATGACAGTGATAAAGAAATCCTGTTCATCATTCCAGCACTTAGGCTTGGCTCCCCTCCTGGTTATCGACCTTCTCTTTTTCCTTCCTCGTTCCTGTGTTATCCTCTAAGGACAGAATTAGGGCGTTAGATCAATGCGCCCAGTAGGTTCCCTATCAGGGCTACCACATGGTTAGCATATAAAAACATGCACATATATCATAATATCTGATTATCAAAAACACATAAAAACACGCTATGTATGTATACAAATGTAATGAGTCCCACCTCATCACACATACATATAGCCTTTACTTGCCGTGTCTCAACCTATTAAATTCTCCTGGCGTGACTTTCACCGCCGAAGGAGGCCCCACAGTTGCATCTCTGACATTCCGACGTAGTGTGGTCTCCGGTGTTTCATAATCATCTGTCAATTCTCCTGCGGTGAATTTCACCACCGAAGGAGGCCCACAGTTGCATCTCGGATATTCCGACAGAGTGTGGGCTCCGATTTCCACAATCATCATCCCATGCCATGCATGAGATGTCTATGCATTGTATGTCATTTGTAAATACTTAACCCATCATTCAAAACCACATTTGTAACGTAAATCAAATACAACATATCTCATAAGAACATAAATAAAACCCAATCATAATTGTGGTTACAAGTAGGTAGGAAACCTACCGAAGATTCGCTTCGGTGATTGTTCTTTCTTAAAGCGTCACTTGCTCACGACTTGTACGTCGTTCAACTTCCGATACCTTGACCATATGACAATCAGTAAATCATACTATCATCTACATGTCCATTCACTTCTAACACCCAACCACATCATGTGGGGTTCGGCCATGTCCATGGTCGAACATCATCAACTTAGGGTTTAACTTCCTTTTCCATTTAATCAACTCTTAATTACTTAACCCATTCCATCAAATAATTGTTGATGGGGTTCGGCCATACTACATGGCCGAACCACATCCTATGGGTTTTTATCCCACTCTTCCATCATCAAATGATTCTCCATTACCAAATTTTAAACCCTTTTAAAATAATGGGAATAATATCAAACACAACCCATCAACTTAGTCCATTTATTCCAAAAACAGCCCATGGGGTTCGGCCATACTCATAGCCGAACCCTAGGGTTCACTTGGTCCAATAATCACCATGATTATTCATGGTTTAATCATGCTAACTCAACCATGAATTATACATGGTTCAGCCGCATAATAATCCACCAAAACAGTAAACATGTTATTTCATTAATTGCCATAAGAACACCATAACTTTGTATGGTCTTTAACTCACCAAAATCATCAAATACTTACATGGGGTTCGGCCATCCAAGATGGCTGATCCAAATGGTCCAATTCATCAGTTTATCTCCACCTTTTAAACCCATGATCTTCAGTCCTTATGTCATTCAGATCCATGTTTTAACCCTCTTTAAAAACATGCATTTAAATCTTAAAGAAACCTCAAAACAGTCCATAAAAACTCCATGGTTTCTATGTTTCAAAACATCAAAAACCAACCTGTCTTTTTCATGGGGTTCGGCCCTCCATGGTGGCCGAACCCAATGGTCATCTTTACCATTTTAAAACTTCTATTAATCAACGTTAAAACCTTGGTATATTCGGCCATAACCATAACCATGGCCCAATACACACCCTTTTTCTTACAACTTAATTTGGCCTAAACACTTAAGAAATCTTACCAAATTTTTCCACGCTTTCTTCTTGCCTTTGATCGTTGGTTTCTCCCTTTTATTTCTTCTTTCTTTCCTTAATTCCTTGCTGGTTTATGCTTGAATAACTGGTGCCAAAACCTCTGCTGTTTCAGCAGGAAAAACGAATTGGAAAGAGGGAGAGAGAGATGGGAAAAATCTTGGATTTGCAATGACAAAACGGCCAAGAAAGGCAACCTTTGCCTTTTGTAGTTTCAGCCCCCAACTCCCATTCATCCTTCCTCTTTACTCTTGCCAAAAACGAAGAGATGTTGCGTGTCAACCAAGACACCCCTTGGTGCCAAACGTTGCATCCATCCATTGGAAATGAAACAATGCATCCATTCAATGGATGGGTGCCGCCCAACCTTGGTGTCTTTTGGCTTTGCCAAAGCACCCTTTCACTCCCAACGGTTGGGATTGATTCTCCAAGGGTTGTGTGTGATTAAAAACACCTTTCAATATCCCTTTAACTCACTTGACTCAAAGCCCTTTTATTCTAACTCAACTCACACCATTTAACACACTTATGCATCTCATTTTAATGCAATCAACTCATTCTTAATTCAAATTAAATAAAATCAGTTCCACTTAACCTGATTTAACTCACCATTGAACTCATTTGTGGGCCCACACGGTCGGCTGTGGTCAACAAAGTCAACCCGACCCGTTGGGTCCCCCCTTTAGCTCCTTGACCCGTTTTTGACTCCATGACCCAATTATGGGTATTTTGGTCATTTGTACTTGGTTTTCACCTGTGTATCAGGCCTACCCATTTTTGTTCCACTTGATTTCCAATCAAATCAGCTTAACCCCATTTAATTTAAGCTTACACAATGGTCAAATCATCCATTTTGACCCATTGGGTCCAATTGGGCCCTTTGACCCATTTAACCATTTTCAACCCAATTGACGTACATAACCCATTCAATCAAACTTGATATTTATAATGTGCTCATATGACCTTAATTTGAGTAATGGGCCCCACCATTTCCTTATTTGACTCTCAAAATAATTAATTTACCAAAACAGGGGTATTTTCGTAATTATCCACTTCATTGAGAAAATGGGGTGTTACATGTCATGATGTCAAATGCAATGAGTCCCACCCATCACATGTACATAAAAGTATCCCCACATAGGTCTTTCGGACGCCCCCGACGGAGTGTGGACCCTCCGGTTTCTTATTGATGGAAAAGCACATCAAGATATCCCACATAGGTTTTTAGGACGCCCTGACGGAGTGTGGCCCCTCCGGTTACATATCCTTCACCCCATGCCATGCATGAGATGCAAATGAATCACATGCTATTTTATCATATAAACATAGCATTTAAAATCACAATTTGAAACATATCCTTTGCAACATATATTCTCAAAAATAAGATAAAAACAATGTACATAAACCCATGGTTTCAAATAGGTGGAATCCTAACCATCCATGGTTTTCAACCCATAAAAATAACCAACAACCTTCCATGGGGTTCGGCCATGCACTATGGTCGAACCCTATGGTTCATTCTTCAAAAACCCATATTTATTTATTAACCAACTTCCATAGTTTTCATCATTAAAAATACATACATTAAACCATGTCTTTCCATGGCTTCTAACCCATAGAAATAACCAAAGTTCCTTCATGGGGTTCGGCCATTGATCATGGCCGAACCCTATGGTTCATCAACTTCTCATTAAAATACCATGATCATCTCCCAATTCTTCTTCCATGGGGTTCGTCCATACACCATGGCTGAACCCTATGGTTCCTTATTTTTTTAAACAAATCTATCAATACTAACCGGTTCCGCCACTCCTTCGGTTTTCCTTCACTCCGATTGGTTATTGCTCTTCCAATCCTTTTTTCCTCCTAGATCTTTCACCCTTGCTAACTGCCTTCTCCTTCTCTTTGTTCTTGCCGTGAATGAGACCTGAGAGAGAGAGAAATTCGGCCTTGGTGTGTATGTATTGTCGTGCGTCCCTTCCCTCTTTCTTTAATAAAACCTCCCTTGGTCCCAACTTAGAAGGTGTTATGCGCCCCTTCTATAAAACCTCTACTCGGTCAATCTTGTTTGAAATAGCCATTGCCGTGTGCTCCTTTGTCTCTCTTGATTAGGAGGTGCCATGCGCCCCTTTGTGTCTTAAGCTAGAAGGTGCCATGCGCCCCTCTTAGCAATTCCCTTAGTGCCATTGTTAATCAAGGAAAGGCCCCTTTTTAAATGATCTTATGCGCCTAACCTTGGATATGGAAATCCCTATACACGGCCTAAGCACATTCTATCTTTATTTTGTAATCCTTATGCACATATTCATGGATGCAAATCTTCATACACGGCTATGACAATTAATCCAAATCCCTTTATGCGCATAATAATTAATTATAGATACAATGCATTACTAATTTAATTAAGGCCCATTTAATTTTATTGAAACCAATTCCACATTCCGTTGAGTCCCAATTGGGCCAATGACCCAAACACATTACCCATCTAAGGTTCATATTTAATAATTCACAAATTAAATGGGTAATTTTTATATACATTAATAACTTGAAAATCCGGGGTGTTACAATACAACCCTCTTTTTAAAATTTTCGTCCCGAAAATCAAGTGAAGTAGGGTTTCAAACATTTACTAAATAGTTCAGGATGAGCTGTTCTCATTTTCGACTCGAGTTCGCAAGTGCCTTCCTCAATGCCATGTCGATCCCATACCACCTTGACAAACTGGATCGCTCCGCAATACCCTTTGTTCTGTGTCCACCACTCGGACAGGTTTTTCGACGTACGTCACGTCGTTTTGGACCTCTATATCTTGTATGTTCAGTGCATGAGAGGATCAGGATTGTACTTCCTCAACATCGATATATGGAACACATCGTGTAAAGATGCCAACTGTGATGGGAATGCCAATTGATAAGCCACGTCCCCCATCCTTCTTATGATTGAAATGGTCCTACATATCTTGGCGATAGTTCCCCTTCTTTCCAATCTTATGTGTCCTTTTCGTGGTGAGACTTTCAAGAACACCATGTCTCCCACTTCAAATTCAAGGAACCTCCTCTCTTGTCAGCATAGCTTTTCTGACGACTTTCGGCAGTCAATAAATACTGCTGTATCAGCGATGTAGTCCCTGCAACCAACTCAGGTCCAATCAGTGCAGGCTCACTGGCCTCTGTCCAGCACACTGGTGACCTACATGATCTACCATATAATGCTTCAAATGGAGCCATCTGGAGGCTTGCCTGGTAACTGTTGTTGTATGAGAATTCTACCAACGACAAGTGATCCTCCCATCCACCCTTGAAATCTAGCATACATGCTCTCAGCAAATCCTCCAATGTCTGTATTGTCCTTTCAGTCTGCCCATCAGTCTGTGGGTGGAATACTGTACTAGTCAGTAAGTCTGTTCCCATGGCCGACTGCATACTCTGCCATACTCTGCCGGTGAATCGACCATCTCTGTCAGACACAATAGTCCGAGGAATACCATGCAATCTAATGATATCCCTGATATACCGTCGACCCAAAGTCTCAGATGAGTCTGTCATCTTAATGGGAATAAAATGTGCAGACTTGGTCAGTCGGTTTACCACGGCCCATATCGCATCATTGCCTTTTGAAGACCTTGGCAACCCTGTCACAAAATTCATGGAAATGTGCTCCCATTTCCATTCCGGTACTGGTAAGGGTTTGAGTAACCCTGGTGGCTTTTGATGTTCCGTCTTAACCTGTTGACACGTTAAGCAATGAGCCACAAATTTTGCCACATCCTTCTTGAGTCCGTGCCACCAGTAATGTCTCTTCAGGTCGTGATACATCTTGGTGCTGCCCGGATGAATAGAGAGTTTGGTCTGAGGACACACTCGAGTCCTTCTCCTGAAGCGTCGCATTCTACCTCATAACCCTTGCCTCTTTCCGGCAAAATTAACATAGGAGCCGTTGTAAGTCTCTCTTTCAGTACTTCAAATCTCCGGTTGCAAACATCTGACCACTCAAATTTGACTCCTTTCTGAGTGAGTGAGTCAGTGGAGATGCAATCTTGGAGAAGTCCATGATAAATTTCCTATAGTAACCAGCCAATCCCAAGAAGCTACAGATTTCGGTTACATTCTTTGGCGCTTTCCATTCTCCACTGCCGCCACTTTAGCCGGATCCATGGCTATACCTTCTTCTGATATAACATGCCCCAGATTAACCTTGGGTAGCCAGAATTCACACTTGATGGCTTTTGCATATAACTTGTTCTTCCTCAAGGTGTCCAAAACTATCCTCAGGTGCTCAACATGTTCTTCCTGAGTTTTGAAATATATCAAAATGTCATCAATACAATGAAAAATTGGTCCAAATAAGGACGAAAAATCCTGTTCATAAGATCCATGAACACAGCCGGTGTAACACCCCGATTTTTCAAGATATCAATATTTACAAAATGCCATTGGAATGGTAAATTAAAAGGTTTATGATCATAGATGAGAAAATGGTGGGACCCATTGTTCAAATTAAGACCCAATGTGCATATTATAAGGATCAAATTAAATTAAATGGGTATTGTACATCTAATTGGGTCACGATGGTTATTTGGGTCAAAGGACCCAATTGGGACCCAATGGGTCAAGGTGGACTTATTTGACCATTGGGTGAGCCCAGTCTTAATTGGGTTAGGCCGAATTGATTTGGAATTAAATGAAGGATAAATGGGTAGGCTTAATGTAAGTGTGTAAACCACATTCAAATGGGTAAACCACCCATAAATGGGTCAAGACGCCAAATTGGATCAATAAGCTAAGTTGGGACCCAATGGGTCGAGTTGACCATGTGACCACATTGATCGTGTGGACCCTCATGTGAGCTCAAAGGGTGAGTCAAATCAGGTTGAGTTGGGGCTGAAGTGAGTTGGATTTGAATTGAATAATGGAGTTGACTCAAGGGCATTAAATGAATGGTATTAAATGGGGTGAGTTGAGGTAATGAGTTCGATGAGTTAAGTTGGAAACCAAAGAGACCTTGAATTCCATTGAGTCAAATGGGGACGTGAAGAGTTGTTTTGATCTCAAACACCACAAAGCCAAGCCCACACACGTTGGGTAGTTGGGGAGTGGTATCCCATGCATAGAATTCAATGGAATGAGATAAGTTTTCATGGGGAATTTGGTGGGTTTCCATCTCATTATGGAAACCCAAGACCCAACATTGGGAGTGCCAAGGGATGCCTTGGTTGGTATCAAATGACTCCTTGGTTAGCTCAAGAATTTATGAGGACAAATGAGAGGTTTAAGGGGCTGATATACAAAAAGGGTTGCAATATACCTTATGGCCGAATTTTACATCTCCATAAGCTTGGAACTTTCATTTCTTTTCCTCTCTCAAAATCTATCTCTTTGGCAGAACCATCCTTTGGTGTTTCCACCATTGTTCAAGCTTTCAATCAGCTAAAGACTAAGGAAGCAAGAAGGAAAGAAGCAAGGATCAAAAGGAGAGAAGAAAAGTAAAGGAAATTGGTAAGTGTTTACATAAGA
This sequence comes from Chimonanthus praecox, assembly GCA_022113865.1. Lineage (NCBI taxonomy): Eukaryota > Viridiplantae > Streptophyta > Magnoliopsida > Laurales > Calycanthaceae > Chimonanthus > Chimonanthus praecox. The sequence continues at coordinate 33,175,497 of CM039087.1, read as the reverse complement.
ATTTAGTTAAATAAATTGGTAAAAGGGAGCATGATTTGGCCATGGAATGGCCGAATCCATCAAGGGTTTAAACCTTGGATAAATGTTGTTTAAAAAGGATAAAAGTGGATCAAAGGGTTCGGCCACTTTGGATGGCCGAACCCCATAAAAAGATTTGGTTAGGATGATGGTTTTTGAAAGCTAAAAATCATGCAATATTATGGAGATTTCTAGATGTTTTAATTAAACATAAGATGCAAGTTAAAGGGTATTAAATCATGGATTTGAATGTCATGATTTGGTCATGTTATGGCTGAATTTATCAATGGTTTAAATTATGATGATGAGGTTTAAAAAGGATAGAAACTTGGATCATAGGGTTCGGCCACTTTGGATGGCCGAACCCCATGAAAGAATTTGATAATTTTGTATGGTTTTTGGAGAGATAAAACCATACCAAAGTATGAGAGTTTTTAAGTGTTTTATTTGGAATAAAAGTTGATGTTTTAGGTTGGCCATTGGATGGCTGAATCACATTAAGATTATGGTCAAAATGTTGAATATGAACCATACACAAAGGATGGAAGGATTGACTCAAGAGAACCAAAGGGTCAGCCATGTTTATGGCCGAACCCCATGGGTCATTTGTGGGTGTCTAAGGATAAGAACATACTTGGAAATTATAAATGGATTTGTAGTATGTAAATGGATAGAAATAAATAACCATAGGGTTCAGCCATATGTATGGCCGAACCCCATGAAATGATTTTGATGAACATAAGCATTTGTGGAACCATGAAGATGATTGTGGACTTAGGGTTTAAATAAAAGACCAAATCTAAGGTGGTGAGGTTCGGCCATGTTGTATGGCCGAACTCCACTAAGGTGGATTTGTTTTGGATGTTGGGGATTAGCAAAATTAAACATTGGTTAGACCAATGGCAAAGCCTTAAATACAGGTCAAATTGTAAATATGAAGTGATTGATCAAAAGACTTGAAAAGAGGGGTCCAAAAAAAAGTGATAAGGTTCGGCCATGTTATATGGTCGAACCTTACCAAGATATGTATGAAGTGTGAAGTGTTTAAGTGTTGATCAAATGAAAAGGAAGATTAAATCCAAAGGAGGTGAGGTTCGGCCATGGGTATGGCCGAACACCACAAAGTGGTTTTTGGGACTTACATGTAATTAGAAATCAGAAAGATATGTTAATAACTTGTTGTTATATAAACAAGGTAATGAGATTTGAACGGCGCGCGAGTCGTGAACGGGTGACACTTAACAAAAGAACGAACATTTAAGAGAACTTTCTGTAGGTTTCCTACCTACTTGTAACCACTTTTATATTTGGTTTTGTCATGGTTTTTATGAGACATTTGTTATACTATTATTTATCATATTGGATTTGAATGATGAGATTTATTTACATGTTTCATATATTCATTGGCATCTCATGCATGGACATGGGATGATGGTTATGGAAACCGGAGCCCACACCGTCGGTATGCCCGTGATGCAACTGTGGGGCCTCCTTAGGCGATGAGGGTCCCGTCAGGAGGAATATCATGATGATAAGAGTCACATCAAGAAGAAATGAAAGAATACTGTGGTTTACATTGACGATGAGAGTCTCGTCAAGTGATGGCTATGTATATGAGTGATGGGTGGGACTCATTACATTTGCATACATACATAGCATTGATTTATATGTTTTTGATGACCATATATTATGATATATGCATGTTTTATATACTAACCATGTGGTAGCCCTGATCGGAAAACCTACTGGGCGCGTTGGTCTAACGCCCTAATTCTATCCTTAGAGGATGATGCAGGAAAAGGAAAAGGAAAGGCAAAGGCTGGGGATCGCGAAGAAAGCCAAGCGTAAGCGCTTGGGTGTTGGATTGGGTTCCTATTTACTGTTGTTTGGTTACATTTTTATGGGCATGTAATAGTTTAGTAACTTTGCTATGTTTTGTGAATAGTTTGATGATGGATATTTGGTTTAAGTAGTTTATAATGGATGACTTGTACTTGCTATCTATTCAGTATAATTCCGCAATCAGTTAATTCCACATTTAGTTTAGTATTATTCCGCATGACTTATTTAGTTCCGTGTGTGTATTGTTTATCATGGTTTAGCCATGCACACATGGTTGGCCAGTTAAGGGTCGGACTTTGAAAGTCCGAACTTAGCTCGCGTCGTGACGCTCCTCGCTCTCTTCCACTTGTTTATTTATAAAAAAAAAATAGACTCTGATTTTTGGAAGGTTGGAAAAGGGCGGGGCGTTACAGCCGGTGCATTGGTGAGTCCAAACGGCATGACTACAAACTCACATAGTCCATACCGCGTTCCGAAGGCTGTCTTTTCTATGTCTTCCTCCCTAACCCGAATTTGATGGTACCCGGACATCAGATCAATCTTAGAGAAATAACTGGAATCTCTAAGTTGATCAAATAAATCATCGATCATGGGTAGAGGGTACTTGTTTCTGACCGTCAGCTGGTTCAGTTTTCTGTAATCCACACACATACGGAGTGAACCATCCTTCTTCTTCACAAATAAAATCGGAGCTCCCCAAGCCGATGTACTGCTCCGAATGTACCCCAGTCTAAGCAGTTGATCAATCTGCTTCTTTAACTCGGACATCTCTGTTGGTGCCATCCGGTAATGTGGTAATGACACTGGTGCAGTGCCAAGGTACAACTTTATTTCAAAATTGATCTCCCTCATGGGAGGCAAGCTGGGGAGTTCTGCTGGGAATACCTCTTCATAGTCCTTTACTATTGCTGGAAGTTCAGCCACCGGTTCCTTGTTGATTCTGATACTGTTCAATACTAGATGACTTAACCCTTCATGCAGTTTGTTTTGTTTGTCAGTACGCACCACATGTTGTTTTCCCTCGGGTGACCAAAATGTCACCCTACGGCGATGGCAATCAATGTTGGCCTTAAAGCTAGCCAACCAGTCCATGCCGAAAATAATATCATATTCTGTCATATTGAGTACCAAATAGTTGAACTCAAATCTGAGTCCAGCAAGTTCAGTACTCACTGCTGTGCATATAAGTCCCAATGATGTGTCTCCGACGGGGGATACAATGGTGAGTGATGTGGACAGATTTTGTACCAATGTACCAGTAGTAGTTACAAATGCAGCAGATATGAAAGAGTGGGATGCTCCCGAATCAAACAATGCAAAGGCGTAGGAACTACTGACTACTGCCATACCTTGAATCACAGAGTTATCCTCTGCTGCTGGAGGTGCTAAGGTAAATAACTGTCCATATCCTGTAGGCGCCCGTCCCGCCTGGTTAAAAGTCCTGCCTCCTCGTGAGTTAGCTGGCCTAACTGGTGGACTAGATGAACCTTTAGAATAAGAGGGTTTGTTGAGTTGTGGGCATTCCCTCTTAAAATGGCCCGGCTGATCACAATGGAAGCAGTTGTTCACCCCTCTGGGAGCCTGAGTGACTGATACAAATGGGGAGGGATGATTGGGACGAAAACCCCCTGTTGACCCAGTGGATGGTGAGGGTCTGCTAAAGTTCGGTCGGAACCTCTTGTTGGGCTGAAATGTACCCCTCCCACTCTGAGCTCGGCAATTGTCAAAACACGTTAACTCAGCCATCTCTTGCTCTGCTATAGTGGCCCTACTGACTACCTCTGCCAATGTAGTTGTTTTAAATATGGTTACCTTGGCCATTATGCTAGGCCGAAGGCCCCGCTCAAACTTGCGTGCCCTTCGATACTTTGTATCCACCATATAAAATGCATAAACAGACAAACTGAGAAACTCCTGGTGGTACTCTGCCACCGTCATGGTATCTTGTACCAAAGATAGAAAAGCCTGAGTCTGGCGCTCCTTCTCCTCCTCAGGGAAATAATGTTCCAGGAAGGTAGCTGAGAACTGCTCCCAAGTCATTGCAGTCCTCTCTTCTTCCGGAAGGAGTGCTCGCTGCTTCTCTACCACCTCCCACCATTTACCGGCATCATCGATCAGTTGTGATGTGGCTAGTAAAATCTTGTCAGCATGACTCGTGATCTTCAATAGAGTCAGGATCTGCGTAATCTTCTTAAGCCAGTTTTCTGCACCGACAGCCCCTTCTCTCCCTTTGAAGTAAGGAGGGCGTTGTTGCTGGAAGTCCCTGACCATACTCTTGTCATTTGTCTCTTTGGTGGTTCCATTCTCATTCAAGTGTTTTTGAAGCACCGAAGTGACCACCGCTTGAACCAAATTTTGTAATTCAGGAGGCACCACCGGTATATTCACACTGCTTTCTTCTTCCTCCTCTTGGTGGGATGGTTGTTCTTCCTCTTCATGATGAGATTGTCAATCCTCCTCATTTCGAGGTTGTTTTACCTCATCTTCACCCCCATTTGGGTTTTGTCGGCTATTTCTCCTTGGCCTTCCCCTTGGAGTCATTTTTCCTAATCCATTGAAAAAAATATCATGACTTAGTTTTCATCATAAAATTTGTATTTCCTACTTTTGGGGGAAATTTCTAAATAAGCACTCTTGATTTTTCTTTGTTTCTGGGGAAATATATCCTATGATGCTATGTTTGCTAATCCAATTATTTTGACTGTACTTCCTTTGCTATCTTCCATCTGAGTCTAACGAAGTAAATTAATGCACGGAGGCCGGATAATTTACTCCGAAAGATTCAATGTTTTTGGTTTGCTCTGATAACAACTGTAACGCCCCGCCCTTTTTCACTCGCTTTCTCTTCTGAAAATCAGAGTCTGTTTTTTTTTTTTTTTATAACAAGAGTGATAGAGAGCGAGACGCCGGCGCGAGCTAAGTCCAAACTTCTAAAGTCCGACCTTAATTGGCTAACCTTATGTGTGCATGGACTAAGTCCATGGAAACGGTTCACACATAACAATATAAACATGCAAAATTAAAATTACAACTGCGGAATTAATAGAACCCAGTTCTATTCCATTTCAAATAGCAAAGTACGTCCAATTTTTATTCAATAATTGACATAACATAATTATCCAACTAAACATCCAGCCATAGCCAAATCATCTAAGTTATTACATGTCTGAAGTCTAGTTACTCAAATAACAAGTCCATAAGTAACTCAATCAAAATAAAACTAAAAGCATCCCAAGCTTCTATGCTTGGCCCTCCTCGCGTTCATCGTTCTCCTTGTTTCCTGTATCATCCACTAGGTTAGAGTAGGGCGTTAGAACAACGCGCCTAATAGGTATTCCAATTAGGGCTAACACATGGTTAATACAAAACATATATAATAACATATAGTCCAAAAAGCCATATATAAACCCAACCATGTCATGATGTCAAATGCAATGAGTCCCACCCATCACATGTACATAAAAGTACCCCCACATAAGTCTTTCGGACTCCCCAACGGAGTGTGGACCCTTCGATTTCTTCTTAATGGAAAAGCACATCAAGGTATCCCACATAGGTTTTTCAGACGCCCCGACGGAGTGTGGCCCCTCCGGTTACATATCCTTCACCCCATGCCATGCATGAGATGCAAATGACTCACATGCTATTTTATTATATAAACATAGCATTTAAAATCACAATTTGAAGCATATCCTTTGCAACATATATTCATCAAAAAATAAGATAAAAACAATGTACATAAACCCATGGTTTCAAAGAGGTGGAATCCTAGCCATCCATGGTTTTCAACCCATAAAAATAACCAACAACCTTCCATGGGGTTTGGCCATGCACTATGGCCGAACCCTATGATTCATTCTTCAAAAACCCATATTTATTTATTAACCAACTCCCATAGTTTTCATCATTAAAAATACATACATTAAACCATGTCTTTCCGTGGTTTCTAACCCATAGAAATAACCAAAGTTCCTCCATGGGGCTCGGCCCTTGATCATGGCCGAACCCTATGGTTCATCAACTTCTCATTAAAAATACCATGATCATCTCCCAATGTACCCGCCCTTTTCAATCTAATAATCAGAGTCTATTTTTTTTTTTATAATAATAATCAAGTGATCGGGGCGGAATGTCACGACGTGAGTTAAGTTCGGACTTCTAAAGTCTGACCCTTAACTGCCCAAGCCCATTTGCGTATGGACTAAGTCCATAAGAATCGATCCACACATGGTACAATAAACTTACGAAATATACTTAGTCTTAATCTAACTGAGGTTAATAGATCCTAAGACTAATCCATTTTTTAACTTAAGATAGTAAAGTACATGATCAATTCTCCAATATTACTAAATAACCTTAGTCTACCATTCATTCCAAACCATCCAAATAAACCAAACCATAGTAGCTACTTAACTACATTATTACATGCCAACACCACTAATTATCAAATTACATTGTCCAAATAACTTAAACAAAAAGTCCATAAACAGTCCATTCAAAGTCCATTCAAATTGCCCAAGATCCTATGCTTGGTTTTCTTCTCGATCCTCGTTCTTCCCTTTTCCTGCGTCATCCACTAAGGATATAGATAGGGCGTTAGATCAACGCGCCCAGTAGGTCTCCGATTAGGGCTACCACAAGGTTAGTAACAAAACATGTAAATAATAGAATCTTATATGTTCATCAAAATCACATTAAATAATGCTATGTATGAAATGCACATGTAATTAGTCTCACCCATCACAAACATACATAGCTTCCTCTTGACGGGATTCTCATCGCCAAGGTACCCTACAGTGGTCTTTCGGATGCCCCGACGGAGTGTGGCCTCCGGATTCCTCTTGATGGGATTCTAATCATCAAGGTACCCCCATAGTGGTTTTTCGGACGCCCCGACAGAGTCTGGCCTCCGGTTTCCATAATCACCACCCCATGCCATGCATGAGATGTCCATAGTTTCATGCCATTTGTAAAACATAAATAACATGTAAAACCACATTGAAATATAATAACTTTGCATATAACTTATCAAAATTACGATAAAACATCAAGTATGAGTGTGGTTCAAAAAGGTAGGAAACCTACACCAAATTCACTTAAATTGACTCTTCTTTTGAACCGCCTCCCGTTCTCAAATTGTACACCGTTCTAGCAATTCCTGTGGCCCTATTTATATAACAGCAAATCAAACTTTCAATCGTATGATTCCAACCTAGTCTAAGTGTAACACCCCAATTTCTCAATGAAGTGGAAAAATACCAAAATGCCCCTGAGTTATTAAATTAATTATTTTGTGATGTTAAGTAAGGAAATAGTGGGGCCCATTGCTTAAATTAAAATCATATGAGCATATTATGAGTGTTAAGCTTGATTGGATGGGTAATTTTCATCATTTGGGTCAAAAATGGCTAAATGGGTCAAAGGGCCCAAATAGGACCCATCGGGTCAAAATGGATGATTTGACCATTTTGTGAATTTAAATTAAATGGGGTTAAGCTTATTTGATTGGAAATCAAGTAGAGAAGAAATGGGTAGGCCTGACCCATATGCAAAAACCAATTACAAATGACCAAAATACCCATAATTGGGTCATGGATCAAAAACGGGTCAAGGAGCTAAAAGTGGACCCAACGGGTCGAGTTGACTATTGTTGACCGTGTGAACCCTGAAGGGAGCTCAAACACGAGTCAGATCAGTTGAGTGGGACTGAGGTGAGTTGGAATTAAATCAAAAGGTGAGTTAACTCATGTGCATTAAATGAAATGCATTAAATGTGATGAGTTGGGTTGGAATAAAAATACCTTGAGTTGGGTGAGTCAAAATGGAAACTCAAGGGACTGTAAATCAGTGAGTTCAAGTGGGAATTGGAAGAGTTTTTCTCAGCTTTAACCACCCAAAACAAGTCCCACACGTTGGGGACCTGTTTGGGGTGAGTTCCATGATCAATGATAAATGAAATGCATAGTTTGAGGTGAGTTGCTTGGGAATCTGAATGGCTGCATGGGTAGTTGCCAAGGGGTACCTTGGATGGCACCCAATACCCATTGGTTTGTGCATGAATTGATGAGGGAGTGGAGGAGTTTTGGTGGCTGAATTACAAAAACAATGAGCACCCATGTGTGGCTGATTGTATAATTGTGAAAGCCTTACAATTCCATCTCTTTCTCCCTCTCTCCAATTGGTGTTCTTGGCTGGAACAGCAGAGGCTTTTGGTACCAAATATCCAAGCATATAACCAGCAAGGAGTTAAGGAAGCAAGGATTAAAAGACAAGGATCAAATGCATAAGAAAAGCTTGGAAAGTGGTAAGTTTTTCCATTGATTTATGTTTAATAAAATGGGAAAAATAAGACATGATTTGGCCATGTGATGGTCAAATCTATCAAGGGTTAAAGTAGGATTCTTTTATGCCCAATTACATGGAAAACATGGACATAGGGTTCGGCCACTTTGGATGGCCGAACCCCATGAAATATTATGGTTAAACTTGATGGTTTTGTAAGATTTAAACCATGCAAGTATAGGACTGATTTTAGAGGTTTAAGATACATACTTTGGAAAGATTGAAAGCATGAATTTGAATGTCATAATTTGGCCATACTATGGCCGAATTTGACAAGGGTCTAAACCATGTAAGAGATGGCTTGGTTTTCATGTTTTGGAAACATGAAAACCATGGATTTTGTGGACTGTTTTTGATAGCTTTGGAAATTAAAACCCTATGAAAATGGGCAAATTTTTGGAGGTTTGTTTGAAAGTTAAAACCTAATTTAATATACTATTATTACATTATTATCTGAGGTTTAAAAACAGTAAACCTAACCATTGGGTTCGGCCACCATGGAGGGCCGAACCCCATGTAAAAGGATGTTGGTGTTCATGTTGGAAAAACATATAAACCATAGACTTTTTATGGACTGTTTTGGATGGTTTGTTTGAAAGTTAATACCTGATTTAATATACTGTTATTACATTATTATCTGAGGTTTAAAAACAGTAAACCTAACCATTGGGTTCAGCCACCATGGAGGGCCGAACCCCATGTAAAAGGATGTTGGTGTTCATGTTGGAAAAACATGTAAACCATAGACTTTTTATGGACTGTTTTGGATGGTTTGTTTGAAAGTTAAAACCTGATTTAATATATTGTTATTACATTATTATCTAAGGTTTAAAAACAGTAATCCTAACCATTGGGTTCGGCCACCATGGAGGGCCGAACCCCATGTAAAAGGATGTTGGTGTTCATGTTGGAAAAACATGTAAACCATAGACTTTTTATAGACTGTTTTGGATGGTTTGTTTGAAAGTTAAAACCTGATTTTAATATACTGTTATTACATTGTTATCTGAAGTTTAAAAACAGTAAACATAGCCATTGGGTTCGGCTAACATGGAGGGCCGAACCCCATGTAAAAGAGGGTTGGTTTTCATGATTGGAAAACATGGAAACCATAGACCTTTGTGGACTGTTTTTTGGGAGATTTTTATGTGATAAGGTTACTGATTTTGGGTTGGCCATGGGATGGCTAAACCATGGGCTTAATATGGCTAAGGGGTAGAGCCAATTAGTATTTAAACAAAGGACATCATTGAGCAAAGAACCATAAGGGTTCGGCCATGAGTATGGCCGAACCCCATGGACTGTTTTCATGGGCCATTTTATGGATGTATGTGTGATTAAAAATGGAATCATGTTTGCTGTTTTGGTCGTCCAAAACATGACTGAACCATGTTAAGGTTACGGTTAAGGTTGTAGAATTTAATCAAGGTATTGGTGGCAATGGCAAATCTGTGAATACAAGCCAAATGAAGAGATTGATCAAAAGTACTTATAAGATGTTTTAGATCTCATATGTGAATGGACATGTAAATAAGATTATGATTTACTTATTGTTGTATAATAAGGTACCGAAAGTTGAACGACGAACGAGTCGTGACCGGTTAAAGCCTAAGAAAGAACAAACGCTGAAGTGATTCTTCAGTAGGTTTCCTACCTACTTATAACCACGGTTTTACCCAGTTTTTCTTATGATACTCTTGTTTTAATATATGTGTTTCAAATGATATATTATGCATTAACAAATGGCATACAGGCATTGGCATCTCATGCATAGTCATGGGATAATGAATGAAGTTCTACAGTGATGGCTACGAATGTACATGATGGGGGTTGCTCATTGCATGTACATATTGTATAAAAGAGATGAATGTTGTTGTAATTTACCTTGTCGGTGCAAGGCATTTCAAGTGATGGCTACGATGGTACATGATGGGGGTTGCTCATTACATGTACATATTTTATAGAAGAGATGAAAGTGTGTTGTAATTTACCTTGTCGGTGCGAGGCACGTCAAGTGATGGCTATGAAAGTACATGATGGGGGATGCTCATTGCATGTGTATATTTCATAGCATCATTTTATCTGTTTTTAGTGATCATGTATTATGATATGTATATGCATGTTTTATATGCTAACATGTGGTAGCCCTGATTCGGGAACCTACTTGGCGCGTTGATCTAACGCCCTAATTCTATCATCAGAGGAGATTGCAGGTACAAACAAAGGGAAAGGAAAGGTCATTGACCGGGAGGGGAGCTGAGCCTAAGTGCTTTAATGATGGATTTGGATTACGTTATATTATTGTCATTTGAATACTTTTGGTGGACATGTAATAATTCGTTACTTGCTATGGTTTGATTAGGTTGATAACATTTGGATGGTTGATCTATGATAAATAATGTTTAGGATTGTTACTTGCTATCTCGTTTTTTTACTCCGCAATTAATCTAGATTATTCCGCATGTTGATGTTAGATCCATGTGTGATTCATTATCATGGTCTAGTCCATGTACACATGGGTGGCCAGTTAAGGTTCAGACTTGAGTAGTCTGAACTTAACTCGCGTCGTGACGCCGCCCGCTCTTTTCTGAGGTGTTATTATAAGTTTTTTTAAAAAAAAATTAGACTCTGAAATTCTCGGAAAGGGCGGGGCGTTACACTAAGTCCCAAAAATTCACTTTGTGGGGTTCGGCCATAACCCCATGCCCGAACCTCACATATTTACAATTTGGTCTCTCTTTCATTTAATTACAAAGCATACAAATAACCCAAACTTCCAAATGAACCTTGGTAGGGTTCGGCCATACATCATGGCCGAACCTTACCATATTGGTTTTGGCCCATATATCCAATCCTATGATGATTTCATCTTTGATCATTTCATCCATAATTACAACTATGCCATTTAGACTATCCTTTTGTTTAATTTATCTTAAACACCAATAGTCATACTTAATCTACTTCACACCTCAAACATATTTTGGTAGGGTTCGGCCATACAACATGGCCGAACCTTACCACTTGATTTTGGACCCCTCTTTTCAAGTCTTTTAATCAATCCATTCACATATACAATTTATCTTGTATTTACAGTTTTGCCATTGGTCTAACCAATGCTTATTTTTGCTAACTTCCATCGCCTAAAATAAAACCATCTTAGTGGGGTTCGGCCATACACATGGCCGAACCTCACCATTTAATTTTGGTCCTTTTTAAACCCTTCATACATCCATATAAATTAACCACTAAGTCCATCAATCACCATTAGTGGGGTCTCACCAATCTGATTTTTGTCGCCACTTTCCATCATTCATGATGGCTGATTATTTACCTAATCTAAGTCCATAGACAAACATATAATTACCACATAGTTCCATCATAAACTTAATCCAACTATCCATCAAAACAGTCCATGGGGTTCGGCCATGTGTATGGCCGAACCCTATGGTTCTCTTAATGAAAACCCTCCAATATTTATCTATGATGTTGATCAGCAAATTAACCATAACATTGATATGGTTCAGCCATGTCATAGCTACTCCAAAAACAGTAAGCTTATCTACCTTTTAAATCCTTTAAAACCTCCATTTCATAATATGGATTTTGTCTCTCAAACACCATAAAAATCACCAAGTTTTCCCATGGGGTTCGGCCATCCAAAGGGGCCGAACCCTATGGTCCATTTTGTTATTTAAAGACAGCATAATACCTGATCTGAACCATTGATGGATCTGGCCATACAATGGCCGGATCACATTCTCTTAATCAACTTATTTGACAAAGTTCATAGTGCACTTACCAATACCGCGTCTCCTTCGGTTCTTTGACTCCTTCCTTGGTCCTTTACTTCCCTAACCTTCCCTCTTCCTTCTTGTTCTCTTAACTGAGATTAACCTTGCTGCAACCTCCTTGGAATACTTCAGCCAGGTGATATGAATTTGAGAGAGAAAATGAGAGAGAAAGAAAGAGAACTTTGACCTTGGATGAATGTGCTAAGCCTTGATGCCAAAACCCTTTGGCTGAACTTGTCTTGATGAAAGAAATCAACCAAGGACTGATTGAAAATAAGCAACCAGCTGTTGTTCTTGGTTTTGAAATGATGATCAACGTCTAAGAGAGGGAGAGAGATAGAAAGAGAGCAATGAGAATCCTTTTGTCTAATGCAAACCGTCCTTGGTGTTGTCTCTAGAGTTTAACACTTTATTTCCATAACTTATCTCATGTGGGGTTTCATCCTTGAGATGAAACCCACCAACGGTTTCTTGTCTTTTGATTTTCCATCTAAGATGGTAATCCTCATATTTCCAACGTGTGTAATAATTTGAATATGAGACCTTTGTGTAACCTTCATTTCTTAATACCTCCCTTGGGGGTTTCATCTTTGAGATGAAACTCCAAGGGTACCCAACGACTTCCCATTAGTTATCTTGCTGTATGCATTGGTGTAACCTCCCCCTTACCTCCTTCTCTCATTAACAACTCAAATGGGGGTTTCATCTTAAGATGGAACCCTTCCCCGTCCTTCAACATGTAGACTAAGATTTGAATTTGAAATGCCATAACCTCTTTGTGTAACTCCACCAAACAGCAACTCCATTCATTTTCCATCCTTGGAGTTACATGCATGAACTATCAATCCATGCTACTCCAACGTGCGTCACAACTTGAATTTGAAATGCATTCCTCACTATGTAACTCCCATGTAACGCCACTATTATTCATCTCTATCTTAGGAGTTACATACATGGAATAACCATGCAGCCCACGTTTTCATTGTGTTAAAACTTGCAGCCAGCTCATACCACCATCTTACACACACTTCACTCACTTAAAAAAATTATTCCATCTAACTCATTTATTTAACTCACCCAACTCAACTCATTCATTTACTTTAATGTAACTCAACTCATAAATTCAACTCAACTAAACTCCATCATTTATTTCAACTCAATCTAAACTCAAACATTTAATTCATTTTAACCCAATTAAGCTTTGAATTCACCTAATGGTCAAACATGTCAACCATGACCCATTGGGTCCCATTTGGGTCCTTTGACCCATTAACCTCTTTGACCCAAATAAATGTATATTACCCTTTTTAACTTAATTTAATCCTTACACAAGTACATTGAGCAACGGGTCCCACCATTTTTCTCATCTATGATCATAACCCTTGAATTTATAAATCCAATGGCATTTTCGTAAATATGGATAAATTCATGTAAATTGATATATTGAAAAATCTAGGGTATTACACCCAATTCTTCTTCCATGGGGTTCGGCCATACACCATGGCCGAACCCTATGGTTCCTTATTTTTTTAAACAAAATTATCAAATACTAACTGGTTCCGCCACTCCTTCGATTTTCCTTCACTCCGATTGGTTCTTGCTCTTCCAATCCTTCTCTCCTCCTAGATCTTTCACCCTTGCTGGCTGCCTTCTCCTTCTCTTTGTTCTTGCCGTGAATGAGACTTGAGAGAGAGAGAAAATTCGGCCTTGTTGTGTATGTATTGCCGTGCGCCCCTTCCCTCTTTCTTTAATAAAACCTCCTCTTGGTCCCAACTTAGAAGGTGTTATGCGCCCCTTCTATAAAACCTCTACTCGGCCAATCTTGTTTGAAATAGCCATTGCCGTGTGCTCCTTTGTCTCTCTTGATTAGAAGGTGCCAGCGCCCCTTTGTGTCTTAAGTTAGAAGGTGCCATGCGCCCCTATTAGCAATTCCCTTAGTGCCATTCTTAATTAAGGAAAGGCCCCCCTTTTTAAATGATCTTATGCACCTAACCTTGGATATGGAAATCCCTATACACGGCCTAAGCACAATCTATCTTTATTTTGTAATCCCCTTATGTGCATATTCATGGATATGTAAATCTTCATACACGGCTATGACAACTAATCCAAATCCCTTTATGCGCATAATAATTTATTATAGACACAATGCATTACTAATTTAATTAAGGCCCATTTAATTTTATTGAAACCAATTCCACATTCCGTTGAGTCCCAATTGGGCCAGTGACCCAGCACATTACCCATCTAAGGTTCATATTTAATAATTCACAAATTAAATGGGTAATTTTTATATGCATTAATAACTTGAAAATCCGGGGTGTTACAGTTCATGATGGTAGAAACAAATTGCCCAAAGTCCATGGATTTGAGAGCAAAGGTCCAGATCAAAATTTCATATGGATCCCTAAGGGATAGGACCTTATTCATGTCCTACATTGGTCTAAAAATTGTGCAAAAATGGAATCTCTTTATACCAATTGTAGTTGAACTCAATTTTTGTTCAAAGGAGTTCAAATAGCCTTTGATCTATGGCATGGCACACTTGATTCAAGTAAGCCTTGGTTGTACATATCATGCTTGATGAGTTATACATGTATGGACTTTAGATTCCAAGTCCTAAAGTGGTTGCTCAAATGTGTTATGGATTAACAAAGTGGTTAACACATTTGATGCATGGTTGAAATCACCTTGGTGTCTTGCCTTCATTCCATGTTCTTGTTTGATTGTTGGATTGATCTTGTGCAAGATACTTATGTGGCATTCATGTTTATATTGGTAGGATCATGTTTATCATATGCCACATGGTTTTTAAAATCAAGAGGGAGATTTCAAAAGGAAAATGATTTAAAAGGAAAATTCTGTGTTCTGTTCTTTCGACACATCGTCAGAATCGATGTATCGAGGTTTCAACCCATCGACATCGTCGATGTATTGAGTGTGTACAGAAGTTTTTGGTATATCTTGTGATTTTCTTTTGATTCCATGTACTTAAACAATGGAATGTATGTTTTCATGTAGTCTTACAAATTGTGCTTTAATCTTTGGAATATATCTTGTTTCATCTCATTCCATGTGTCATTTTATTTGTGTATAGTTTTGGGAATGAATTAATGTTGTGTATTGCCTCATGTATATCACTTGTATATGTTTTCATTATATGTCTTTCCATCTCTGATCTTAAAATTGATAGTATCTTGTTTTGTGAGATGATCGTGTGCACATACAATGTGTTGTTTCATTCTATGTTTACAAAATTTGTGAATCTCTTGTGGAATGAAACTTGTCCATTCTTGTTAATTGTATTTGTTGATCAAAATATGATCAAATGTTTAACTTTGGTAATCCATTCACATACCATTAATGTAACACTTCAGAATTCCATGTTATCAATATTTATGGAATTTGCCATTTTAATTGTGAATTAACGGTTATGGACCTTAGATGGGTAAAGTGTTGGGTCATTGCCCAATTAAGACCCAACGGTTATGGAATAAGGGCCAATTTAAATTAAATGGGGCTGAATTAAAATGGTAATGTAATATATCTATCTGGATTAAGTGGTATGCGCATGAGGTGGATGAGGATGACACACACACGCATAAGGCTAGATTTCCTCTCAAGAAATCAAGGGTTATAGCCGAACAAAGATTGTCCTAAGATGGCCGAACCCCATGAGGAATGATTTGGTGGACTTAGGTTGTTACCAAGAATAGATTATTATTGTATAAGTGATTAAATGATTAACTTAGGGGTGATTGATTAATAAATCAAAGGAGGGACTAAAAACTAATAAGCGAGGTTCGGCCATACACGCCATGGTGTATGGCTGAACCCCACAAGTTGGGTTTATGGACTTGGACATTTTTGTAAATCAAATGGGACATGGTTTTAATTTATTTATATATTATAAGATAACGGGACCTCACAAGCTGTGAACGATCGTGAGCGGTTATTGGAAGAAAGCACAAGGACACGTTAGTGGTCTTTGAGAGGATTCCACCTCTTTGAAACCATGGGTTTATGTACAATGTTTTATCTTATTTTAATGAATTTATGTTGTAAAGGATATGTTTCAAATGTGAAGTTTTAATGCTATGTTTGCAATATAATAGCATGTGTTTCATTAGCATCTCATGCATGGCATGGGGTGAAGGATATGTAACCGGAGGGGCCACATTTCGTTGGGGCGTCCCAAAAACCTATGTGGGATACCTTAATGTGTTTTTCCATCAAGAAGAAACCGAAGGGACCACACTCCGTCTGGGCGTCCGAAAGACCTATGTGGGGGTACTTATATGTACTTGTGATGGGTGGTACTCATTGCATTTGACATTATGATATTATTATATATGTTTTGTACTAACCATGTGTTAGCCCTAATTGGAATACCTACTGGGCGCGTTGTTCTAATGCCTTACTTCTATCCTAGTGGTTGATATAGGAAATGAGGGGAACGATGAACGCGAAAAGGGCCAAGTATAGGAGCTTGGATGCTTTTAGTTTATATATTGATTAAGTTACTTATGGACTTGTAATTTGAGTAACTAAACTACGGGCATGTAATGATTTAGATAATTTGCTATGGTTGGATGTTTATTTGGATAATTATGTTATGTTAATTATGATTAAAGACTTGACGTACTTTGCTATTCAAAATGGAATAGAACTAGGTACTATTATAATTCCGCAGTTATGATTTTAATCCATATGTTTATATTGTTATTTGTGAACCGTTTTCATGGACTTAATCCATGCACACATAGGGTTGGCCAGTTAAGGGTCAGACTTAGAAGTTCGGACTTAGCTCGCGTCATGACGTCCCGCTCTTGCTCGCTCCATTATTTAAAAAAAGAAAAATAGACTCTGATTTATGGAAAGCATAGTGAAAAAGGCCGGGGTGTTACAGTTGGTATCAGAGTGAACCAGAAAGATTGAATCTTTTGGAGTAAATTAATCCGGCCCCCGTGCATTAATTTACTTCGTTAGACTTAGATGGAACATTCAATCTGAGAACAACAATGAATGATACCAAAGGAAGTACAGTCAAAATAAATGGATTTATCAAACATAGCAAAATAGGATATATTTCCCCAAAAACAAAGAAAAATCAAGAGTGCTTATTTGGAAATTTCCCCAAAAGTAAGAAAATACAAACTTTACGATGAAAACTAAGTCATGATATTTTTTAATGGCTTAGGTAAGATGCATCCAAGAGAAATACCCGACAAAACCAGAAAGGGAAGGAAAAAGAGTCGAAACCTCTCAACATGAAAAGGAGGTAGAAAAATCTCAACATGAAGAGGAGGAACGACAATCTCGACATGAAGAGGAAGAATAACTATCCCACCAAGAAAGAAGGAACAAAGCAGCGTGAATATACGAGTGGTGCCTCCTGAGCTACAAAGCTTGGTTAAAGCAGTGGTCACTTCGGTGATTCAACAACATTTGAACGGGAATGGAACCACCAACGAGACCAATGATAAGAGCATGGTCAGGGACTTCCAGCAACAGCGCCCATTAAAAGGGGGGCGAAAGAAGATGGGATGACCATCAGATCGGGCGGAAAATTGGCTGAAGAAGATCACTCAGATCCTGACCCTACTCAAGATTTCTAGTCATGCTGACAAGATTTTACTGGCCACGTCACAACTGATCGATGATGCCGGTAAATGGTGGGAGGTGATACAGAAGCAGTGAGCACTTCTTCCGGAAGGAGAGAGGACTGCAATGACTTGGGATCAGTTCTCAGCCACCTTCTTGGACCATTATTTTCCTGAGGAGGAGAAGGAGCGTCAGACTAAAGCTTTTCTGTCTTTGGTACAAGGTACCATGACGGTGGCAGAGTACCACCAAGAGTTTCTCAGTTTGTCCTGCTATGCATTCTATATGGTGGATACAAAGTATCGAAGGGAACGCAAGTATGAGCGGGGCCTTCTCGGCCAAGCATTAGGGCCAAGGTAACCATATTTAAGGCAGCTACATTGGCAGAGGTGGTCAGCAGGACCACTATAACAGAACAAGAGATGGTTGAGTTGGTGCGTTTTGACAACCGACGAGCTTAGAGTGGGAGGGGTACATTTCAGCCCAACAAGAGGTTCCGACCGAATGTTACCAGACCCTCACCATCCACTGGGTCAACAAGGGGTTTTCGTCCCAATCATCCCTCCCCATCTGCATCAGTCACTCAGGTTCCCAAAGGGGTGAACAACTGCTTTCATTGTGATAGCCGGGGCATTTTAACAGGGAATGCCCTCAACTCAACAAACCCTCTTATTCTAGACGTTCATCTCGCCTACCAGTTAGACCAGCTAATTCACGAGGAGACAGGACATTTAACCAGGCGGGACGGGCGCCTACAGGATCTGGACGGTTATTTACCTTATCTCCTCCAGCAGCAGAGGATCATTTTGTGATTCAAGGTATGGCGGTAGTCAGTAGTTCCTACGCCTTTGCTTTATTTGATTCTGGAGCATCCCACTCTTTCATATTTGCTGCATTCATATCTGCAACTGGAACTTTAATACAAAAACTGTCCACATCACTCACCATTGTATCCCCCGTCGGAAACACATCATTGGGACTTATATGCACAACAATGAATACTGAACTCGCTGGACTCAGGTTTGGTTCACCTATTTGGTACTCGATATGATGGAGTACGATATTATCTTCGGCATGGAGTGGTTGGCTAGCTTTCAGGCCAACATTGATTGCTATCGCCGCAGGGTAACATTTCGATCACCCGAGGGAAAACAACATGTGGTACGTACTGACAAACA
The DNA here is from genome assembly GCA_022113865.1 of Chimonanthus praecox. Lineage (NCBI taxonomy): Eukaryota > Viridiplantae > Streptophyta > Magnoliopsida > Laurales > Calycanthaceae > Chimonanthus > Chimonanthus praecox. The sequence continues at coordinate 33,156,722 of CM039087.1, read as the reverse complement.
AAGCAGACTGCGTGAAGGGTTGAGTCATCTGGTATTGAGCAGTATCAGAATCAACAAGGCACCGGTGGTTGAACTTCCGGCAATAGTAAAGGACTATGTGGATGTATTCCCAACAGAATTCCCTAGCTTGCCTCCCATGAGGGAGATTAATTTTGAAATCAAGTTGTATCCTGGCACTGCACCAGTGTCATTACCACACTACCGGATGGCACTGTAATGACCCGGATTTTTAAATAATAATTATGTTGGCAATTATTTATTTTAATTATTAAAATTAAGAATTTTGATGGAATGGATGGTTGATGGATCAAAATTGGGGCAATGGCCCAAGTATGGTCCAATGGACCATGGATTGGATTAATTTCATTTAATTGGGTCAATGATGGTCAATTGGGTCAAATACCCAATTGGGACCCAATGGGTCAAGATGGTTTGAGCATTAGTGTAAATGGGTAAATAGTAGATTTAATTGGCTCATGGGCCCAATTAAGATCAAAGGAATGGGGTCCATCTCATGGGCAAATGTAAGAGTGGAATTATCCAAGTGGGGCCCAACTCCATCTCATCAAGTGAGGTGGCGTGTGGACCAAGACAAGGTGGGGCCGACCACCATGGTTGACTTTGTCAACCATGGGTGAGTCAAAGGTGACTTAAGAAGGATCAAAGTGAATTGAGTTGAATTAATTGATTAAAATCACCTAAGTTAGTTTTGAATAAATGAAGGTGGCATAATCAAGTGGGACCCAACTCCACCTCATCAAGTGAGGTGGCGTGTGGGCTAAGGCATAAGTGGGGCCGGCCACCATGGTTGACTTGGTCAACCATGGGTGAATTCGTGGGTGAATTAAAGATAAATAAGTGGAATTAAATTAATTAATTGAATGACCTAAGTTAGATATAAATTTAAATGATTAAGTTGGGAAATGAGTTGCATTACATGGAGTGAGTTAAATGGGTGAGTCACCTAGAAAATGGGGTGAGTCAAGAGGATTTCCATCTCATTTAACCCACCAAAACCGTTGGGAAGTGTGGTGTGCCAAGTGGAGGGCATGCTCCCCCCTTGGCTATACCAAAAGCTTAGGTGGAGAGCATGCATTGGCCAAAAATGAGGTGGTGGTTCCATCTCATCCAAACCACCAAGCCACCATGGTAAATGAGCCAAAACGTTGGCCATGGAGGGGTTGGGTGTGCCATGTGGAGGGCATGCACCCTCCATGGCTAGACAAGATCCTTAAGTTGGGGGCATGCATTGGCCAAAAGTGAGGTGGTGGTTCCACCTCACCCAAACCACCAAACCACCAAGGGAAACCCAAACCCAAAACCGTGTATATGGGGTGGTATACTAGACAAGAAGCCTAAAATGAAGGGCATGTAAGGACCATGATTGGGCAATGGAGAGGTGGTGGAGTCTAACCCAAGAAACCCAAAACAAGATGGGAAAAACTAGGGTTTTTCCATCTCATTTCTCATCTCACTCTCTCTCTCCCCCTCTCCCTCTCTTATCCGACCCTTCTCATCTAAGACAAAGAAAACACTTAGAGAAAGAAGAAAAAGACTTAAGAAAAGATTGGATCCCAAGCTTGGCCGACCACCCTCTCAAGACTAAGGACTTAGAATATTTTCATTCTCTCATCCTCTCCCTCTCTCAAACCTACACCCATCTTGGCCGAACTAACTCTTGGAGATTTTTGATCAAGCTCACACATTGGCCGAAGATTAAGGAGAAAAGGAGGAAGGAAGGCTAAGGATCAAGAAGGAGCAAAGAAAACCAGAGGAGCCGCGGATCGGTAGGTTGCACTCAACAAGATTTTATTTTGAAGGGGTTAAAGGAAATCATGAAAGTCCATTCTTCTTCGATTAAATGGTGGCCAAAATATATGGGCCATGGATTTAAAATCCATCCAAGAGGTGCGATGGGAAATGGACAAACCCTAATGGGTAAGATAGGTTAAGTAAATAATGGAATACTAAGGACGCTATGTATATATGGGTTATGTATGCATGCATGAAAAAAATGGATTGAGGATCATGGTTCGGCCATTGCATGGCCAAACCCTAACTGTTATGGACACATGGAGAGGACCTCATGCATGTCAAGAATAAGGTATATGATCTAAGATCATGGTTTGGCCTTTGCATGGCCAAACCCTAGGGTTTCTTGTATGAGAACCATCAAGGAATATAAACATGATTATATGTTGTTTTAAAGAAAATGATGGACCATAGGGTTCGACCATGATGTATGGCCGAACCCCATGGAAGGATATTAAGTGATTCTTAATGGGTTTAAAGAATGGAACCATGGAATGTGGGGTAATGATTTTAAGGTCTTGAATGGTTGAATGTTAGTAATTTTTAAAAAGGTTAAATGAGGGAAACCATGGAGAAATATTGATGATTATTTATGGTCTCAAATGTTGCAAATAATGATGAACCATAGACCATGGGTTCGGCCATGTTGTATGGCCGAACCCCATGGAGAGTGATTGGTGGACTTAGAGGTATTTGAACCATGAAAATGATGGAGAGATATTGATGGACTTTGGGTTTGAAATTTGATAAAAAATGATGATCTAAATGTATGATTAAATCCCCCCATGGAGGGACTTGGGTTTAGGATCTAAAATGTTTTAAAGAATCTAAGAAAGAGGAGGAAATAACATCATGGGTTCGGCCATGGTGTATGGCCGAAACCCATGGCCCATTTTATGAACCCTTTTTATGAGTTAAGTATGGATCTATGCATGTTTAAAATGAATGGGTTTTAAGTTAAGGAAATGGATATTTATAATGGTTTTTATGTTATGATTAATGAATCATGTATGGATCCATGTTTATGGATCAGTTATGGACCTAAGTATGTGTAAGAAAAAGGAGTGTTTTGCCATAGAAAGAATGATGGCTAAAGATGGAAAAATGGTGAACATGAAGGGACCATGGGTCGGCCATGGTGTATGGCCGAACCCCATGGGGAGTGTCTTTGGCACTTTTAATGAACCAAAGGGTGGTTGATTTTAGAACCCCATGATTAAAATGATCTATGGATTAAAAAGGGACCCAAAACCTAGAAAGTAGGTCGCCATGTTGCATGGCCGAACCCCACTAAGGCATGTGTGATGGACTTAGGCATGGTTGAAACATTGGGCTGATTTGTTGACGTGTAATATGGTAATGGGATCTCGGAAGCGGTGCGCGATCGGTAATCAATTCTTAGATGAAAACGCAAGGACCCGGTATTTAGACGTTGGTAGGACTCCTACCTCATTGAAAGCCATGGATAATGTGTACATGAATGTTTTACTTCAATTATTTTGGTATCAAATGGTATGTCTTCATGATGGTATTTTAATGCTATGGTTTGTATTATTATATGGCATATTGCACTTACATCTCATGCATGGCATGGGAGGGATGAAATGAAACCGGAGTTCATGCTCCGTCGGGGCGACCGATAAACAAACATGGGGATACCTTGATGTGCTTCATTCCATCAAGAGGGACATTATGTGATTGTGGTTGTAACCAGAGTCCACGCTCCGTCGGGGCGACCGATAAACAAAGGTGGGGATACCTTGATGTGCCTTTTTCCATCAAGAGGGATATTATGTGATGATGATATGGATGATGGGTGGGACTCATGGCATATGACACCCATGGCATGGCATTGATTGCATAGTTTTTAATATACCTATATCTATGTGTTTTGTTTGTGCTAATCCATGTGTTGACCCTACTCGGAGTACCTACTGGGCGCGCTGTCTAACGCCCTACTTCTATCTTAGACGATGACGCAGGAAATGGAGGAAGTGAAGGACGTGATCGGAGCCAAGCATAGGAGCTTGGAGGAGATAGTTTAATTTATTTAAGTTTTATTTATGGATATGTAATTTGAGTAACTTAGCTTGTTGGACTGTAATAATTAGACTACTTGATATGGTTTGGATTTTTATTTGGACATTTTAATTTGAGGTATTTATTAATTAAGTGATGTATTTCATTGCTATCTAAAATTGGTAGGATAAACTCTATTATAATTCCGCTTTAATTTTATATTCTGCAAGCTTAACTTTCTACGTGTGAACTGTTCTCGTGGACTTACTTCCACGCACACATAAGGTTGGCCAGTTAAGGGCCGGGCTTTAGAAGCTCGGACTTAGCTCACGTCGTGATGTCCCGCGCTCTTTGTCACTCTTTATTTCAAAAAAAAAAAATACTCTGATTTTTTGGCTAAGCGAGTGAAAAGGGGCGAGCTTACAGTTGGTATCAGAGCGAAATCGGAAGAATGAATCTTTCGAAGTAAGATTAAGACAGTTTCATGTCTCACCGACAGATAAGAATCCCAACTGACCGATTCTTCGGAGTCTGCAGCACAAGGGCGGGATTAATTTACTTCGTTAGACTCAGACTGAAGCATTCAATCTGAGAGCAACATTTGACGAAATTGAATGATAGCAAGGGAAGGACAGTCACTATAAGTTGGATTTATCAAACGTAGTAAGATGGGGCTTATTTCCCCCAAAAATGAGAAACAATATTTGATACATAGTAAAATTTCCCCGAAAATGAGAAGTATCCGGATTTTTCCCAAAATGAGAAATAGTGATGGATTTATCAAATGTAGCACATAGGAGATATTTCCCCGTTTTCCCCAAAACTAAGTATGCTTGCTTGGCAAATTTTCCTCAAATTGAAAAGGAACATTTGATACTTAGGAAGCTTTCCCCAAAACTAAGTATGCTTATTTGACAATTTTTCCCCAAATTGAAAAGGAATAATTGATACTTAGAAAGTTTTTCCCAAAACTAAGTGTGCTTATTTGGCAATTTCCCCCAAAATATGAAAATACCAATTTTATGAAAGAACTTAATCAATAATGTTTTCGATGACTTAGGAAATGCCTCCAAAGAGAAGGACTCGCCAAAACCCACCGGTGGAGGAAGAGGTGCAACCACCTCATCAAGAAGAAGAGGTACAGCAACCTCATCAGGAAGAAGAGGTGCAACCACCTCATTAGGAAGAAAAGGTGCAACAACCTCATCAGAGGGAAGAGGAAAACAGAGCGAACATCCTCGTAGTGCCTCCCGAGTTGCAAGACTTGGTTCAAGCGGTGGTCACTTCTGTTCTTCAACAGCACTTGAGCGGAAATGAGACCACCAGCGACTCAAATGACCGGAGGATGGTCAAGGATTTTCAGCAGCAGCACCCCCTTACTTCAAAGGGAAAGAAGGGCCTGCCGAAGCAGAAAACTGGTTGAGGAAAGTTACTCAAATCTTGACCCTACTAAAGATCTCGAGTCACAGGATCTTGCTGGCCTCCTCACAACTGATAGACGATGCAGGCAAGTGGTGGGAGGTAGTAGAGCGACAGCGGACGTTCATTCCGAAATGAGAGAGGACTGCAATGACATGGGGGCAGTTCTCAGCCATGTTTTTAGACCACTACTTCTCCAAGTAGGAGAAGGAGCACCATGTCCAGGCGTTTATATCTTTGGTGCAATGCACCATGACTGTGGCAGAGTACTACTAGGAGTTCCTTCGTTTGTCCTGTTATGCCCTATTTATGGTGGACACGGAGCACCGGAAGGCCCGTAAGTTTGAACGGGACCTTCGGCCGAGCATTAGAGCCAAGGTGACCATCTTCAAGGCACCTACACTAACAGAGGTGGTAAGCAGGGCCACTATAGCGGAGCAGGAGATGGCCGAGATAGTGCGGTTTGACAACCGCCGAGGTAAGAGTGGGAGGGGTACATTTCAGCCCAACAAGAAGTTCTGCCTGAACTTTAGCAGACCCTCACCTTCCACTGGGTCCGCAGGGGACTTTCGCCCCAATCAGCCCTCCCCATCAGCATCAGTCACTCAGGTTCCCCGGGGTGGGAACACATGCTACCAGTGTGGCCAACAGGGACACTTCAAGAGGGAATGTCCGCAGAATAGCAGACCCTCTCACTCCAGGGTTCCTTCCGTCCTCCAGCTAGACCATCTAATTCACGAGGAACCAGGGCTTACAACCAGGCGGGACGGGTGCCTAACCCTATAGGATCTGGACGGCTTTATACCTTAGTTCCTCCAGCAAGCGGTGGATCACTCCGTGATTCAAGGTATGGCCGTAGTTGGTAGTTCCTATGATTTTGCATTATTTGATTCTGGAGCTTCCCATTCATTTGTATCTGCTGCATTCATATCTGCCACAGGCACATTAGTACAGAAATTGTCCACAACACTTACCATTGTATCCCCCGTCGGAGACACATCTTTGGGACTTATATGCAATGATGTGAACACTGAACTCGCTGGATTCAGATTCGAGTTCAACTATCTGGTACTTGATATGACTGAGTACGATGTTATTTTTGGCATGGACTGGTTGGCTAGTTTTCAGGCCAACATTGATTGCCATCTTCGTAGGGTGATATTTTGGTCACCCGAGGGAAAGCGGTATGTGGTGCATGCTGATAAACAAAACATCCCTATGACCCGAAGACTGCATGAAGAACTGAACCACCTAGTATTGAACAGCATCCAGTTAGACAAGGCACCGGTATTTGGACTTCCGGCGGTGGTGCAAGACTGCGCGGAGGTATTCCCATCAGAGCTCCCTAGCTTGCCACCCAGGAGGGAGATTGACTTTGAGATCAAGCTATATCCTGGCACTGCTCCAGTGTCATTGGCACATTATCGGATGGCACCAGCTGAATGTCCGAGTTGAAGAAGCAGATTGATGATCTGCTCATACAGGGGTTCATCCGGAACAACACATCATCCTGGGGAGCCCCAGTATTGTTTGTGAAGAAGAAGGACGGTACCCTTCGGATGTGTGTGGACTACAAGAAATTGCACCAGTTGACGGTCAAGAACAAGTACCCTCTGCCAAGGATTGATGATCTATTTTATCAACTTAGGGGTTCCTCTCACTTCTCCAAGATTGATCTGATGTCCGGTTACCATCCAATCCAGGTTAGGGAGGAGCACATAGAGAAGATAGCCTTCAGGACACGGTATGGTCTATATGAGTATGTGGTCATGCCGTTTGGACTTACAAATGCACCGGCTGTGTTCATGGACCTGATGAATAGAATCTTCCATCCTTACTTGGATCAATTTGTGATTGTATTTATTAATGATATTCTGGTCTATTCTAAAAGTCAGGAGGAACATGCTGAGCACCTGTGAATAGTCCTGGACACCTTGAGAAAGAACCAGCTGTATGCCAAAGCCAGCAAGTGTGAGTTTTGGCTATCTGAGGTCAACTTCTTGGGGCATATCATATCAGCAGAAGGTATAGCCGTGGACTCGGCTAAGGTGGCGGCAGTTAGGGAATGGAAAGCACCGACGAATGTGACCGAGATCCACAGCTTTCTGGGATTGGCCGGTTACTATCGGAAGTTTATCATGGACTTCTCCAAGATTGCATCTCCACTTACCCAACTTACTCAGAAAGGAGTCAAATTTTAGTGGTCAGATGAATGCAACCAGAGATTTGAGGAGCTGAAGGAGATACTTACCACTGCTCCTATTCTAATTTTACCGGAAAGAGGCAAGGGCTATGAGGTATATTGTGATGCTTCTAGAGAGGGACTTGGGTGTTCACTCACTCAAGATCATTGTGTGGTGGCTTATGGTTCTAGACAGTTGAAAATTCATGAACGCCTCTATCCCACGCATGACTGGGAGTTAGCTGCAGTGGTCTTCGCTCTCAAAAACTGGAGACACTACCTTTATGGTGAGAAGTTTGAGGTGTTCTCAGATCACAAGAGCCTGAAATACTTATTTGATCAGAAGGAACTCAACATGAGGCAGCGCAAGTGGATGGAATATCTACAAGATTATGAGTTTACGCTTCGGTATCATCCTGGCAAGGCGAACAAAGTGGCGGATACCCTCAGCCGTATGTCACATGCGACAGTGGCCAGTTTGATCAGGACGGAATGGGAGATACTGAACACCATCTGAGAGTTCAATTTGTATATCAAGAACCATGGGAGTATGTACAATTTGATCATACGGTCCAACATGGTCTCCAAGATTGAATAAGAGCAACGGACAGATCCATAAATGGAGGAGATATGGGCTAAGATGTCTACCGGTAAGGTTGTACCGGAATGGGAATTACGACTGGGACAGGGTCTTTTATTCCGAGGTAGGACATATGTGCCTAAGAGCTGTAGAAGAGAGTTGTTGATTGAGGTACATTAGACCAAACTCTCTATTCATCCGGGCAGCACCAAGATGTATCATGATCTTAAGAGGCACTATTGGTGACATGGACTCAAATGAGATGTAGAAGAGTTTGTTGCTCACTGCCTAACTTGTCAGCAGGTTAAGGCGGAACATCAGAAGCCACCGAGGTTACTCAAACCCTTACCAGTGCCAGAGTGGAAATGGGAACACATCTCCATGGATTTTGTAACAGGGTTACCAAGATCATCAAAGGGTAACGATGCTATATGGGTCGTGGTAGATCGATTGACCAAGTCTGCTCACTTCCTCCCCATCAAGATGACAGATTCATCTGAGACCTTGGGTCGACGATATATCCGGGATATCATAAGACTACATGGTATTCCCAGACTATTGTGTCCAATAGAGATGGCCGATTCACCGGCAGAGTATGGCAGAGCATGCAGTCGGCTATGGGGACGGCATATTGACTAGCACAGCATTCCATCCACAGACTGATGGATAGTCGGAGAGGATGATAAAGACGTTGGAGCATGTTGAGAGCATGTATGCTGACTTCAAGGTGGATGGGAGGATCACTTGCCACTGCTGGAGTTCTCGTATAACAACAGTTACAGGTAAGCCTCCAGATGGCTCCATTTGAGGCCTTGTATGGTAGGCCATGTAGATCCCAGTGTGCTGACAGAGGCCGTTGAACCTGTACTAATTGGACCGAGTTGGTTACGAAGACCATGACGTAGATTAAGTTGATACGACAACATCTACTTACTGCGCAGAGTCAGAAGAGCTATGCTGACAAGAGGAGAAGGTTCCTTGAGTTTGAGGTGGGAGAGTGTTCTTAAAAGTCTCACCACGGAAGGGACACATGAGGTTTGGGAAGAAGGGGAAACTGTCGCCTAGATTTGTGGAGCCGTTTCCAATCCTGACTAGGGTGGGGGAGGTAGCTTATCAGTTGGTGCTTCCTCCCAGTTATCATCTTTGCATGATGTGTTCCATGTGTCCATGTTGAGGAAGTACAACCCCGATCCTTCACATGTGTTGAACGTGCAAGACGTCGATATGCAAAGCGACGTGACGTATGTGGATAAGCCGGTCAGAGTGATCAGGAGAGAACAAAGGGTGCTACGGAACCGCGCCATTCAGTTCGTCAAGGTATGGAACGACATGGCAATGAGGAAGCCACCTGAGAACTTAAGTCAGAAATGAGAGCCGCTCATCTGGAGTTTTTATGAGTTGTTTGAACCCCTACTTCGCTCGAATTTTCGAGACGAAAATTTCAAAAGAGGATTATATTGTACTAGCCTGATTTTTAAATAATAATAGTTGGCAATTATTTATTTTATTTTAAAATTAAGAATTTTGATGGAACAGATGGTTGATGGATCAAATTGGGGCAATGGCCCAAGTATGGTCCAATGGACCATGGATTGGATTAATTTCATTTAATTGGGTCAATGATGGTCAATTGGGTCAAATGCCCAATTGGGACCCAATGGGTCAAGATGGTTTGAGCATTAGGGTAAATGGGTAAATAGTAGATTTAATTGGCTCATGGGCCCAATTAAGATCAAAGGAATGGGGTCCATCTCATGGGCAAATGTAAGAGTGGAATAATCCAAGTGGGGCCCAACTCCACCTCATCAAGTGAGGTCGCGTGTGGACCAAGATAAGGTGGGGCCGACCACCATGGTTGACTTGGTCACCATGGGTGAGTCAAAGGTGAATTAAGAAGGATCAAAGTGAATTAAGTTGAATTAAATCGATTAAAATCACCTAAGTTAGTTTGAATAAATGAAGGTGGCATAATCAAGTGGGACCCAACTCCACCTCATCAAGTGAGGTGGCGTGTGGGCTAAGGCATAAGTGGGGTCGGCCACCATGGTTGACTTGGTCCATAGGTGAATTCGTGGGTGAATTAAAGATAAATAAGTGGAATTAAATTAATTAATTGAATGACCTAAGTTAGATATAAATTTAAATTAAGTTGGGAAATGAGTTGCATTACATGGAGTGAGTTAAATGGGGAGTGAGTCACCAGAAAATGGGGTGAGTCAAGAGGATTTCCATCTCATTTCCCACCAAAACCGTTGGGAAGTGTGGTGTGCCAAGTGGAGGGCATGCGCCCCCTTGGCTAGGCCAAAAGTTTTAGGTGGAGAGCATGCAGGCCAAGTGAGGTGGTGGTTCCATCTCATCCAAACCAAGCCATCCATGGTAAATGAGCCAAAACCGTTGGCCATGGAGGGGTTGGGTGTGCCATGTGGAGGGCATGCACCCTCCATGGCTAGAGATCCTTAAGTTGGGGGCATGCATTGGCCAAAAGTGAGGTGGTGGTTCCACCTCACCCAAACCACCCCACCAAGGGCAACCCAAAACCGTGTACATGGGGTGGTACTAGACAAGAAGCCTAAAATGAAGGGCATGCAAGGACCATGATTGGGCAATGGAGAGGGGGGGTCTAACCCAAGAAACCCAAAACAAGATGGGAAAAACTAGGGTTTTTCCATCTCATTTCTCATCTCACTCGCTCTCTCCCCTCTCCCTCTCTTATCTGACCCTCTCTCATCCAAGACAAAGAAAACACTTAGAGAAAGAAGAAAGACTTAGAGAAAAGATTGGATCCCAAGCTTGGCCGACCACCCTCTCAAGACTAAGGACTTAGAATATTTTCCATTCTCTCCTCTCCCTCTCAAACCTACACCCATCTTGGCCGAACTAACTCTTGGAGATTTTTTATCAAGCTCACATTGACCGAAGATCAAGGATAAAAGGAAGGAAGGCTAAGGATCAAGGAGCAAAGAAAACCAGAGGAGCCGCGGGATCGGTAGGTTGCACTCAACAAGATTTTATTTTGAAGGGGTTAAAGGAAATGAAAGTCCATTCTTCTTCGATTAAATGGTGGCCAAAATATTATGGGCCATGGATTTAAAATCCATCCAAGATGTGCGATGGGAAATGGACAAATCCTAATGGGTAAGATAGGTTAAGTAATAATGGAATACTAAGGACACTATGTATATATGGGTTATGTATGCATGCATGGAAAAAGTGGATTGAGGATCATTGTTCGGCCATGCAATGGCCAAACCCTAACTGTTATGGACACATGGAGATGACCTCATGCATGTCAAGAATAAGGTATATGATCTAAGATGGTTTGGTTGCATGGCCAACCCTAGGGTTTCTTGTATGAGAACCATCAAGGAATATAAACATGGTTTATGTTGTTTTAAATGAACCATAGGGTTCGGCCATGTTGTATGGCCGAACCCATGGAAGGATATTAAGTGATTCTTAATGGGTTTAAAGAATGGAACCATGGAATGTGGGGTAATGATTTTAAGGTCTTGATTGGATGAATGCTAATAATTTTTAAAAGGTTAAATGAGGGAAACCATGGAGAAATATTGATGATTATTTATGGTCTCAAATGTTGCAAATAATGATGAACCATAGACCATGGGTTCGGCCATGTTGTATGGCCGAACCCCATGGAGAGTGATTGGTGGACTTAGAGGTATTTGAACCATGAAAATGATGGAGAGATATTGATAGACTTTGGGTTTGAAATTTGATAAAAAATGATGATCTAAATGTATGATTAAATCCCCCATGGAGGGGACTTGGGTTTAGGATCTAATGTTTTAAAGAATCTAAGAAAGAGGAGGAAATGACATCATGGGTTCGGCCATGGTGTATGGCCGAACCCCATGGCCCATTTTTATGAACCCTTTTTATGAGTTAAGTATGGATCTATGCATGTTTAAAATGAATGGGTTTTAAGTTAAGGAAATGGATATTTATAATGGTTTTTATGTTATGATTAATGAATCATGTATGGATCCATGTTGATGGATCAGTTATGGACCTAACTATGTGTAAGAAAAAGAGTGTTTAGACATAGAAAGAATGATGGCTAAAGATGGAAAAATGGTGAAATGAATGGACCATGGGTTCGGCCATGGCGTATGGCCGAACCCCATGGGGAGTGTTTGGAACTTAGAGTTCCCTTAATGTTAAATGTGTTGGATTAAATGAACCAAAGGGTGGCTGATTTTAGAACCCCATGATTAATGATCTATGGATTAAAAAGGGACCCAAACCTAGAAAGTAGGGCTCGGCCATGTTGCATGGCCGAACCCCACTAAGGCATGTATGATGGACTTAGGCATGGTTGAAACATTGGGCTGATTTGTTGATGTGTATAAGGTAACGGAAATCCCTCAAACGGTGCGCGATCGCTAATCGATTTTTGTACATTATGTGGTTGTGGTTGTAACCAGAGTCCACGCTCCGTCGGGGCGACCGATAAACAAAGGTGGGGATACCTTGATGTGCCTTTTCCATCAAGGGATATTATGTGATGATGATATGGATGATGGGTGGGACTCATGGCATATGACCCATGGCATGGCATTGATTGCATGGTTTTTGATATACTTATATCTATGTATTTGTTTATACTAATCCATGTGTTGACCCTACTCGGAGTACCTACTGGGCGCGTTGTCTAAACACCATACTTCTATCTTAGACGATGACGCAGGAAATGGAGGAAGTGAAGGACGTGATCGGAGGAAAGCATAGGAGCTTGGAGGAGCTAGTTTAATTTATTTAAGTTTTATTCATGGAAATGTAATTTGAGTAACTTAGCTTGTTGGACTGTAATAATTAGACTACTTGCTATGGTTTGGATTTTTATTTGGACATTTTAATTTGAGGTATTTAGTATTTAAGTGATGTATTTCCTTGCTATCTAAAATTGGTAGGATAGACTCTATTATAATTCCGCTTTAAGTTTATATTCCTCAAGCTTAACTTTCTACGTGTGAACCGTTCTCGTGGACTTAGTTCCATGCACACATAGGGTTGGCCAGTTAAGGGCCAGGCTTTAGAAGCTCGGACTTAGCTCGCTTCGTGACGTACCCGCTCTTTGTTACTCTTATTTCAAAAAATACTCTGATTTTTCGGCTAAGCGAGTGAAAGGGGCAGGCGTTACAGGTACAAGCAGAAATGTCCGCTAAAGAAGCAGATTGATGAATTGCTTATACTGGGTTGCATCCAGAACTGTACATCGGCTTAGGGAGCTCCAGTTTATTTGTGAAAAAGAGGATGGTTCACTCCGTATGTGTGTGGATTATCGAACTGAACCAGCTGACGGTCAGAAACAAGTACCCTCTACCCAGGATCGATGATCTATTTGATCAACTTAGAGGTTCCAGTCATTTCTCTAGATTGACCTGATGTCCGGATACCATCAAATCCGGGTTGGGAGGAGGACATAGAAAAGACAGCCTTCAGAACGCGGTATGGACTATATGAGTTTGTAGCCATGCCGTTTGGACTCACCAATGCACCGATTGTGTTCATGGCTTAATGAACATGATTTTTCGTCCTTACTTGGACCAATTTGTCATTGTATTTATTGATGACATTTTGATTTATTCCAAAACAGGAAGAACACGCTTAGCACCTGAGGATAGTTCTGGACACTTTGAGGAAGAAGAAGTTATATGCCAAAGCCAGCAAGTGTGAATTCTGGCTACCCAAGGTTAACTTCTTGTAACCGAGATCCGTAGCTTCTTGGGATTGGCTGGTTATTACAAGGAAGTTTATGGACTTCTCCAAGATTGCATCTCCACTGACCCGACTCGCTCAGAAAGGAGTCAAATTTGAGTGGTCAAACATGTGCAACCGGAGATTCGAAGAGCTGAAGAAGAGACTTACAACTGCACCTATCTTAATTTTGCCAGAAAGAGGCAAGGGTTGAAGTACAATGTGATGCTTCTGGAGAAGGACTTGGGTGCGTCCTCAGTCAAAGTCAACGTGTGGTGGCTTATAGTTCAAGACAATTGAAAATACATGAACGCCTCTATCCTACGCATGATCTTGAACTAGCCGCATTGGTCTTCTCTCTCAAAGCTGGAGACATTATTTATATGGTGAGAAGTTTGAAGTGTTTCAGATCATAAGATCTTGAAGTACTTGTTTGATTAGAAAGAGCTCAACCTGAGGCAGCGCAGATGGATGGAATATCTGCAGGATTATGAGTTCGCACCTCGTTATCACCCTGGCAAGGCGAACAAGGTGGCAGATGCCCTCAGCCGCATATCACATGCATCAGTGGCATGTTTGATCAGGACAGAATAGAGAGTTGAATACCATACGAGAGTTCAATTTATATATCAATAACCATGGGAGTATCTACAATTTGATCATATGGTCCAACATAGTTACCAAGATTGAACAGAAACAGCGGATAGACCCGGAAGTGGAGATATGGGCCAAGATGTCTGGTGAAGTCATACCGAAATGGGAGTTACGACCAGGATAGGGTCTCGTATTCCGAGGAATGATATATGTGCCTAAGAGCTGCAGAAAGAGTTACTGATTGAGGCACATCAGACTAAACTCTATTCATCGGGGTTAGCACCAAGATGTATCACGACCTGAAGAACATTGCTGGTGGCACGGACTCAAAGGATGTGGCAGAATTTGTGGCTCATTGTTTAACGTGCCAGCAGGTTAGGAACATCAGAAGCCACAGGGTTACTCAAACCCTTACCAGTGCCGAAATGGAAATGGGAGCACATCTCCATGGATTTTGTGACAGGGTTGCCAAGTTTCAAACGGCAACGATGCGATATGGGTATTGGTAGACCGACTGACCAAGTCTGCACATTTCATTCCCATCAGGATGACAGACTCATCTGAGACTTTGGGTCAGCGGTATATCAAGAATATCATCAGATTGCATGGTATACCTCGGACTATTGTGTCGACAGAGATGGTCGTTCACCGGCAGAGTATGGCAGAGTATGCAGTCGGCCATGGGAACAGATCTATTGACTAGTACAACATTCCATCCCACAGACTGATGGGCAGTGACAATACATTGGAGGATATACTGAGAGCATGCATGCTAGATTTCAAGGGTGGGGGAGGATCACTTGCCATTGGTAGAATTCTCATACAATAACAGTTACCAGGCAAGCCTCCAGATGGCTCCATTTGAGGCATTATATGGCAGACCATGTGATCACATGTGTACTGGACAGAGGCCGGTGAGCCTGCACTGATTGGACCTAAGTTAGTTGCAGACTACAGTGCAGATACAGTTGATACGGCAGCATCTATTGACTACGCAAAGTCGTCAGAAAAGTTATGCTGACAAAAGGAGGAGGTTCCTTAAATTGAAGTGGGGGACATGGTGTTCTTGAAAGTCTCGCCACGAAAGGGACACACGAGATTTGAAAGAAAGGGAAACTGTTACCAATATATTTGGGACCGTTTTCAATCATAAGAAAGATGGGGGACGTGGCTTATCAATTGGCACTCCCTTCACAGTTGGCATCTTTGCACGATGTGTTCCATATATCGATGTTGAAGAAGTACAATCCTGATCCCTCTCATGTACTGAATATACAAGACATAGATGTCCAAAGCGACGTGACATAGGATATTACGGAACTGAGTGATCCAGTTTGTCAAGGTGGTATGGGATCGACATGGCATTGCAGAAGCCACTTGGGAAACGCGAGTCAGAAATGAGAAAAGCTCATCCTGAGCTATTTATGTAAATGTTGAAACCCTACTTCACTCGAACGAAAATTTTAAAAGGGGTGTATTGTAACACTTCGGAATTCCATGTTATCAATATTACAGAATTTGCCATTTAATTGTGAATTAACGGTTATGGACCTTAGATGGGTAAAGTGTTGGGTCATTGCCCAATTAAGACCCAACAGTTATGGAATAAAGTCCAATTTAAATTAAATGGGGCTGAATTAAATAGTAATGTAATATATATCTGGATTAAGTGGTATACGCATGAGGTGGATGAGGATGACACACATGCATAAGGCTAGATTCCTCTCAAGAAATCAAGGGTTAGCCGAACAAAGATTGTCCTAAGATGGGCATGTAATACCCCGGATTTTCAAATTAAATATTTATGAAAATTACCCATAAATTATGAATTTTAGATATGGTTCTACGATGGGTAAAATGTTGGATCTTTGCCCAATTAAGACCCAACGGTTTTGGTAACTGTTTTCAATAAATAGACTCTGAATTTACGAGAAGAAGTGAGTGAAAGGGCGGGGCGTTGCAGTTGGTATCAGAGCGAACCCGAAACTTGAATCTTTCGGGGTAAATTAATCCTGTCTCCGTGCGTTAATTTACTCCGTTAGACTCAGACGGATGATAGCAAAGGAAGTACAGTCAAATAATCGGAATTATTCAACATAGCAAATAGGATATATTCCCCGTAAGCAAAGAAAAATCAAAGAATACTTATTTGGAAACTTTTTCCCAAGGACAAAAAACACAGATGATTATTTGGCAATTTTTCCCCAAACAAGCGACATTATGTGATACATAGAGAAATTCCCCAAACAAAGATTTAGTTTGATTTGAACTGATATTGGTATTGACATACTTCGGTTCTTGTGATACAGATATGTCAGGCAACACAGAGTATACAGAGTTGTGGGACAGAGGGACACCTAGCTGTCCGATAGATCTGGTTTCTTCCGATGATTCCAGTATACCAACTTCAACAATGAAGTTGAAATCAGTCAGGACATAGAAATAGAATCGCCCGAGTACAATTTTGGGGTTGATTCAGCCTTTGTACCCGAAGAGACGAAGAAGATATCCCAACCTTAAAGGAATCAGTAGGGGAGATAGCGCTTGGGTATATGTGCGAAGTATGCAATCAGGAGGGTGCACAGCTATATTTATTGCCCCCATCCTATCGAGGTTATTTGCCCTATTTGTGGACTTCAAGGGCACAAGAAGGAGAAGACTAACTGTCCATATTGGGGGACCAGGACTAATACCCTGTCTGACTTGTGGAGTGTTGGGGCACACGTTGATGCCCTGGCAACTTCTTCGATTTTATGATGATGCATGATCTTCTACGGAATAAGAAATTAAAAAAGGAAATTTTTTGTAAAGGTTAAAAGGGGAAATTTTTTTGTAAAGGTTGTGGGTACGTTTTGGAGGGTTTGTTCTAACCCTACCAACCCCTGTAACCTGATGAAAGTTCGAATAATTTTCAATAAAAGTATGCAAATTTAAGAGTTTATGAGATTTTTGGCACTGAGTTGTATGTGATGGGGTCACTTGTTTTTTTGAGACGTGGTATGGGTACGTCCCTCACAGGATATTGATGGATAAGTAGATAAATTCTATGAGTGTGGCCTAGAGTAGCAATAAGACTGTGGGAACCTCGATATAAAATACGGAGACTAGGTCCCGTAGGGTAGCATTGAGGAGTAGGTCCCTCGCAGGCTATGCACTGGAGGGCGCTCTCACGGCTATTTTGCACATTTGACTGCATGGATGTGCAGAGCTATGTACTATTTTACCTCGTGGGGGTGGTGCTAGCTTCGTTAGACGCGAACCGACCGCCTTCGAGCATGACTGAACCACCCTTGGGGTGAAAGGATGCAGGGCGGGGTAGACCGGATCAAGTTGGACGTGGGTCTTCCGCTTAGTAAGTCATGGGCTTTAAGTCTTGCTAAGGGGTCGGAGTATGTTTATGTTGTTTTGATATTGTTGCTACAGGCACTTAGTGATGTTTTCGAGTGTTGTCCTACATGATAGAATATCTCAGGGTAGATTACGTGCCTTGGATTAATTATGCCAAGGATGAATTATTCCATGAATGGATTATACCCAGAAGGGGTTATATTCATGGATGATTATTAATCATGGATAAATGATACTCATTGATAGAGTGGTACCAGGATAGATGTGCATAACCGTGGATGGTGACTCCCGTGGTGATTTGGATTCATGTTAGGTATCGGTACCAAGGTAGACATGTTGGTAGTATGATGGACCTGTTGGTCTCATAGACAATGTATGGTTCTAATTTCTGAGACAATTTCGATTTACATCCCACATTGTAAGGAAAAGGTGTTAGTCATATTACAACTTGTATCACAGGAAAGTTATTGTGGAAAGATACTAGTTATCATAGAAGTTTTTGAATAAAAGGTGTTAGTCATATGGTGACTTATGAATAGATGAAGATATGTTTATTTCTGGGAGATGTACTTAAGGGAAAAGTTAAGAACCTAGTGAAACTCAAATGGGAAGCTATGGGCGACCGCCGAGTGAGACTGGCCACCTGACTCTGTAGTTAGCCGATGGAGTTCTAGAGTGAAGCTAGAAACCTAGTCAAAATGGAATCAGCAAAAGACTTGAGCATAGGCTCGTATTGGCAGACTACCTCATGCAGAGAGTAGACGAATGAACGTATTGAACAAGTACGTATGGAAAATATTTTTAGCAGGTAAAGTGAAACAAAGTACATTGATTTACATAGGAATTGTAAATGGTTCACGAGGAAAACAAATAACGTGAGGCAGAATAAATTCCAAGAATGGAACTCATAGGTTGATATGAGTGACTTTGATGTAGTCAAGTGGTGCTTGAAAAGATTGAACAGAACAACGGATGGATTCGAAAATGGGCCAAGATGTTATTGGCAAAGTTATACCGAAAGGGAGTTAAGACCGGGACGGGGTCTTGTAGTCCAAAGAAGGATATGTCTACCTAAGGGTTGCCAAGGTCACCAAAGGGCAACGATACGATATGGGTCGTGGTAGACCGACTGACCAAGTCTGCATATTTTATTCCTATTAAGATGGCAGACTCATTTGAGATTTTGGGGTCGGTGGTATAATTAGGATATCATCTATTGCATTGTATATTTCGGACTATTGTGTTCAACAGAGATGATCAATTTACCGGCAGAATATGGCGAAACATATAGGCGGCCATGGGAACAGACTTATTGACTAGCATAGCATTCCATCCACAGACTATGGACAGTCTAAGAGGACAACACAGAACAAAGGGTACTGCGAAACCTAGCGATCCAATTTGTCAAAGTGATATAGGATCGACATGGCATTGAGGAAACCATATGGGAATTCGAGTTAGAAATGAGGACAGCTCATCCTGAGCTATTTATGTAAATATTTGAAACCCTACTTCACTCGATTTTCGGGACGAAAATTTTAAAAAGAGGGTTGTATTGTAATACCCCGGATTTTCAAATTATAAATATTTACGAAAATTACCCATTTAAATTATGAATTTTAGATATGGATCTAAGATGGGTAAAATGTTGGGTTTTTGCCCAATTAAGACCCAATGGTTTTGGTAAATGTTTTCAATAAAAATTAAATGAGGGATCATGGAAATATTTTTGGAATAAGATAGATTAT
The DNA here is from genome assembly GCA_022113865.1 of Chimonanthus praecox. NCBI lineage: Eukaryota > Viridiplantae > Streptophyta > Magnoliopsida > Laurales > Calycanthaceae > Chimonanthus > Chimonanthus praecox. The sequence continues at coordinate 33,137,302 of CM039087.1, read as the reverse complement.
CATTGCCGTGGGAGATATGAAATCTATGAGATATGCGCATGGGACTTTCTAATCTAAAAGAAGAAAGGATCCATGGCCGAATGTGTATTTGGATATCCAAGTAAATGCGCATAAGATCATTTATAAAGGTCTTTCCTTGGTTAAGAGTGGAATTAAAGGAATTGCTTTGATAGAGGATAGGCACCTTCTAATTAGAATTAAGAGGAAAGTTTTTATAAAACAAAAGGGAAGGGGGCGCATAACACCTTCTAAGTATGAACCAATGGGAGATTAATTAAGGCAATGGCTAAATTTGGAAAGTGCCTAAATATGGAAATATAGATGCTAAATTTGAAAAGTGTCTAAATATAGAAACATTGAAGCTAGATTTGGAAAGTGTCTAAATGGAAACAATGAAGCTAAATTTGGAAAGTGTCTAAATATGGAGAATGGTTATTAAGTTGGTAAGTTTCTAAGTTTAGAAGTTGGAAATCAAACGGGAAGTGCAATTAAGGAAGATTTTAATAAATGGAAGAGGCAACAAGATGGGGCGCATGGCACTTTCTATTCTTGATTTAGGGAAGGTTTTATAAGAGGCAAACAAGTGCACACGGCATGAGGTAATTAAATAAGGAGCAAGGGCGCATAGCACATTCTAAATAGGGATTAAGGAAAAAGAAAGAAAATAAGAAATGGAGAAAAATAAGGAAGGTTTGATATATATTCAGTATTTTGGTTATAAAGTTTCACTCCAATGTCGATTGCTTTGATTCTTTTTGCATTGGAAAGAAGACTTCAAGGGCTACAACTTTGTAGTTTACAATTTTTCCTGATTCAGAAGTTAACAAGGTCAAAACTGATCTAGAATATGGTATATGTGTAAAAACGGGGAACACAAGGGCTCAAGGCAAGGGCAATTACTATCTCAAGAACCTTCTAAGATTGACCAATTGGAGATCAATAAAAGGAGAGATGGAGGGGGCGTACGGCACACCTACACCGTAGGCCGATTTTTTCCTCTCTCTCTCTCTCTCTCTCAAACCTTGTCTCACGGCAATCATTGTCAAAGGAAGAGAGGCAGCAGCAAGCACAAGAATAGCAGCACAAAGTGGTTCACGGCATACACAAGAAAAGGCTAAGGAAAGGAGAAGGATTGGAAGAACAAGATCAACCGACGGAAAGTCGAAGGAGTCGCGGAACCGGTAAGTGATTCTATGTCTTTAATTTGATATATGGTTTAGATCCATGGAAGAGAATTATTATTTAGAAAGTACCAAAGTATGGATTTTAAAGGATGTTACTAGATTAGAAAATATCTAATAATGGACCTTGGATTAATTGGAAGTTGCTAAATTTGGAAAGCATCCAATTAAGGAAACTTGGTTTCTAATTATGGAAACCTTCTAATAATGGAAAGGTGGAGAGTAAATTAGTAACTTTCTAATTATGGATCTTAGATTAAAATGGAAGGTGGGGATTATTTATGGAAACATGGATGCTTAATTTAGAAAGTCTTTAATTATGGAAAACCATGGAGGAACTTTGGTTATTCTATGGTTAGAAACCATGGAAAGTCATGGTTTAAATTAATGGATTTGAATGATGGAAACCATAGAAAGTGTGAGATAAATTTTAAATGAAGTTTGAAGGGAATAAAGGGAAACATGAACCATATGGTTAGGCCACAATGCATGGCCGTGTAATGCCCACCCCTTTTCACCGAAATCAGAGTCTATTTTTTTTTTTTTTTTTAAAAGTGACAAAGGGCGCGACGTCACGACGCGAGTTAAGTCCGAGCTTCTAAAGCCCGCCCTTAACTGGCCAACCCTATGGGTGCGTGGAACGGAGTCCACAGAGAATTGTTTACCCGTGGAAGAAAGCTCACAAAAAGTTACATTAAATGCGGAAAGACATTACAGACTATCCTACCAATTTTCTTTCTAGATAGTAGGGAAGATTTCATCATTTAATTACCAAAATGCCATAACTTCGTATGTTTACTACTAAATTCAAAACATAGCAATAAGTCTAAAATATTACATTTTCCGACAAGCTAAACTATTTCAAATTACATTATCCAAAATAAACATTAGTAACTATCTAGCACTCCTTTCCAAGCTCCTTAGCTTGGCCCTCATCTTGTCCTTCTGCTTCGCCACCTCCTGCGTCATCAGCTAGGGTAGAAGTAGGGCGTTAGGCAACGCGCCCAGTAGGACTCCGAGTAGGGCTAACACATGGATTAGTGATAACAAAGCATATAAAAATATTATATCAAAATCATGCCATTTGGTACAATGTAATGCAATGGGTGTTTTATGTCATGAATCCCACCCATCAATCTCATCATCATTGTACAATGCCCCTGTTTCATCCATACATAATGTTCAAAATATAATCTATACCATCATCGTGCCGTGACCCTCTTGATGGAAAAACCTCATCAAGATATGATCCAATCGTAAAAATATCCCCCTTGAAGGCAAAGCCTCGTCAAGGTGTCCCCATGCCTGTTCTCGTCGCCTCGACGGAGCATGGACTCCAGTTTCATTTCATCCTTCCCCTGCCATATCCCTCCCATGCCATGCATGAGATGTAGGTGCCATATGCCATGTAATGAATATAATAACAAGCATGACATTTAAAAATCCCATCAATCAACATATGAACTTGATTATCAAAAGTAGATCAAGTAAAGCCTCAATAAACACATCATAGCTTTAAAAAAACCGTTTTAAACCCAATTATATGCTTACCAGAATAAATCAAGTAAAAACCCCTACATAATACATAATTCAAAACCAATATTAAAACAACCCATATAATTTCCAAGATAATTCAAAGCAACCATCACTCAATCCATGGCTTACAAAAAGGTTAGAATCCTACCGAATACCGACTAGCGTCTTCGTTTCGTTTTCGTCTGATAGTCCGGTTACCGTCACGTGTACTGCCCGCGATATCCAATACTTTATTAAATTTCCAAATCAGTTCAACTTTTAACCATTTCTAAGCCCATATGAAAAACCGGTCACTATTTAGGTTTTGTTGGTCCCATGTCATCTATTAAACCTTTTAATCCCATAAGTCTTAAAATTCGGCCACCCTAGGCTTTATTAATCACTTTTAAGGTTATTACATTAGATCCCCTAAGTCCATGATCAATTTCCATGGAATTCTTGAATTTGGCCACTAATTACTGTTTTGCCACTACCTCATTTTCCATGATTAAACACTCGTTTATCCAGCATGATTTAATCCATAATTGATCATAGACTTAGATCCTAACTTAGGTCCATTAATGACCCATTGAATGTCATAACATCATTAAAATTAGCCTTTTTATTCATTTCACCATTATTCATTTAAACCCATCCATAACCCCATACTTAACCCTTTAAATGGTTCACCAATGCCATGGGTTCAAAATACCTAATTCATCAACTCTTCCCATGGGATTTACCTCATGTATTTAACTTCAATGAGTCCATTACTCATTCATTTCCTTTGGAGGCCACACACACACCATGCATCATCCAATTTAACCCACCAAAATGGATCACAATTGGGCCATGGGTTCGGCCATACACCATGGCCGAACCCATGGTGTCCTTTTCCCATTTTTTCTTGGATTTATTTACACCATTTAGATCCAAAATAAATCCTTCCTTGAGGTGGTTTAAATCACACTTTTAAACCACTACTCTTAGCCCCATTTGGATCACTACATTTGTTCATTTGAAACCCTAACTCATTAACACATTAATCCATCTTTTCCATCCTTTAAACCCATCATTTGATCACCATCATATCACCATAGGGTTTGGCCATTTACCATGGCCGAACCCATGGTTCATGATCCACCATTCATTGCTCCAAAATACCTACATTCACCAAATATTAGTTTCATCAATCTTCCCATTTTTTTTCCATGGCTTCATACCCTAAAACCCTAATTAACTTCACACACCACAACCTAGGGTTTGGCCATACACCATGGCCGAACCCATGGTTCATAATTCATTCTCTTTTATACCTTCCAATGCCATAAAATCCATTTGCATTTTCATCATAAAACCATTTTAAAAACTTACCCACATGCATTCATTTACAACCCCAAATTTCATTAGCTAAAAACCCTCATTGTCTTCCATTCTTTAAAACCCTAATTATTTACATCAACTAGCTAATCACCCACCATGGGGTTCGGCCATGCTACATGGCCGAACCCTATGGCCCATGATTTCCTTCCAATTACATGATTTCTATGCTTAATGAATCAAATTACCAAATGCATTTAATCCATTTATTTATTTTCTTACCCTAACCCTAATTTACCCATTTAGGGTTTCCTCCATCTTCCACCCTTTCATTTGATGGATTTAAAATCCATGGCATACATTTACTTAACTACCATTAAATTCACAAAAATGAATCCCAAATCTTAACCCTAAAAAACCAAAATTTCTTGTTTAAGAAATACTCACAATCCGTCGTCTCCGACTTCCGCCACTCCTGTCAGTTTCCTTAGCTTCCTCTCTCCTTCCTCTTGATCTTTTGATAGGCCAAGACACTTGATCAATGGTGACAACCCCAACCTTAGGATCGGCCAAGGGGTTTGTATTGAGAGAGGGACAGGGAAAGATGATGAGAGGGGAGGTGGTAACCTTGACCTTAGAGTAATTCTTCTTAAATTTCCACTTCTTTCTTCCCTCCTTCTCTTCTCTTCTCCTTAGCTCTCTTCCTCTCCTTCACTTAGAGCATGGGACGGCAATGGAGAATGAAAAATGGAGAGAGTAAAAATGAAGAAAGGATGGGAAAAGAAATCAAGGCTTATCCCCATTTTTTACACTTTACATTAATTAGCCCACCAACCTTATGAGATATTTTCTTACTTTATGGTGGTGGTTTAGATAACCACCACCAAGTTCCAACGTGTTTTTACTTTGAGTTGGAATGAGGTGATTTGGTTTTCACCTTTTGACCCCACTTTGACCACCTCATTTGGATAATTTTAATCATTGAATATTTAGATATTTTGGTTACTTTAATTCCCATTTATTTATTTAAATCACTTAGGTTAATTCATTGTACTTAACCTAATTCCATTATTCCACCCATGGTTGACCAAATCAACCATGGTGGTCGGCCCCACCAAACCTTGGGTCCACACGCCACCTCACTTGGTGAGGTGGAGGTGGGTCCCCCTTGGCCCATCACCTTGGTTTAATTCCAAATAACTTAGGTAATTTAAATTTCATTCCATTCATTCTAAATGAATCACCATTGGGCCCATGGCCCAATTACACTTTCATCTTACCCATTTACCTTAGAGCTTAACCATCTTGACCCATTGGGTCCCAAATGGGTATTTGACCCAATTTGACCATTCTTGACCCATTTAACCCTCATTACCCCTTTAAATGAATTGAAATCAACTCCATAATCCATTGGGCCATACTTGGGCCTTTGCCCAAACTTTGGCCCATTTACCATCTAATCCACAAATTTTCTAATTTTCATCACTAAAATAAATAATATCCACATTTATATTAATTTAAAAATTCCAGGCCATTACAGGCCGAACCCCTTGAAATAATGTTGGTGATGAATGAATGTTGGTTTAGAAGTATGGAAAGACATGGGTTAAGTTATGGTTTATTTTAATGGAAAAATATAGATGATTAATTAAATGAAAGAAGATTGGGAAATGATCATGATAATTTGGAAATGTTGATATGTTTGACCAAAAGAATAGAAAAGAAGGGGTGGGGTTCGGCCATACATCATGGCCGAACCCCACCAAATATTTTTATGGATCTACGTTTTCTTAGAGGTTAAATCATGTGGACTGATTTATTAAATTTAAAGAATGATGGAGAACCAAGGACCTTAGGGTTCGGCCATGGTGTATGGCCGAACCCCATAGAGAATTTTGGGATGATGTTAATGCAATTAGAGTTTAAATTATGTAAGTATTATTATTGAATGTTTTAATGGATCTAAACCATTGATGAAGATCATGAACCATAGGGTTCGGCCATGGTGCTTGGCCGAACTCCATGGGGTTGTTTTTAGAATGGAGATGGATTTGGTTGCTTAATATGGAAAGCTTCCAAATATGGAAGGAGTTGCTAAACTTGGAAGGCATCCAATAATGGAAAGATAGTTTCTAATTTAGGAAACTATCTATCTATAGAAATTTGTCTATTATAGGAAAGTTCCTATTCTTGGAAAGTGGATATTGAAATTAGAAAATATCTAATTATAGCCCATGAAGATTATTTTTAGAAAACTTCCATGTATGGAAGGTGATTACTATTCTTGATAAGCTTCTAATAAAGACATGGGTCGGCCATTGAATGGCCGAACCATAATGGCTAAGATGCTAGATTATGTTTAATTATGGAATATGATATCTATATTTGGAAAGCATTCAATTAAGGAAAGTTAGAGTTTAATTTAGAAAGTTTCCAATTATAGAAGAAAGAGATTAATTTGGAAAATTCTAACTATGGAAGGTTTTATTTGTAGTTCCATGGTTGTGGATCATTGGTGGATCCATGTATGTAATATAGTGGAACCTAAAAATGAATTGTCAAAGGCAATCCCAAAGTTGCAAATACTTGCTAAAAATGGAAGGTTAGCTATGGATGGCATTTTAGTAATTATATGAGAATTAATAGACCTATGTTTTGGGACCTAAAACTTATGTGACGAGATCAATGGCAATTTGGTAAATAAAGGGTAAAAAAATGAAGAATGGTTTATGGACTTAAAATATTGTAAATCAAGTGGGACTTGGTTTTGATTCTTTATTATATTTTAAGGTAACGGAACCTCACAAGGTCTTTACGATCGTGAGTGGTTACCGGACGAAAGACGCAAGGACACGAAGCTGTCTTTGGTAGGATTCCACCTCTTTGAAACCATGGATTTATGTACTTTGTTTTATCCTATGCTTGCTGAAAATATGTTTCAACTGATGGTGATTTTATATGCTATGTTTATTTGATAAAATAGCATGTGTTTTTAAATAGGAGCTTTTCAATGCTATGATTTCATATAATTGCATAACATGTGGTATTTGCATCTCATGCATGGCATGAGAGGGATGGCAGGTAACCGGGGACCCACACTCCGTCGGGGCATCCATAAAGCATTAGTGGGGGATACCTTGATGAGGAGAATTCCATCAAGAGGATACTATGTAGCCGGATATCCACCATTCCGTCGGGGCGTCCGTAAAAGAATCGTGGGGGATACCTTGATGAGAAGCTTTCCATCAAGAGTATATTATGTGTGAAATGTAGCCGGAGGGTCCATACTCCGTCGTGGCGTCCGAAAGACCTATATGGAGGGGTACATTTTATGTACATGTGATGGGTGGGACTCATTGCATATGATAGCATGGCATGTTATTGAATCGGCATGATTATGATCTTTATTATCATGCAAGGTTTCTGATTTTATCGGTATGATTGGATCTTTATTATCATACACTATTTTGGATACAATGTTTTGAAAGTATGGAATGATTTATTATAACTGGTTTTGATATATATTATATTTGGATTGTTGGTACAATCCCATGTGTGTTAACCCTAATTGGAATACCTATTGGGCGCGTTGTACTAACGCCCTACTTCTACCCTTTAGTGGATGATGCAGGAAAAGAGAAAAATGCTAAACGAGGAAAGGGACAAGCATAGGAGCTCAGAACGCTTTTAGTTTATATTTTGTTTAAGATACTCATGGGCTTGTATTTGAGTATCTAGAATTCGGATTGTAATAACTTAGATGGATTTGCTATGGTTGGATATTTTACTGAATAATTATGTTTTGATAATGATGATTATAGACTTGACGTACTTTGCTATCTGAATGGAATAGAACTTGGTTTTATTATGATTTCGCATTTTGATTTTATGATTCCGCAGGTTATGATTTTTATTCCGCATCTTGATGTTGCTATGTGTGAACCATTTTAGTGGACTAAGCCCATGCACACATAGGGTTGGCCAGTTAAGGGTCGGACTTTAGAAGTTCGGACTTAGCTCCCGTCGTGATGTCCCGCGCTCTATCACTCTAATCTGTTAAAAAATAAAAATAGACTCTGAATTTACGGGAAGAAGCGAGTGAAAAAGGGCGGGGCGTTACAGACAACACGCCTAGATGAATTGGATTAGGCCATGGCATCCGATTGCTTAAATCCAAATAAAGAAGATGTCTAAGATTAAAAATAGAATGCTTTGGCCGCATGAGAGATATGCATATCCACACTTATGTGCTAGTGTATCTTGGAAAGTTGTCCTTTCTTTGTTGAGAGCAACACTAAGGCAATTGCTAAATTGCAAGGGGCGCATGGCACCTTCTAAGATAGGACCGATTGGGAGTTTTATAAAGAAAGAAAAGGGGCGCATGGCACCTTCTAATATAAGTCGAGTGGAAGTTTTATAGAAGGGAGGCGCATGAGGAAGAAGGGGCGCACGACACCTTCTAAGATAGAACTGATTGGAAGTTATAAAAGAGAGGCAACAAGGGGCGCACGGCATTACACAATCAAGGGAAGTCTTGACGCTGGTGTGATCTGGCAACAAGGTGATTCTCGGCTGTGTGAAAGATCAAGTAGAAGGAGGCTAAAGAAGAAGAAGATTGGAAAAGCAAGAACAAGTGAAGGAAAACCGAAGGAGTCGCGGAACCGGTAAGTATTTTGATAATTTTGAATATAGTAATTTTAATGGAAAGGATGAACCATAGGGTTTGGCCATGGTGCATGGCCGAACCCCATGGAAAGACATTGGTTATTTTATGGGGTTTTGAAGGATGAAAACCATGGAATATTATAAAGATGTTAAAGGGTTTAAATGGAAGGTTGTTGGTGAAAAATCTTAGACCATGGGTTCAGCCAAGGGGTATGGCTGAAGCCCATAAATAATTATGGAATTATACTCATATAGTTAGATCATGGAAAGGATGGCAAAGTTGTAATTATAGGCTAAAATGAAAGATCATGGGTTCGGCCATGATGTATGGCCGAACCCCATGAGGTCTTTTATGGTTTTAAGTTGTTAATCATGTTAAACAATTGTGGTATGAGTAATTACCTAAGGAAAGAAGGGCACAAAACCAAAGGGTGAGGTTCGGCCATGTGGTATGGCTGAACCCACCAAGGAGTATATATGGACTTAGGGTTTTAGATTTTGAATTTAAGTGGACTATTTTAATAATTTTAATGGATGAATGATTTTTTAAAGAGAAGATTATGAACCATAGGGTTCAGCCATGGTGTATGGGCGAACCCCATGGAAGATGATTATTAATTTAGAAAGGTTTCTAATGATGGACTTTTGGATCAAAAAAGGAAGGAACCTTGATTTATGGATTCAAGGATAGTAATTGATATAATTGGAATTTAGATATCATGGGTTCGGCCATGTGTATGGCCGAACCCCATGAAGCAATTTTATAGACTATTTAGATCTATGCATGTGTAAATAAGGAATGATTAAGCTAAGATATGGTTTTATTTATGGTTCTATGGTTGTGGATCATTGGTGGATTCATGTATGTAATGTCTAAATTTATGGACCTAAGATTATAAGTCATTTAAATGGAGAAATTGGAAAGTTAGACATCATAAGGTTCGGCCAGGTATGGCCGAACCCCATGAACCATTTTATGGGTCAATTATGAATCTAATATTGCCTATGTATATTTTTAATGAATGGTTCACCAAACAAAGGGATGACGGGTTAGAATAATGGAATGATAGCCATGGATGGCAATATGGTAATTAAGTAGAATTAATGGACCATGGGTTCGGCCATGGTGTATGGCCGAACCCATGAGGAATGATTTGGTGGACTGAGGTTGTTACCAAGAATAGATTATTATTGTATAAGTGACTAAATGATTAACTTCGGGTGATTGATTAATAAATCAAAGGAGGGACTAAAAACTTGTCACGCCCCGACCCAAAGGGTGGGCCGAGAACGCGACTGAATTTTTTTTTTTTTTGAAAGCTAAGACAACACTCAAGCATTCTAACTAAGCCGGATCAACAGTTAGGCCCAAAGGTCATACATGATCCCATCATGTGGACTCAAACACATACCATAAGTCTACCCAACAAATAGACATAAAAACAACACATAGCATGATCACATAATTCCAACCATAGAATTATCATTATAAAATCACATCGAGTAACTACAGAAACGTAGTAGTTTCAATACATGACATTGATACAAACTAAGTACCACACCCGGTACTTTACAAAAACAAGAGGTTCCAAGAACCAGAAAGCAAAGATAAGGGTATTCCCCTCAGTGGGAATCCCGAAACACCGCAGCAGCTTATCCACCCTAAGCTTGAAATAGAGGGTTCTCCTCCTCGGCTTCATCTCCTGAAAGGTGAGTGGGGTGGGTTAATTAGCCCAGTGAAGGAAATATAACAGTGCAGTTTTAAAGTAAACAATAGGTTAGCAATAATCAACAGTTGCAATATATTTTCTCATACTTGATAATTCACAATATCATGTAAAGTCTCATCATCATTCCATCATTCCATCAGTTTTCCATTACTGCTCATCCAACGTAACGCCTACCCACTACGCTGAGACCATTGTATTAAGTCCCGACACGGTCAAAATTCATCCTTACAGGTACATCTCTGGCTCTCCCATAGCCGATACTGACACCCTCAAGTCAGCAACTGTTGACACCCATGGTCCAGTAGACGTAAACCATCTCTCATATGGCCGATATTGGTTCAATAGCCAAGGGCACGTGGAAACAGTCTTACACATTTCATATGATCAACATCATAGCATTTACCCGCATCATAAGCGCTCTTACCATAGTGCGTCAAGTCTAGGCACATGAGTGGGTCCATCAAATCTGAAACCACTCATTGCTCAATATCCATATCCAATAAACCTGCTTACATCAAGCTGCAAAGTTAAGTTCCCTCACCGTATATGTGTGGTTTCGCGGTCTCTATTCAAACAACAAACAAGTGCACAATCAATCCTAAGCCACATACATAGCATCAAATACATACACACAAGTAGTATTTTGAAATCATCATTGTTTTTCCAAAAATATCCAAGGTACATGGAATTGAGTCTCCTACTTGGTTTCTATCCTTTTTAAATTACAATAATCCACAATATATAGAAATAAAAAAGTACTCAGTCCAAAACTCATATTGTCTTCTGGGCATTGACCAGATTGACTTATTGAGTTAGGTCTAGATTCTCAGGTCACTTCTCGATTGTCTTCTGGATAGGACCAGATCTGACATTTTGAGTAAGGCCTCGAGGTCACTCAGTGCCCAACAAATATAGCGTCGCCCTGGAAGTGAAATCACTCAGTGCTCGACCAATAGGATCGGTTTGGAAGTGAATACAATAGTATTTATACTATAGTAATAAGAGAAGAGGGTCAGTACATTTTTTAATTTATCAATGGGTACTAACATCACAAGCATCAACATAAACCAACAATAATATTTTTTTTTTCTGTCTTCCTCCACTGTCTGCAACAGCAGACACTGTAGGAAAACGAATCCGACAACAGTGGGTTTTTCGGATTCAGTTTCCACATCTAGCCGGTCCGATGGACTCCTCTGGGAGTCCTCTTTCCATAGGGAGAGAGGTTTTAAACTTCGAAACTCAGTAGGCCATTAGATCTTAATCCCAAAAGCCTACTGACACTAAGAAACCAAGTTTTTTCCTTAAACTTCAAAACCATTTTACACACCCAAAACTTAACAAAAAATCAGTTTTTCTTGATTATAAACCGACTAAAATTGAAAGAGGAACACAGTGGTCACCTTCACTGGAGTTCCTTGGCTGAAAATCCGGTCTTTGAAAAACTTTCATTCTAAGCTTACAGGTGAAAAAAAAAATAGAGAAGAACAAAGAGGGTGGTCGGCTAGTTTTCAATCAGCTGGATGAGAGGCTAAAAGAGAAGAAGATTTGAGGGATTGAAGGCTGAGCTAAGGGGCTCAATTTATAGAGTTTTGGCCCGGATGAAGTGGCCATCGAGCCATTGCATGCTTCTGCATGCAGCTGATGCCAACGTCCGGTACAGTGGAAACACTGTTCGGTCTGGTTTTGTAATACCCTAGATTTTTCAATATATCAATATTTACGAAAATGCCATTGGATTTATAAATTGAAGGGTATTGATCATAGATGAGAAAAATGGTGGGACCCGTTGCTTAAGTAAGACTCAATGTACTTGTATAAGGTTTAAATTAAGTTAAATGGGTAAGGTACATTTGTTTGGGTCAAAGTGTGGTTAAATGGGTCAAAGGACCCAATTGGGACCCAAAGGGTCGTTGTGGACATGATTGACCATTGGGAGCTCAAAGCTTAATTGGGCTAAGTTTCATTAAATATTTGAGTTGGTTTGAGTTGAAATAAATAATGGAGTTTAGTTGAGTTGAATTTATGAGTTGAGTTACATTAAGTTGATGAGTTAAATGGGTTGAGTTGAGAGAGAGTTAAATTAATTGTAAATGAGTGAAGTGTGTGAATGAGAGTGGACTGTTTTAAATTCCAATTCTAACCAAAGAAAATGTTGGCTGCATGGATAGGCTTTACCATGCATGTAACTCCTAGCTAAGAAATGAATGGGGTGGCGGTTTGGGAGTTACAAATGTGAGGAGTTCAAATTCAACCTATTACACGTTGGAATTGCATGGGGGTTTTTATGGCCATGCATGGGACTTCAAATGGGCAGCCAATGAGAAGGATGGTTGGGTAAAAGATTAAGACATAAAAACCGTTGGCATGCAAGAGTTTCATGTTATGGATGAAACTCCCACATGGGTAAAAGATGGAAGATAAGTAAGCAATTGGAGTTACTCAAGGTCAATTCAAACATGACCGTTGGAGCCTATGGGAGTTTCATTTCAAAATAAAACTCTCACATGGAACCTTAATGAGAGAAGGATGGTGAGAGGAAAGGATACATCTAGTCAACCAAGGAAAATCGTTGGGTACCTTGGGAGTCTCATCTCAAGGATGAAACCCCCAAGGGAAGCATTAAACAATTGGAGTTACATATGGGTTCACACATGAAGAGGTGATGGAAAAAGATTGCATCAAGGCATCAAGGATGAAAGCCCCACATGAAATGAATTATGGAAGTAAATGGGAGGAGAGTTACAAGTGGTGCCTTAGGCTGAATTTCATTAGCCAAAAGAGCTTCATTTTTACTCTCTCTCTCTCTCTCTCCCCCTTCGACGGTTTTCATCTCACAAGACAAAGATTATTGGCTGATTGTATCTCATACCAATCAGTCCTTGGCTGATCCTTTCACCAAGACAAAATTCAGCAAAGGGGTTTGGCATCAAGGTTATCACTCACATCCAAGGACAAGTTCCTATCTCTCTCCCTCTCTCAAATCAATACTTTGGCTGATCAACTTCAAGGAGTTTCCAGCAAGATTAAGCTTGGCAAAAGAACAAGAAGAAAGAATGAGAGGCTAAGGACCTAAGAGGAGCAAAAGGAACGGAAGAACAAGCAAAGATCAAATCGGTGGAGTCGCGGAAACGGTAGGTGTTCTATAACTTTTATTTAGTAAGATAACCAAAGAAACATGATCAGTCCATTTTATGTCCAAATCTTAAAAAGGGATGTACAAAAACCATTGAGTATGAAGAGGAGGTGCTTAGGTTTGGCCATGATGAATGGCCAAACCCATCAAAGGGTATGATCATGGCTATGAAGTCTAAAGGAAGAGGTAAAGGAACCATAGGGTTCGGCCATGAGTATGGCCGAACCCCATGGAAGAAAATGAATGGATAACGATGTGTAAAAAGGATAAGAAATGGATCATAGCGTTCGGCCACTTGGGATGGCCGAACCCCATGAAAAGACTTGGTGAATTTTAGGGTTTTTAAAGGATAAAATCCATATTATGTTTTGAAGGTTTAAAGGATTTCTAATGGAGATAAGGTTACTGTTTTGGATTGGCAATTGCATGGTTGAACTGTAACGCCTGCCCCTTTTTACCGAAATATCAGAGTCTATTTTTTTAAAAAAAAAAAAAAAAAAGTGACAAAGGGCGCGGACGTCACGACGCTAGTTAAGTCTGAGCTTCTAAAGCCCGGCCCTTAACTGGCCAACCCTACGCATGCGTGGAGCCAAGTCCACGAGTACGGTTCACGCATAGACGTAAGCTCAAGGAATATTACTTCTTAGTGCGGAATTAACAACAAAGACTATCCTACAGATTTGAGATAGCAGGGAAGATAACATTCATTTAAATTTCTATAATACCTCAGAACCATAATGTCCATAATAAAATCCCAAAACATAGCCAGTAATCTAATTTATTACATTCCGACAAGCTAAGCTACTCAAATTACATTTTTCCAACATACACTTAAACAACATAATTAATCTGCCTTCCCAAGCTCCTAAGCTTGACTCCCGTCCCATCCTTCTGTTTCGCCACCTCCTGCGTTATCAGCTAGGGTAGAAGTAGGGCGTTAGACCATGTGCCCAGTAGGAATCCGAGTAGGGCTAACACATGGATTAGTAATAACAGCATGCAGATAATATTATAGCAAAACCATGCACTTTGGGCAATGTTATGCAATGGGTGTTCTATGTCATGAACCCCACCCATCCATCTCATCTTCATCGTATAATGTCCCTTTTTCAACCATACACAGTATTCCAAATAAAATGCATACCATCCTCGTGCCATGATCCTCTTGATGGAAAAGTCTCATCAAGATGCGATCCACACTAGGCATCCCCCTTGATGGAAGAACCATCATCAAAGTATAATAATAAATACAACATCCCCCTTGATGGAAAACCATCATCAAGGTATAATAATACATAATGAACATCCCCATGCGTTTATCGGTCGCCCCGACGGAGCATGGACTCCGGTTTCATTTCATCCTTCCCCTGTCATATCCTTCCCATGCCATGCATGAGATGTAGATGCCATGTGCCATATAATATATGTAGTTCAATAATAACACAAAAACCCATCTTAAAACAATTACTTGATTATCAAATAAATCAAAGGGAAAAACATCCCATAATATTTAATCCAAAACCCATCTTAAGACATTCACATGATTTCCAAAATAATTTAAAGGAAAACATCACAAGATACATAATCCAAAACTCATCTTAAAGGCAACCACATGCTTTCCAAAATAAATTAAAGAAAACATCACCCAATCCATGGCTTACAAAAATGTAGGAATCCTACCGAATACCGACTCGCGTCCTTTTACGTTTTCCGTTCGATAAACTCAGTCGCCGATCGCGCACCTCCTGCGATGTCCAGAACCTTATTACACATTTATCATTAGTCCATGTTTTAACCATTTCTAAGCCCATATGAAAAACCGGTCACTATTTAGGTTTTGTGGGTCCGGTCCCATGTCATCTATTAAACCTTTTACTCCCATAAGTCTTAAAATTTGGCCACCCTAGGCTTGATCAACCACTTATAAGGTTATTACATTAGAGCCCCTCATTCCATGATCAATCTCCATGGAATTCTTGAATTTGGCATTTAATTACGGTTTTGCCACTACCTCATTTTCCATGGTTAATCACCCATTTATCCATGCATGATTAAGTCCAAAAATTGATCGACAACCTAGGTCCATTAATGATCCCTAACCACGTTACAAGATCATTAAAAATCAACCCTTAACTTAGCCTCATTTCCATTGATTTAAACACATGATAATTCCAAATTTTAGCCCTTTAAGCATTCTAATTTATGAAACTAAAATGCATCAACCCCAAGCTTAATTTAATCATTCATAAGGTCATATTAATGCACCCAACTTCATGTCCAACATACATGGGATTCGGCCATGGTTCTTCATTGTGGCCAATAATTACGGTTATGCCACTAAACTTCCATGGTTTAATATCTCCTCTATTCATGTATATTTTAAGTCTAAAATTCATCCATAACTTAGATGCATAACTGACTTACCAATCATGTCGTAGGATCATTAAGATCAATCCCTTTAATTTAATATAACCCCCATTTATCCTACCGGATTAACAGCGACCACTAAAAATACTCAAAACTGTACACTTCAATTCAGTCGACTGAATTACCAGTTTAGTCGACTGAATCATGAGTTCAGTTGACTGAATCATAGATTCAGTCGGCTGACTTCGAATCCGATTGTCTGCTTGTCCTGCCAGTTCAGTTTCAGTCGACTGAAATACACATTCAGTCGGCTGACTTTGTATCAGGTCATCTGTTTGTTCTGTCAGTTTATTTTCAGTCGACTGAATCTATGATTCAGTCGCTGAACTATCAACCATCCATTTACGTGTTTAATAAGCATCCCTTCAGTCGACTGAATCGTATTCAGTCGGCTGAAACTTCCAGAACCCTTTTCTTATCTGAGAAGTTTGTGTTCAGTCGACTGAATCTGATGATTCAGTCGGCTGAAACTCCCAGAAACTCATTCTATTCTCAGCCACCATTAGTTCAGTCGACTGAATCCCTCATTCAGTCAGCTGAAACTCCCAGAAACTTGTTTCTGATTCGTTTATCACCAGTTCAGTCGACTGAATCTATGATTCAGTCGACTGACTATTTTATCAGTCTTCTCCATTGCATATTTTGTATACTTTTCCCTCATGCATTTTAACCATAAGACTCCATTGCATTTTTATCATAAACTCATTTTAAAACCTTACTCCCATGCATTCATTAAAACCCTAAATTGATTAATAAAAAACCCTAACCAATTAAACCAACCACCAAATCACCCACCATGGGGTTCGGCCATGCTACATGGCCGAACCCTATGGCCAATAATTCTTCTTCCAATCATCCCGTTCTATACTTAAATTTCATAAATTACATAATGCACATAACCCATTTATTCATTTTCTTTCCCTAACCCTAATTTACCCATTTAGGGTTTCCTCCATCTCCCACCCTCTCATTTGATGGGTTTAACATCCATGACACACATTTATGTAACCACCATTAAATTCTACAAAAATAAATTCCAATTCTTAGACCCTAAACATCCAAAATTTATTGTTTAAGAAATACTCACAATCCGCCGTCTCCTCCGATTTCCGCCGCTCCTGTCGGTCTCCTTAGCATCCTCTCTCCTTCCTCTTGATCTTTGATAGGTCAAGACTCTTGATTAATGGTGGCAATACCCAACCCTAGAATCGGCCATGGTAGGGTTTGTGTGAGAGAGAGAGAGGGAAAAATCATGAGAGGAGAGATGTTAAACCCTAACCTTAGAGTGATTTCCCTCCAATTTCCATTTTTTTCTTCTCTCCTTCTCTTCTCTTCTCCTTAACTCTCTTCCTCTCCTTAGAGCATGGGACGGCAATGGGAAATGGGAGGGATGGTGTTTGTGAAGAAAAAATGAGAATGAGATAACCAATAAGACTTATCTCCATTTTTTAACTTTAATTTAATGATCGCACCAACCTTAAGATATTTTTTTTTAGATATTTTATTTTCTTTATGGTGGTGGTTATCCAAACCACCACCCAAGCCCAACGTTTTTTCTCATTTGAAGTGGGGTAGCTTGGTCTCCCATTTGACCACTTTATTTTTTATAATTTTAATCATTTTAATATTTAGATATTTTAGTTACTTTAATTCCCATTTATTTATTTAATCTTAGGTTAACTCATTATACTTAACCTAATTCTATTATTCCACCCATGGTTGACCAAATCAACCATGGTGGTCGGCCCCACCAAACATTGACCCACACGCCACCTCACTTGATGAGGTGGAGGTGGGTCCCACTTGGCCACACCATCTTGGTTTAATTTTTAAACCACTTAGGTGATTAATTCATTGAATTCACTTTAAATGGATCCCCATTGGGCCCATGGCCCAATTACACTTCCATCTAGCCCATTTACCTTAGAGCACAACCATCTTGACCCATTGGGTCCCAAATGCGTATTTGACCCAATTTGACCATTCTTGACCCATTTAACCCTCATTAACCATTTAAATAAATTTAAATCCAAACATTAGTCTATTGGGCCATACTTGGGCCTTTGTCCAAATTTAGGCCTATTACCTTTTATCCCACCAATTAACCAATTTTCATCATTAAATTAACTTATATCCACATTTTTATTAATTTAAAAATTCCAGGCCCTTACATGAACCGTGTTGTTATCATGGCTAAGTTGTTGATCATAAACCATGGATAAATGATGGGATAATTGAATTAAGAGAACCATAGGGTTCGGCCATGTGTATGGCCGAACCCCATGGACTGTTTTGATGGGAGATTTGGATTAAAATCATGTTGGAAACTACGATTTGTTTTATGAACCAATGGCAAAACCGTAAATACAAGACAAATTGTAAATATGAATGGATTGATCAAAGGACTTGAAAAAAGGGTCCAAAATCAAAGTGGTAAGGTTCGGCCATGTTGTATGGCCGAACCCTACCAAAGTGTGTTTGAAGTGTGAGGTGGTTTAATGTGATTAAATGAAAAGAAATGACAAAATTCAAAATGGGTGAGGTTCGGCCATGGGGTATGACCGAACCCCACAAAGTGGATTTTGGGATTTAAACTAAGCTGGAAATTACATGGACATATGATTGATTTACTGTTATATAAATAGGGTAACGAGATTTGCTTGAACGGTGTACAAGTCGTGATCGGGTGACGGTTCAAAAGAACGGTTAATCTAAGTGACATTTGAGTAGGTTTCCTACCTTTTTGTAACCACACATATATGTGATGTTTTATCTTAGTTTTGATGAGTTATGTGCTAAGTTATCTGTTTTAAAGTAGTTTTGTATGGTAATATATATATTTACAAATGGCATGACATCATGGACATCTCATGCATGGCATAGGGTGGTGATTATGGAAACCGGAGGCCACACTCCGTCGAGGCGTCCGAAAGACCACTGTGGGGTACCTTGATGATGAGAATCCCATCAAGAGGAATCCGGAGGCCACACTCCATCGGGGTGTCCGAAAGACCACTGTGGGGTACCTTGACGATGAGAATCCTTTCAAGAGGAGGCTATGTATATTTGTGATGGGTGGGACTCATTACATGAGCATAACATACATAGCATTGTTTTTATGAGGTTTTGATGAACATGTATTATTATATTATTTGCATGTTTTTATACTAACCCTGTGGTAGCTCTAATCGGAAACACTACTGGGCGCGTTGATCTAACGCCCTATCTCTATCCTTAGTGGATGAAGCAGGAAAGGAGAAGAACGAGGACCGTGAAGGAAACCAAGCCTAGAAGCTTGGACTTTGAATGGACTTTTAATGGATTGACTTATGGACTTTTATATGGACAATATAATTTGATAGTTAGTTGATGTCGGCATGTAATAATGTAGTTAACTAGTTACTATGGTTTGGTTTATTTTGGATGGTTTGGAATGAATGGTAGTCTAAGGTTATTTTAGTAATTTTGGAGAATATGATTATGTGCTTTGCTATCTAAAGATGTAAAATGGAGTAGTCTTAGGATCTATTATAAGCCGCAGTTCGATTAAGAAAGAGTGTATTCCGCAAGTCTTATTGGTACCATGTGTGGATCAGTTCTTATGGACTTAGTCCATACGCACATGGGCTTGGCCAGTTAAGGGTCGGACTTTAGAAGTTCGAACTTAACTCGCGTCGTGACATCTCGCCCCGATCACTTGATTATTGCTATAAAAAAAAACTCTGATTATTAGAGCGAAAAGGGCGGGCTGTTACAAGTTTTGTTGCAAAACAGTCCCTACAAAATTCAGGTTTTTGCAAAAAGGCCCCTAATTTGATAAAAACTGGATTTTCAACTTAAAATCTGATTTTGAAATCTCAAAAATTTAATCCAACCTCACCGATAAGTTGGGCTTTAAAAACTCTAGTCACCATAAAAATTTTGAGATTTAAAACTCACTAAAAATCATTGATTTAAACAAAAATCATAATTTAATACTATTTACTTAATTAAACAAATGTTTAATAAAACAACTTAGAAACCTCATTTTGGGGTGTGAAACAATAAATAGACCATACTTAAAATGGTCTAAAATAAAATACTTGTTTCAAAATTTATCTCACTTCGAAAATCATTTAAAATAATTATTTCTCCCTTTTAAGGTTTTAACGGGCGGTTTTAAATACCATTTTCTGAAAATAAAATTATTTTAAAACCAAAAATACAATCCCTTGATTAAGGACAATCATATCATCCAATAATAATCACATAATAATATAATTTATAAAATAATAATAATAAGCAGTAACTTACCATTTTTCCCCTCCAGCTGGACGAGTTGGATCACTAAGTATTCGAGCTCGGATTGGGCCACACCTGGGCTTTTCACAAAGCCCTAATCGAAATCTTCAAGATTAACTGGTCAAGCAAGATTTATTAGGCTAAACTATGACTAATCTGGGTCAGGGTATTAAAAAACTAGTAAGTGAGGTTCGGCCATGGTGTGTGGCCGAGCCCCACAAGTTGGGTTTATGGACTTGGACATTATTGTAAATCAAATGGGACATTGTTTTAATTGATTGATATATTATAAGGTAACGGGACCTCACAAGCTGTGAACGATCGTGAGCTGCTATTGGACGAAAGCACAAGGACACGTTAGTGGTCTTTGGTAGGATTCCACCTCTTTGAAACCATGGGTTTATGTACAATGTTTTTATCTTTTTTTGATGAATTTATGTTGTAAATGATATGTTTCAAATGTGAAGTTTTAATGCTATGTTTGTAATATAAAATAACATGTGTTTTATTAGCATCTCATGCATGGCATGGGGTGAAGGATATGTAACCGGAGGGGCCACACTCCGTCGGGGTGTCTGAAAAACCTATGTGGGATACCTTGATGTGTTTTTCCATGAAGAAGAAACCGGACCGGCCACACTCCGTCGGGGCGTCCGAAAGACCTATGTGGGGGTACTTATATGTACTTGTGATGGGTGAGACTCATTGCATTTGACATCATGACATGGCATGGTTTATATGATTTTTGACATTATGATATTATTATATATGTTTTGTACTAACCATGTGTTAGCCGTAATTGGAATACCTACCGGGCGCGTTGTTCTAACGCCCTACTTCTACCCTAATGGTTGATACAGGAAACGGGGGAACGATGAACGAACGATAAGGGCCAGGCATAGGAGCTTGGATGCTTTTAGTTTATATTTTGATTAAGTTACTTATGTACTTGTAATTTGAGTAACTAGACTACGGGCATGTAATAATTTAGATAATTTGCTATGGTTGGATGTTTATTTGGATAATTATGTTATGTTAATTATGATTAAAGACTTGACGTACTTTGTTATCTAAAATGGAATATAACTAGGTTCTATTATAATTCCACAGTTATGATTTTAATCCTCATGTTTATATTGTTATGTGTGAACCGTTTTCATGGACTTAGTTCATCCACACATAGGGTTGGCCAGTTAAGGGTCGGACTTTAAATGTTCGGATTTAGCTCACATAGTGACATCCCGCTCTTGCTCACTCAGTTATTTTTTTTTAAAAAATAGACTCTGAAAAAGGGCGGGGTGTTACGGTTAAAAACCTTAGAATTTATTTGGGGTATTTGTTAGTGCCACGGCTTGCTGAGTCCCTAAGTTTGTCAATTTTATGACTTGGGAAGAAGCACTTGCTAGAAGCTTGAAGACTCAAGATGATCAAAGATTGAAGATCATGCTCGACCGGATTAAAACTCATTGTTATGGCAATCACAAAATATGTATTTATCAGTAGATGACTTTAGGTGGTATCCACACCTTAAGAGGACCATTTCTACGATTAGTTGAACAAATGGTAAAATTATTAAAGGCCTATAAAGTAAACTTGATAGTGAATTGGAACCTAACATGAAAATATGTATTTGGTTTCACTGTCAGCTCAACTAGTCGTTCTCACCGACCCCTTGGTGGAGACAGGATCGACCTATCGTGGTCAAAGACTAGTCGACTAGATTGACAAAGCTTCTGGATCATTGAACTGTCATTCTGAATGTGCCCCTAATCGAGAGTCTCGTATGCACTGACCCCTCGGTGAAAGTCTAAAACGACCCATCTTGGTCAACAACTATTCGATGAAGATTTATGAGTTCTGGAACTTAGAACTCAAGTGGACTCTCGAAAAAAAAAACATATCGGTAGTTCATGACCGACCGAGAGTACCAGGACCGACCCCTCGGTAAAGGGCGACAGGTCGATCTGGTAAGACTAGTTTTTGTCTTGAAACTCTGTCAGCATGGTGTTGCGCTAGACCGAGCCTTTCGTATGGACAGACCTTTCTGTGCCATGACTGTCGACCCATCGACGACACCGACATGTCGACCGGGAAAGAATTATACCGTTGGGAGGGCATTAATGCGTAACGGTCGGGTTGTTGAATGGTAACATTTCTAGTCACCGACCCCATAATACGTCTGATCTGTCGGTACATGACCGTTGCTGCAACTGGTTGCCTTCACTATAAATACCAATCTTTGTGCTACTAGTTAGTATCCTTTGGTAAAACTATTGGACCCTCATCATTATCAGTGAGCTTTGACAAGGGCCAGCAAAAGGATCACTCTCTCTCTCGTGCCTACACTTAGGGAATCTAAGGCAGCACATCATATGGATTAAGTTTGTGTAAGAGAGAGGAAACGATAATAAACTAGGAAAGCTTTGGTATAACGAGTCTCCTTGTCGCCTTGGAATTGTGATTGCTATACAATAGTTAGAAGGAGGAGCGTCGGGACACATTGGGTGGATCTTCGAGAAGACACATCAGCGAGAAAGAGATTCAAAGGCAAGTGCTTCTTGGTTTTAATTTTTATTTAAAATCGTTGTCCTGAAAGTGGATTAAGGAGGATTGGCTCGAGAACCACTATAAAAAATTTTAGAGCGTCGTCTCTAACACAGTGGTGGGCAGAATTCCTAGCCAATTGAGTGAGATGGAATTCCTGCTTTAATTGTGATGGTGTAAGTCCCCACTTAGTGGATTTGGGGATAACTCAGGTTGAACGAGTCCTAACAGGGTGGATGTAGGTTGGCTAACCGATCCACTATAAATTTGATCATATGGTGTTTTGATCTTTGTGTGCTTATATTTATTATTTAAGTATTCTTCTCAACACACATCACTTTGCATGTTGATTATCTTATTTTACACATTGTGCACAAGCATCGATAATCAAGCAATATGCAAAGGGTTATAAACTTAGTGTGACCATTAAACTAACTCAAATCAATTTATCACACTAAACAAATCTCTTAATTAAAGTTGACATTCCGCTGCATTCAAATCAATCAAGAAATTTGCAAACACTATGAAAAATGGGATTGACCTATTCACCCCCCTCTAGGGTCAAATCGTGTTCTAGCACCATGAAATTTAGTATTCTTGATTGGAAGGTGAAAGTGATTTACAAGAATGAGAGCTAAAAAAGGTTTTGGACAAACACTTGTATGCTGAACATGTAGATCATTTCTCATGCACTATTCCATGAGTTAAATTGGTGTATCTTGGTGCATTTGAAAATGTTTTTGCAAGTGTTTGTTGGTTTTGGCATTTCATGAGCTACACTACTTGTTGCATGTTTTGTAAATGCCATATGTTTTCTCATACTTCATTTATATACTCTTCATTGGTATATTCTTGTGAAATAAATTTATGTCTTGTGTGTTTGTGCCCTCATTCCTATTATTTTCATTGGTATATGTTATGAGGAATGATCTCGGTTCATGTGCACCATGTTTTGCTAAACCTAAGAATACCTTATCATATGACATCACACATGGGCAATGGTCTTTCAAATGGTATATTAAAAAGGTCCAAGGTTACTAGAATCTATTTGATCAAAATTTTATTTGGATTCAAATTGGTATATTGATCCAAGATCCAAGTCTTTGTGCCTATATTAGTGAAATGGTTTGAATCTTCAATTGGCACAAATTTGTATGAATGTATTGTAATAGCCCGGATTTTTTAAGTCAATAATTATATTGGCTATTATTTATTTTAATTGCTGAAATTAAAAATTTTGATGGAATGGATGGTTGATGGATCAAAATTGGGGCAATGGCCCAAGTAGGGTCCAATGGACTAAGGATTGGATTAATTTCATTTAAATGGGTCAATGATGGTTAATTGGGTCAAGGATGGTCAATTGGGTCAAATACCCATTTGGGACCCAATGGGTCAAGATGGTTTGAGCATTAGGGTAGATGGGTAGGAGATGAATTTCATTGGGCCATGGGCCCAATGGTGATCAAGGTAAATGGAATGGAATGAAGTGATTAAAATCACCTAAGTTAAATTGGAATGAGTCAAGATGGCATAATCAAATGGGGCCCAACTCCACCTCATCAAGTGAGGTGGTGTGTGGACCAAAACATAGGTGGGGCCGACCACCATGGTTGACTTGGGCAACCATGGATAAGTCAAAGGGAATTGAGGAGGATCAAGGTGAATTGAATTGAATAAATTGATTAAAATCACCTAAGTTAAGTTGGAATAAATCAAGGTGGCATAATCAAGTGGGACCCAACTCCACCTCATCAAGTGAGGTGGCGGGTGGGCCAAGGCATTGGTGGGGCCGGCCACCATGGTTAACTTGGTCAACCATGGGTGGATTCATGGAGAAATTAAAGAGAAATAAATGGAATTAAATTATGTAATAAAATGACCTAAGTTAAATAACAATTAAATAAATGAGTTGCATTACATGGAGTGAGTCAATGGGGGTGAGTCACCTACGAAATGGGTGAGTCAAATGGGTGGTTTCATCTATGGAAACCACCTAACCATCAAGACAAAACCTACCCAAAACTGTTGGCATGGGTGGAGTGCCATGTGGAGGGCATGCTTCCCCCTTGGCTAGACCAAAAAAGCCTAGGTGGAGAGCATGCCTTGGCCAAAAATGAGGTGGTGGTGCCACCTCATCCAAGTCCAAAACCGTTGGCCATGGAGGGGTTGGGAGTGCCATGTGGAGGGCATGCACCCTCCATGGCTAGACAAGGCCCTTAAGTTGGGGGCATGCTAGGGCATGCATTGGCCCAAAGGGAGGTGGTGGTTCCACCTCATCCCAACCACCACCACTAAGGGATAAGATGTAAAGCCCCGCTTTTTTTCACTCATTTTTTCCCATAAATTCAGAGTATTTTTTATTTTTTTATAACAGAGTAGAGTGATAGAGCGCGAGACGTCACGACGCGAGATAAGTCCGAACTTCCAAAGTCCGACCCTTAACTGGCCAACCCTATGTGTGTATGGACTCAGTCCAACGGTTCATTCAATATCAAGATGAAAAAATCATAACCTAAATCATAACATCAAAATGCGGAAACATAATAGAATCTCCAATCAGATAGCAAAGTACGTCAAGTCCTTGTCCATAATTAAACGTCATAATTATCAAATAAATCATCCAACCATCTAAGTTATTACATTCCGAAATCCAAATACTCAAATACAAGTTCATGAGTAACTTTATTCAAAACATGTAAAATAAGTCTTCCAAGCTCCTATGCCTGGTCCGTCTTACGTTCATCGTTCCCCTAATTACCTGTATCATCAACTAGGGTAGAAGTAGGGCGTTAGAACAACGCGCCTAGTAGGTATTCCAGTTACGGCTAACACATGGTTAGTACAAAACATATAGAATAATATAGTGATGTCAAAACCATATAGAATCCATGCCATGCAGTGATGACAAATATGCAATAAGTCCCACCCATCACATGTACATAAATGTACCCACCACATAGGTCTTCCGGACGCCCCGGCGGAGTGTGGACCCTCCATATTCTTCTTGATGGAAATCACATCAAGGTAACGCACATAGGTTTTTTGGACGCCTCGACGGAGTGTGACCCTTCCGGTTATAAATCCTCCACCCCATGCCATGCATGAGATGCCAATGAAATACATGCTATTTATAACATAAACATAGCATTGAAAATCATCTTTTGAAACATATCCAATACATGTTATTTAAACGAATAAACATAGCATTTAAAATTCAATAATAAAGCATATCCTTTGAAACATAATCTCATCAAAATAAGATAAACATAAAGTACATAAATCCATGGTTTCAAAGAGGTGGAATCCTACCAAAGACCGTTCACGAATCCTTGCATTTCCTTTCAAAATTCGATCACCGATTGCACACTGCTTACGAGATCCCTTTACCTTATAGTAAAACAATTTATCATAACCAAGTCCCACTTGATTTTTCAAAGTTCTAAGTTCATAAACAAAACCCCATGGGGTTCGGCCATACACCATGGCCGAACCCGTAATCTACCATTTTTGTTCTTAATTACAATTAATTACCATTATGCCATTGTTCATAATCATAGGTTTCTTTCTTGCTTAGATTTCACATAATCCATTCATACTTCCAAAGCACATAGTCCCATAATTAATTCATGGGGTTCGGCCTTACCTCATGGCCGAACCCATTGTTCCATATTTTTCGTATAATTACTAAGAATGCCATCCATGGCTTACATAACCAATAATCCTATCATTGCAACATTAAAATCATAATTGATTAAACATAGACCATAATTTGATTCATGGGGTTCGGCCATACACATGGCCGAACCCATGATGCCTAAGTTGCCATAAATAATGTCCACCCTTCCATATTTGGAAGGTTTCCATAATCATCTTCCATGGTCTATAAATAGGTAAATTCTTATTTCAATGTGCACTTCCAAGAATAGAAACTTTCCCCCATGATTCAATTACTCATAACCTAAACCATAGATTTAATTCATGTGGTTCGGCCATGCATGATGTCCAATTTTTCCATTCATATTACTTCTCATAATTAAATGTTTCCAAAAAATAAACTACTCCTTTCCATAATTGGAGTGCTTTCCAATTTAGCAACTCCTTCCATATTTAGAAGCTTTCCTTATTAAGCAAACACCTTCCATAATTGGAAACTTTCTAAATTTAGCAAACACATTCCAAAAATAGAAGGTTTCCAAAAATAATAACCTTCCTTCCATATTTAGATTGCTTTCCAAATTTAATCCCCATTCCAAAAATAACCCCATGGGGTTCGGCCAAGCACCATGGCCAAACCCTATGGTACATGACCTTCATCAATGGTTTAGATCCATTAAACTCAAACACCAATCCATTAAAATATTTGGTGGGCTTCGGCCATACACCATGGCCGAACATCACCCCTTCTTTTCATTACTATGGATCCAATCAGCTTAGCCATATAGAAATCATGGTTCGGCCATGCCATGGCCGACCCACATTCCTATCCAAATCTCCCTTTAAAATTATCAAACTCTCCCATGGGTTTTCATCATTCAAATTAATAAATCTAAACCATACATTCCCATGGTTTTTATCATTCAAAACCATCATGAAATCACCATGTCTTTCCATGATCTAAAATCTAAGAACATAAACCTATGAATTAAAACACTTCTTTCCATGGGGTTCTTTCTTTTCCATTTAAATCATTAAATCATCACCAATCTTCCTCCATGGGGTTCTTTATTTCGAAATAAATTATCAAATAAGAATACCAACCTTTTCTTGCTCTTCCAACCTTTCTTCTTTCCTTAGCCTCTTTCTTCTTCTTCTTGTTGGCTGCCTTCTTCTTCTCCTTGATGTAGCCGAAAGTCAACAATTGAGAGAGATGGAATAAAATTCGGCTAAGGGTTGTAAAACCGTGAGCCTTGTCCCTCTCTCCCTTTTATAATCTTCCTCTTAATCCAAATTTAGGAAGTGCTTAAGATAGCTACTCCCTCCCTTAAGCCATGCGCCCTTGTCTTTCCCTTGCCGTGTGCACCTTTCCTTGTTTAGTGAGTGCTGACCTCACTTCCTTATTTAAGAACCTTCCCTTAATCCTATCTCTATTTAAATTAGATAGTTTCCTTGGATACTAATCCATGCGCATAACCTATATATTTATTATCTAAAATTCGGCCATGCATAATCTTTTAATTAATTTAAGATTATATGCATTCCTTTTTTAAAACATCCCATGCGCATAATCTTGGATATGATAATCCCTCCACACGGCCAAGGCAATCTTTTATTTTTAAATTTAGATATCATGCATCACTAAAATAATTCAACACATTTAAATTTCAATAACACTAATTCCACAATCAATTGGGTCTTAATTGGGTCATGGCCCAATTCTTTATCCAAATAAGATCCAATCTAAAATTCACAATTAAAAATGGATAAATTTCATAAAAAATAAAATTGAAAATCCTAGGTGTTACACAAGAGGCCTAAGATTAAGGAAATGCATGGACCATGATTGGGCAAAAGCAAGGTGGTGGAGTCTAGCCCAAGCAAAGCAAAACAAGATGGGAAAAGCCAGGGTTTCCATCTCATTCTCATCTCACTCTCTCCCTCACTCCCTCCCTCTCCTAGCCGACCCTCTCTCATCCAAGACAAAGAAAACACTTAGAGAAAGAAGAAAAAGACTTAGAGAAGAATTGGATCTCAAGCTTGGCCGACCACCCTCTCAAGACCAAGACTTAGGATATTTTCCCATTCTCTCCTCCCCTCCCTCTCTCAAACCTACCACCATCTTGGCGGAACCAACCCTTGGTGATCTCATCTTGATCAAGCTCATATATTGGCCGAAGATCAAAGAGAAGAGGAAGAGGGAAGGCTAAGGATCAAAGAGGAGCAAAAGGAAACCGGAAGAGCAGCGGGATTGGTAAGTAGTCCTCAACAAGAGTTTATTTTTCAAAGAGTTAAAAGGAAACCATGAAATCCCATTTTCTTGGATTAAATGGTGGCCAAAATATTATGGGCCATGGATCTAAAATCTACCCAAGAAATGGGATGGGAAATGGACAAACCCTAATGGGTAAGATAGGCTATGAATAATGAAATACTAAGGACACTATGTATATATGGGTTATGTATGCATGCATGGCAAAAATGGATTAAGGATCATGGTTCGGCCATTGCATGGCCGAACCCTAACTGTTATGGATACATGAAAGGACCTCATGCATGTCAAGAATAAGGTATATGATCTAAGATCATGGTTTGGCCTTTGCATGGCCAAACCGTAGGGTTTCTTGTATGAGAACCATCAAGTAACAAATCATGGAAATATGATTTTTGAAGAAATAATAAACCATAGGGTTCGGCCATGTTGTATGGCCGAACCCTATGGAAGGATATTAAGTATTTCTCCATGGGTTAAAGGGTGAAAACCATAGAATGATTGGTTAATGGTTTTAGGGTTTTGAATGGCTAAATGTTAGAAAATTTTAAAGGGGTCAAGTGAGGAAACCATGAAGAAATGTTAATGAGTATTTATGGTCTCAAACCTTGCAAATGAAGATGAACCATGGACCATGGGTTCGGCCATGTTGTATGGCTGAACCCCATGGAAAGATTTTGGTGGACTTAGATGTCTTTTGAACCATGAAGAGGATGGGGAATATGGGTAAGTTAATGGACTCAAAATGTAGTTAATGATGATCTAAATGTATGATTGAAACCCCCTCAAGATGGGACCTTGCTGTGGATCTAAAATGTTGTAAAAGATCCAAGAAAAATGTGGAAAATAACATCATGGGTTCGGCCATGGTGTATGGCCGAACCCCATGACCCATTTTATGAGTCATTTCATGGGTTAAGTATAGATCTATGCATGTTTAAAATGAATGGGTATTAAGTTAAGGAAATGGCTGATTTATAATGGGTTTTGTGTCATGATTAATGAGGCATTGATGGATCCATGTTTATGGATCAGTTAGGGATATGGACATGCATAAATGAAATGTTATTAACCATGGGAAGAAGGAGTGGCAAAAATGTAAATATGGCCAAAATGAAGAACCATGGGTTCGGCCATGGTGTATGGCCAAACCTCATTGGGGATGGTTGTGGACTTAGGGACTTTTAATGATGACCATATGTGTTGGATAAATGAACCAAAGGGTGGCTGATTTTAGACCACATGACTAAATGGATCTAAGGATTTAAAAAGGGACCCAAAAACCTAGTTAGTGAGGTTCGACCATGGTGTATGGTCAAACCCCACTAAGACATATATAATGGACTTAGGCATGGTTGAAACATTGGGTTAATTTGTTGATGTGTAATAAGGTAACAGGATCTTGCAAGCGGTGCGCGAGCGGTGACCGAATTCTTGGACGGAAACGCGAGGCATATTAGTTGGTCTTTGGTAGGATTCCTACCTCATTGAAAACCATGGAATATGTGTATATGATGCTTTTACTTGAATTATTTTGGTATCAAATGTTATGTCTTATTGATGGGATTTTGGATGCTATGGAGTTTATTATTATTAAATAGCATGTTGCACTTGCACCTCATGCATGGCATGGGAGGGATAGTATGGAGTTGTGATACTTTGATGAGGTTTTTCCATCAAGAGGGATACTATGTGTTTGTGAGACCTTGATGAGGCATTTCCATCAAAAGGGATACTATGTGTTTGTGACACCTTGATGAGGTTTTTCCATCAAGAGGGATACTATGTGTTTGTGACACCTTGATGAGGTTTTTCCATCAAAAGGGATACTAAGTGTTTGTGATACATTGATGAGGCTTTCCATCAAGAGGGATACTATGTGTTTGTGATACCTTGATGAGGTTTTTCCATCAAGAGGGATACTATGTGTTTGTGACACCTTGATGAGGCTTTTCCATCAAGAGGGATACTAAGTGTTTGTGATACCTTGATGAGGTTTTTCCATAAAGAGGGATACTATGTGTTTGTGATACCTTGATGAGGCTTTTCCATCAGGAAGATACTATGTAATGGTGATATGGATGATGGGTGGGATTCATGACATATGACACCCATTGCATGGCATTGACTTGCATGGTTTTGATATTATTTATATCTATGTGTTTGTTTATACTAATCCATGTGTTGACCCTACTCGGAGTACCTACTGGGCACGTTGTCTAACGCCCTACTTCCACCTTAGATGATGACGCAGGAAATGGAGGAAGTGAAGGACGTGACCAGAGCCAAGCGTAGGAACTTGGAGGAGCGAGATAGTTTATTTACTTAAGTTTTATTTTGGAAATGTAATTTGAGTAACTTAGCTCGTTGGACTGTAATAATTTAAATTACTTGCTATGATTTGGACTTTATTTTGGACATTCTAATTTTGAAGTAATTATTAATTAAGTGGATGTAATTCATTGCTATCTAAAATTGGTAGGATAGAGTCTATTATAATTCCGCAAGCTTACTTCCAACGTGTGAACCGTTCTCGTGGAGTTAGTTCCACGCACACGTAGGGTTGACCAGTTAAGGGCCGGGCTTTGAAAGCACGGACTTAGCTCGCGTCGTGACGTCCCGCTCTCTTGTCACTTTATTTCCCATATATATATATATATATATATATATATATATATATGTGTGTGTATATATATATACTCTGATTTTCAGCTAAGCGAGTGAAAAGAGGCGGGCGTTACATGTATTGGGTTACATTGGCATTCAAACGTTGAGTTGCAAAACTTGTAGTCCTGTGAACTTGAATGTATCACAAGCACACACTCTCTCATCCCTCAAATTAAAAATCTTATTGGAATGTATTATGTCTTTCCAATGGTCTTGAAAAGCATTATCTTGGAAAATCATTAGACATTGGAAATGAGTTTTTGGAGAACTGTTCAAATTAGGAATATTATCCTTCTCCAAGTGGTGTGCATCCAATTTTTAAACCTTAAATTGGTACATTTGTGAGAAAAAAGTCACATATGGTTTGACTGCAACCTTGTAATGTACCTTTGTCTTGGCTTTCAAGAACAATCAAATGTAGAATCTTAAAACCAAATGGATTTTGGTAGTGAAAGCCAACATGGTTATGTGGTCCAAATGTTAATGGACTTAGTGCATTGTGCTCTCAAATTATTGATCAAAGGAGAGCACACCTTAGAATGCTTAAGGGAGGAACCAAGCTTCCATATGTGTAACAAATTTCCAAGGATAAGTATTGTTCATTCATAGACTTATTATTGGTATATATTTTGATGAATGAACTTGTTTGATGCATATGTGCTTGTGTTGTTAAAATTTTATGCATCTTCATGAACTATGTGCTTAATTGGTGCATGCTTTATTTAGTTTATGATGTGTTGCACTCATATGTTCTTATCATGGAATATTTTGGTATGAGTGTTTTTCTCTCCTTTTACATGCATAACTTATGTTTTCAAACATGGTATTATTCTTAAAAATGCATGTGGCCATTGCCCCTCATTCTCCATCTCCTCTTAGTCTAACAATTGGGACTTGTTGAAAAATAGTAACTGTGGTATGTTTGTGCTTATTACCCTTTGTCAATTTATGACAAAAGGGTGGGAAATATTAGAAGCTTGGTGTAAGATTAAGTTAAAGGGAAAAAAAATTGAAGCCTTAAATAAGCTTAGAAGGAGGGGGAGTCTATGATTAAGGGGGAGATTAATCATCGACTAAGGGGGAGGAAAGTTAGTATATTAGTCCATGTGTTAAAAGGGAGAAATATTGTTTTTATTGGACTAATGTTTGAAGGGGAGACCTATGCGTGCACGTAACTTGCATTGTTTGTGTGTACATGTACATGTACAGGATCACAATGGAGCTTGCAAGCTAAGCAAGATGAAGGTCACATCTTGAAGCATAGAGTCTAGGATTTATTTGTCATTTGAATATGTACTTTAAATGGTTGTATCATTTGTATTCAAATGTATGTATATTGGGTTGGGCTAAGTCATAGAGTTTGTATTCATTATCTTCTAGGTGTTTTGTCATGGAAATAGACAAAGGGGGGAGAATGTTAGTGCCCCAGCTTGTAGAATCATTTATTTGTCAATTCCAAGACTTAGGTGAAGCACTATCTCGGAAGGTTGAAGCCAATGAAACACGACTCAAGTGATGAAGATTGAATCGAGTGCTTTGAAGATGGAAGATTAAGTACAAGATTCATCATCACCAAGTGTATGACAATTGTTAGTGCCTCGGTTTGGCCAATTCCCTAAGTTTGTCAATTCCATGACTTGAAAAGAAGCACTTGCTAGAAGCTTTAAGACCCAAGGTGATTAAGAGTGAAGATCATGCTCCACCGAATCAAAGCTCATCGTTATGGAAATAACAAAACTGGTATTATGGCCATAAATGACTTTAGGTGGTACCCACACCTTAGAGAGGACTATCCCTAGGCTTACTGGAACAAATGGTTAAATCATAGAAAGCATAGAGAGGAAATTTGACAGTGAATTGGAACCCAAGTTGGAAATATCTATTTGGTTTCACTGTCATCTTGATCAATTGTTCTCACCGACCCCTCAGTGGAGACAGGATCGACCCATCGTGGTTAAAAGTCTGGTCGACAAGATTGACATAGGTTCTGGATCAGTGAACTGTCATTTTGGGAAAGCCTCTGATCGAGAGTCTTTTATGCACCGACCCCTTGGTGAAAGGCTGAAATGACCTATCGTGGTCAACGACTCGCCGATAAGATTTATAAGTTTTGGAACTTAGAATTCAGGTGAGCTCTCTAGAAAATAGACATATCGGTAGTTCAAAGGCTGATCGAGAGTAGCCATGACCGACTCCTCGGTAAAGGGCCACAGGTCGTTCTGGGAATGACTGGTTTCTGGACTTGAAACTCTGTAAGCGTGGTGTTACCCCAGATCGTGCCTATCGTATGGACCGACCTCTCTGTACCATATTTGTCGACCCATGGCGACAACGACATGTCGATCCAGAAAGAATATTATTGTTGGGAGTGCATTATTGCGCAACGGTCGGGTTGTTGAACGGTAACATTTCTAGTCACCGACCCCTCGGTGCGTCCGACTTGTTGGTACATTACCGTTGCTGCAACTGGTTACCTTTTCTATATAAACTAATCTTTGTGTTTTGTAACGCCCCGCCCATTTTCACTCGCTTATTCCCGTAAATCAGAGTCTATTTTTTTTTTTATAACAGAGTAGAGTGATAGAGAGCAGGACGTCACGACGCGAGTTAAGTCCGAACTTCTAAAGTCCGACCCTTAGCTGGCCAACCCTATGTGTGCATGGAGTCAGTCCATGAAAACGGTTCACACATAGCAATATAAACATGCGGAATAAAAATCATAACATGCGGAAACATAATAGAACACAGTTCTATTCCATTCAGATAGCAAAGTACATCAAGTCCTTAATCATCATTATCTTAACGCAATTATCCAATAAAATATCCAACCATAGCAAATTCATCTAAGTTATTACATCCGAATTCTAGATACTCAATATACAAGCCCATGAGTATCTTAAACAAAATATAAATTAAAAGCATCCAAGCTCATGTGCCTCGCGTTTCGCGTTCATCGTTCCCTTCGTTTCCTGTATCATCCACTAGGGTAGAAGTAGGGCGTTAGAACAACGTGCCCAGTAGGAATTCCAATTAGGGTTAGCACATGGGTTAGTACCAAAAATCCAGATATAATATATATCAAAACCAGTTATAATAAATCACACCATACTTATAAAATATCGTATCCAAAACAGTGTATGATAATAGAGATCCAATCATACCGATAAAAACTAGAAAACCTTGCATGATAATAAAGATCATAATCATATCGATTCAATGCCATGCCATGCTATCATATGCAATGAGTCCTACCCATCACAAACACATAGTAACCTCTTGATGAAAGCTCCTCATCAAGGTATCCCCACGATTGTATTACGGATGCCCCGACAGAGTGTGGATTTCCAGTTACATTTCATACACAATATCCTCTTGATGGAAAGCTCCTCATCAAGGTATCCCCCACGATTATATTACAGACGCCCCGACGGAGTGTGGATCTCCGGTTACAGTTCATACACAATATCCTCTTGATGGAAATCACATCAAGGTACCCCACATAGGTTTTTGGACACCCCGACAGAGTGTGGGCCCTCCGGTTACCTTTCATCCCTCCCATGCCATGAATGAGATGCAAATGCCAACATGCTATGTAGAAATACAAATCATAGCATTTCAAACTCACATTTAAACCACATGCTATTTTATCATATAAACATAGCATTTAAAATCACAATTTGAAACATAACCCTTGCAACATATATTCATCAAATAAGATAAGAAAACATTGTACATAATCCCATGGTTTCAAAGAGGTGGAACCCTACCAAAGACCGCTAACGTGTCCTTGCGTCTTTCGTCCGGTAACGGGACCGCTTACGATCGTACACACGTTGTGAGGTCCCGTTACCTTATAATATAACAAGCAATTAAAACCAAGTCCCACTTGATTTACAATAATGTTTAAGCCCATAAACACAATCCTCATGGGGTTCGGCCATACACTATGGCCGAACCCATGGTCCCTTATTTTTGACCATAATTATATTTATGCCATTATTCCCTCCATGGTTAATCACCATCATATATTTATTCATGTTTAGATTCAAAACATAGATCCATAAACATCTAAGTCTAGCAAACCTTTCCCATGGGGTTCGGCCACACACCATGGTCGAACCCATGGTTCATTTATTTACTTATTTACCTTCCTGCCATTTCCTTTATCACCTTAGATTTGGGTCCAAAATTGATCCATTACATAATTTCATGATTGGTTCATAATTCATAAAATAAAACCCCTCATCCCTTGGTATGGTAAACCATTCATTAAAATTATACAAAGACCCAGACATGGCCCATTAATTCACTTAATTACAATATTGCCATTATACCTAATAACATAACTTATGAACATAGGTCTATATGTAATTAAATCCCTCATTACCTTAAACATGCATAACCACTCTAAGTGTCCCTTAAAATATTCCAACACATGGTCCATCAAATAATTCATCGGGTTCGGCCATACACCATGGCCGAACCCTATGCCCATTATTTTGACCTATTTACAATCATGCCATTGCTTCTATGAACCTCATGTTTAGGTTTCCAAAACATAACTCCATGTTTTAATCCACAAACCTACATCATGGGGTTCGGCCATACATCATGGCCGAATCCATGATCTTTCATCTCCTTATTCCTAGGTCCAACAACCTAAACATAACCCATAATCCAATAATATAATCCATAAGTATATATTTGCATTCTCCAATTGGTCCACCTTTCATTTAAAATCCTACGTCCATACATGACCCATAAATTTGGTTCATGGGGTTCAGCCAAACATCATGGCCGACCATGATCTTTCATTAATTTCACCTATTAACAATTTTGCCATCACCTTCATCACCTTAGGTTTTGGTTCCAAAACCGATCCATAAAACCCATATGATCCCTTAGTTGGTTCATGGGGTTCGGCCATACACCTTGGCCGAACCCTATGATGCATAACTTCCCAATTATAGAAACTTTCCAAATTTAGTCTCCACCTTCCATAATTAGAAACTTTCCAATTTAATCTCCACCTTCCATACTTAGAGACTTTCCAAATTAATCTCCACCTTCCATATTTAGAAACTTTCCAATTAATCTCCACCTTCCATAATTAGTCAATTATCGTTCATTAAAAATCCCAATACACCTCCATGGGGTTCAGCCATACACCATGGCCGAACCCTATGGTTCAACCCTTTTTATTAAATCATTTAAACCCCTATTAACCAACTCCAATATAAATTCCTTAATAATTTAAATCCATAATTAAACCTTATGGGGTTCGGCGGCCATACACCATGGCCGAACTCATGATCTTTTAATTTGGCCAACATTTACAACTTTGCCATCCATTAAAAACATAACCAATGCTTCTCCATTTAAACCCTCTAAAATCATAGACCTTTGCTAACAAACTCCCATGGGGTTCGGCCACATACCATAGCCGAACCCTATGGTCCACTAATTCCTTTTAAATCATGTATCAACTTTTGATTTTCAACCTTTTCAAACTCCATTTATAGATTAATCAATATTCTAACTTCCATAAAAATTCACCAAAGTCCTTCCATGGGGTTCGGCCCTTCATCATGGCCGAACCCTATGGTTTATCAATTCCTTTTAAACCCTTTAAACTCATGTAAATTTATTAACAAACTCACATAGCTTTCATCATTAAAAATCCATAATTAAACCATGTCTTTCCATGGTTTCATAGAAATAACCCAAAGTTCCTCCATGGGGTTCGGCCCTTGATCATGGCCGAACCCTATGGTTCATCAACTTCTCATTAAAACATACCAATATCATCTCCCAATTCTCTTCCATGGGGTTTGGCCATACACCATGGCCGAACCCTATAGTTCTTTTTCT
The DNA here is from genome assembly GCA_022113865.1 of Chimonanthus praecox. NCBI lineage: Eukaryota > Viridiplantae > Streptophyta > Magnoliopsida > Laurales > Calycanthaceae > Chimonanthus > Chimonanthus praecox. The sequence goes on along the minus strand of CM039087.1, from coordinate 33,100,036 downwards.
TTTAATAAAAAAAATTAAAACCACTTACCGGTTCCGCTACTCCTCCGGTTTTCCCTCGGTTGTTCTTGCTCTTCCAATCCTTTTCTTCCTTGGCCTTCTCTCCTCCTATATCTTTCTCACTTGCTGGCTGCCTTTCTTTGTATGTGAATGCCGTGAGATATAGTTTGAGAGAGGGAGAGAAGATGCTTTGGAATAGAAATTACTCCAAGTTCTTGCCTTGTGGGTGGTCGGCTTTGTGTATCCCGTGTACCACTTGTGCTTGCTTCTCCTTTATTAATCTCCATTGGTTCCATCTTTAGACAATGCCGTATTTCACCAATGGAATAACTCCCAATTTAGAGGGTGCCATGCGCCCCATGCGCCCCTCTTGTTGCCTTAATTAATCCTCCATTGGTTCCTAACTTAGAAGGTGCCATTTTAATCAAGGAAAGACCCCTCTTTAGAGACTCCAACCCATGCGTATATCTCATATGCGGCTAAGACAATCTCTATTTTTAATCTTAGATATCTTCTATATTTAGCAATATGACATGCGCCCCTTACATTTAGCAAATCCCTTTTTAAAATTATTCTATCACAACATGCGCATATCTCATGAATAAACATATCTCCCACACGGCCATGCATCCTATCTTCCTTATTTAATAATTCCTTAATTTCACTCTTAACCAAGGAAATACCCCTTTTAAATTGATCTCATGCGCATTAACATGGATATGCAAATCCCTATACACGGCCATGCATATTTATCCCAAGTTCCTTTATGCGCATTACAATTTATCCAAATCCCTTATTTATCTATATTGCATTTCTAATGCAAAAATTAAATGGGAAATTTCTGTAAATATTTATAACTTGAAAATCTGGGGTGTTACATGTGTAACACCTGGATTTTCAAGTTATGAATATATATGAAAATTGTCCACTTAATTTGTGAATTAATGGAGAGAGACCTTAGATGGGTAAGGTGTTTGGTCAATTGCCCAATTAAGACCCCAACGGATTATTGGATAAAGTACAATTGAAATAAATGGGTGAGATTTATTTAATTGGGTCAAGATTGTTAATTGGGTCAAATGCCCAATTGGGACCCAATGGGTCATGGTTGACTTGGTTGACCACCAAGTGAGTTCAAGCTTAATTAAATTGGGGCTGAATTAAATTGGAAATGGAATCAAGGAAATGAGTTGATTTTAAGTGAGTTAACTAGAGTTGATTTAAAGATATGAGTTGAGTTAAAGAGGTGGGTTGAATGGGAAGTTAATGGGACTTTCATTTTAATGAGTGGAGTGGGAAGATGGAGAGTTGCATCTCATAAACCAAACACCACCATGTACACACGTTGGGGGAGGTCGGATGAAACTCCAAATGAAGCTTTAAATGAGGGAGTGAAGGGTTTTGATGTTACACAACACATGTTCAAGGGTACACGTTGGAACATGGAGGGTTTCCATCTCGTGATGGAAGCCCAAGGGTCATACGGTTGGGAGTTTCATCTCATGGGATGAAACCCCCAAAGTAAATTATAATGAGGGAGGTGAAGAGCCATGGTTGTTACAATGGGGCATCAACCAAAAGACACCACTCTTGGCCGAATTCTATAGTCTTCATCTCACTCTCTTCCTCTCTCTCTTGGCCGAACCACCTCTCAAGACAAGAAACACTTAGGATATTTTCTACCCCAAGCTTCCCCCTCTCACACAAAGCTAATCCCCCTCTCAAGACAAAGGACTTAGAGTTTCTATCTCAAGCTTCTCTCTCTCTCTCAAACCTACACTCTTTGGCAGAACCCTCTCTTTGGGTTTTCATCTCAAGAGCTCTCAAGCTCACTCTCGGCTAAGGATCAAGGAGGAAGAAGAGGCTAAGGAGGGAGAAGATTGGAGGAGCAGGAAGGAGTGAAGGAAACCGGAGGAGTCGCGGAATCGGTAAGTACTTGATGAAACTTTATTAAGTAAGAAAAGATGATCATGGATCATGGGTTGGCCTTGCATGGCCAAACCCTAATTTTATTATGGCTAAGGACTTTATGCATGACTCATGTATGGAATGATGAATGAGATCATGGTTTGGCCTTGCGTGGCCAAACCCTAAGTTTTATGTATAAGAACCCTCAAGGACAAAAAGGGGTGGATGAGGTTCGGCCATGATGTATGGCCGAACCCCACCAAAGAATATGATCATGGTTATTTGATTTATGAGAGAAAGTGATGAACTGGTTGAACCCCATGGAAGGTTTCTAATGATTTTAAAAGGTTTTAAATGGATGTATGCTGGTGACTTTAAAGGGTTCTAAAGGAGGGAAGTAATGGAGTAATGTTAATCATTTTAAATGGTCTCAAAGGTTGTAAATGGTGAAGAACCATGGACCATGGGTTCGGCCCTGGTGTATGACCGAACCCCATGGAGGGATGTTGATGGACTTAGATGCATTTGGATCATGAAAGTAATGGAAGTCATGTTGATGGACTTCGGATTGTAAATGATGACCTAAGGGTATTATTAAACTCCCCCATGGAGGGACTTGATTTATGGACCTAATGTGTAAATGATTTAAGAAGGAGAATGAAAAATGACATCATGGCATGGCCTAACCCCATGAACCATTTTAATGGGTTATTTATGGATCTAGGCATGTTTTAATGAATGAAATGTTTAGTCATGGATCTATGTTATGGACTTAAGTATGGATAGGTAAATTAGGTGATTACCTATGGAAGGAAATAATGGCCAAATGGTAAATTAAAGGACCATGGGTTCAGCAATGGTGTATGGATAGAATGATGGCTAAGATGGAAATTTGATTAAAATGATGGATCATGGGTTCGGCCATGGTGTATGGCCGAACCCCATGGAGAATGTTTTTGCAGTCTTAGGGTTTATTAATACTAAATGATTAACTTATGTGTGATTGGTTAAATCAAAAGAGGGACCAAAACCAAGTGAGTGAGGTTCGGTCATGTTGTATGGCTGAACCCCACTAAGCCATGTTTATGGACTTAAACATGGGTGAAAATAAAAAGGGATCATCGTGTTAATGTATTGATATGTAAGAAGGTATCGGGACCTCACAAGCGGTGTACGATCGGTGAACGGTTTTTGGACGAAAATACAAGGACAAGTTAGTTGGTCATTGGTAGGATTCTACCTCATTGAAAACCATGGATTATGTATATGTGAATGTTTTTATTTGACTTTTTATTATCCAATGATATGTTTTAATGATGAAATTTTAATGCTATGATTTATACTATTACATAGCATTTGAACATTTGCATCTCATGCATGGCATGGGAGGGATGATATGTAACCGGAGACCACGCTCCGTCGGGGCGTCCGTAAGGCATTCATGAGAGTACCTCGATGTGCATTATCCATCGAGAGGGTTGTATGATTGATTTGTAACCAGAGACCACGCTTCGTAGGGGCGTCTGTAAGGCATTCGTGAGGGATACCTTGATGAGGAGATTCCATCAAGAGGATGTTTGTGATTGTGTTATGGATGATGGGTGGGACTCGTTGCATATGACACCCATGACATGACATTGTTTTACATGTTTTTGATAATATGTTATCCATATGATTTTTGTACTAACCATGTGTTGACCCTACTTGGAGTACCTACTGGACGCGTCGTCTAACACCCTACTTCTACCCTAGTTGATGACACATAAAATGAACGAGACGATGGGCGTGATCGGAGCCAAGCTTAGGACCTTGGATGTTTTAGTTTCATTTTACTTAAATTATACATGGACGATGTAATTTGAGCAGCTAGCATTCGGACTGTAATAACTTAGATTATTTGCTATGGTTTGGAATGTTTATTTTGGATATTTTAACTTAACATAATCATTGTTAAATAATGGATTACCTTGCTATCTAAAATGGAATAGAATTATTATTCTATTATAATTCCGCATCTATGATTTATTCTGCATGTTTAACTTGAGTACGTGTGACCGTTTTAGTGGACTTGGTCCACGCATACGTATGGTTGGCCAGTTAAGGGTCGGGCTTTGGAAGCTCGGACTTAGCTCGTGTCGTGACCCTCCCGCTCTCTCTCTCACTCTTTTATTTTAAAAAAAAAATAGACTCTGATTTTCGGTGAGTGAAAAAGGGCGAGGCGTTACATTGTGCAACTAGTTGGCATCCTTCGGCAATATCAATTGGACCATCATCTTTATCAGTGAGCTTAAACAAGGGCCAAAAAAGAAGGATCACTCTCTCTCTCGTGCTTACACTTGGGGAATCATATACAACTAATCTTATGGATTGAGTTTGTGAGAGAGAGAGGAGGAAGGTAAAATCATAAACAACCAACCTATTGATTGAGTTTGTAAGTGAGAAAGGGAGAAGAGGAAAGAAAAACCATAAACAACCAATCTATTTATTGAGTTTTTGAAGGAGGAAAAGAGGAAGAAAAGAACATAAACTAGGAAACCTTTGGTATAACCAGTTTCCTTGTTGCCCTAGATTGTGATTTCTTTATGACGATTATAAGACGGAGCATCGGCACCGGCACACATTGGGTGGATCTTGAAGAAGCACACATCAAAAGAAAGAGCTTTAAAGGCAAGTGTTTCTTGGTTTTAATTTTGTTTTAAAACATTTGTTTTAAAACATTTGTTTCGAAAGTGGATTAAGGAAGATTGGTTTTGGAACTACTATAAAAAATCTGGAGCGTCGTATCCGGCGCATGTAAAGGGTGGAATTCCAAGCAAAATGGATAAGTGGAATTTTTATTTATAGTGGTGGGTGAAATTCCCACCCGATTGAGTGAGGTGAAATTCCTACTCTAATTGTGAGGGTGTAGGTCCCTACTTAGTGAATTTAGGGGATAGCACAAGGTTGAGCGAGTCCTAAAGGGGTGGATGTAGGTTGGATAACCGAACCACTTTAAATTGGTCTTATGGTGTTTGATCTTTGTGTGTTTATATTTATCATTTAAATACTCTTCTCAACACACATCACTTTGCATATTGATTATCTTATTTTAAACATTGTGTACAAGTATTGATAATCAAGCATTATGTGAAGGGTCATAAACTTAGTGTGATCACTTAGAGAAATATCACACGAAACAAATCTCTTGATGAATGTTCCGCTATACTCAAATCAATCAAGAAATTTGTAAACACTATGAAAAATAGGATTTACCTATTCACAAACCCAAATCTCCCCCCCCCTCCCCTGCACTCTAGGGTCAAATTGTGTTCTAGTACCATGAGAAGGGAACTTTCATAATTCTTGATCGGATGGTGAAAGTGATTTAAAAACATGAGATCTAACAATGGTTTTGGACAAACACTTGTATGTTGAACATGTAGATCATTTTTCATGCACTATTCCTTGAGTTAAATTGGTGTATCTTGGTGAATTTGAAAATATTTTTGCAAGAGTTTGTTGGTTTTGGCATTTCATGAGCTACACTACTTGTTGCATGTTTTGTAAATGACATATGTTTTCTCATACTTCATTTATATACTCTTCATTGGTATATTCTTGTGAAATAAATTTATGTCTTGTGTGTTTGTGCCCTTATTCCTATTATTTTCATTGGTACATGTTATGAGGAATGATCTCGGTTCATGTGCACCATGTTTTACTAAACCTAAGAATGCCTTATCATATGACATCACACATGAGCAATGGTCTTTCAAAAGGTATATTAAAAATGTCCAAGGTTATTAGAATGGATTGGATCAAAATTTTAGCCGGATTCAAATTGGTATATTGATCCAAGATCCAAGTCTTTGTGCCTATATTAGTGAAATGGCTTGAATCTTCAATTGGTACAAATTTGTATGAATGTATTGGGTTACATTGGCATTCAAACATTGACTTGAAAAACTTGTAGTCTTGTGAACTTGCATGCATCACAAGCACACACTCTCTCATCCCTCAAATTGAAAATCTTATTGGGATGTATTATGTCTTTCCAATGGTCTTGAAAAGCATTATCTTGGAAAGTGAGTTTTTGGACAACTGTTCAAATTAGGAATATTATCCTTCTCCAAAGGGTGTGCATTCAATTTTTAAACCTTAAATTGGTAGATTTGTGAGAGAAGAATCACATATGGTTTGAATGCAACCTTGTAATGCACCTTTGTCTTGGCTTTCAAGTACAATTGAATAGAATCTTAAAACCAAATGGATTTTAGTAGTGAAACCCAACATGGTTATGTGGTCCAGATGTTAATGGACTTAGTGCATTGTGCTCTCAAATTACTGAGCAAAGGAGAGCACACCTTAGATTGTTTAAGGGAGGAACCAAGCTTCCATATGTATAACGAATTTCCAAGGATAAGTATTGTTCATTCATAGACTCATTATTGGTATATATTTTGATGAATTAACTTGTTGTTTGATGCATATGTGCTTGTATTGTTGAATTTTTATTCATCATCTTTCAAGAACTATGTGCTTAATTGGTGCATGTTTTATTTAGTTTATGATGTGTTGCACTCATATGTTCTTATCATGGAATATTTTGGTATGAGTGTTTTTCCCTTTTACATGCATAACTTATGTTTTCAAACATGGTATTATTCTTGAAAATGCATGTGGCCATTGACCCTCATTCTCCATCTCCTCTTAGTCTAACAATTGGGACTTGTTGAAAAACAGTAAGTTTGGTATATTTGTGCTTATTACCCTTTATCAATTTTTGACAAAAAGGGGGGAGAAATATTAGAAGCTTGGTGTAAGGTTAAGTTAAGGGGAAAAAAAATTGAAGCCTTAAATAAGCTTAGAAGGAGGGGAGTCTATGATTAAAGGGAGATTAATCATTGACTAAAGGGAAGAAAGTTAGGATATTAGTCCATGTATTAAAGGGAGAAATATTGTTTTTGTTGGACTAATGTTTGAAGGGGAGACCTATGGTTCCACCTAACTTGCATTGTTTGGGTGTAAATGTACATGTACATGATCACAATGGAGCTTGCAAGCTAAGCAAGATGAAGGTCACATCTTGAAGCATAGAGTTTTGGATTTATTTGTCATTTGAATATGAACTTTAAATGGTTGTATCATTTGTATTCAAATGTATGTATATTGGGTTGGGCTAAGTCATAGAGTCTGTATTCATTATATTCTAGGTATTTTATCATGGAAATAGACAGGGGGAGAATGTTAGTGCCCTGGCTTGCTGAGTCACCTATTTGTCAATTCCAGGACTTAGGTTAAGCATTATCGGAAAGTTGAAGCTAATGAAACAAGACTCAAGTGATGAAGATTGAATCGAGAGTTTTGAAGATGGAAGATTAAGTGTAAGATTCATCATCACCAAGTGTAAGACAATTGTTAGTGCCTCGGCTTGGCCAATTCCCTAAGTTTGTCAATTCCATGAGTCAAAAAGAAACTTGCCAGAAGGTTGAAGACCCAAGGTGATCAAGAGTGAAGATCATGATCCACCGGATTGAAGCTCATCGTTATGGAAATCAAAACAGGTATTATGGCCATAGATGACTTTAGGTGGTACCTACACCTTAGAGAGGACTATCCCTAAGCTTAGTGGAACAAATGGCTAAATCATAAAAAAGGATAGAGTGGAAGCTTGACAGTGAATTGGAACACAACTTGGAAATATGCATTTGGTTTCACTGTCACTCGATCAATCGTTTTCACTGATCCGTCGATGGAGACAGGATCGACCCATCGTAGTCAAAAGACTAATCAACAAGATTGACATAGGTTCTGGATCATTGAACTGGCATTCTGGGAAAAGCTCTGATAGAGAGTCCATATGCACCGACCCCTCTTTGAAAGGCTGAAACGACCCCTCGCGGTCAATGACTCTTTGATAAGATTTATAAGTTCTAGAACTTAGACCTCAAGTGGGCTCTCAAGAAAACAAACATATCGGTAGTTTAAAGATCGATTGAGAGTAGCCAGGACCGACCCCTCGGTAAAGGGCTACAGGTCGTTCTGGGTATGACTGGTTTTTGGACTTAAAACTCTGTAAGCATGGTGGTTCCCCAGATCGAGCCTCTTGTATGGACCGCCTTCTCTGTACCATATTTTTCGACCCATCGGCAACACTGACATGTCGACCGAGAAAGAATATTACCGTTGGGAGTGCATTATTGTGCAACAGTCAGGTTGTTGAATGGTAACATTTCGAGTCACCGATCCCTCGGTGCGCCCGCCCTGCTGGTACATTACCATTGCTGCAACTTGTTGCCTTCTCTATATAAACTAATCTTTGTGCAACTGGTTGGCATCCTTTGGCAAAATCAATTGGACCCTCATCTTTATCAGTGAGCTTAAACAAGGGCCAAAAGAAAGATCACTCTCTCTCTCGTACTTACACTTGGGGAATCATATACAACCATTCTTATGGATTGAGTTTGTGAGAGAGAGATGAGGAAAATAAAATCATAAACAACCAATCTGTTGATTGAGTTTGTAAGTGAGAAAGAAAAAACTGGAAAGAAAAGCCGTAAAGAACCAATCTATTAATTGAGTTTCCTAGGGAGGAAAAGATAAAGAAAAGAACATATACTAGGAAACCTTTGGTATAACCAGTTTTCTTATCCCCCTGGATTATGATTGCTTTGCGACGACTTCAAGGTGGAGCGTTGGCACCGGTACACATTGTTGGATCTTGAAGAAGCACACATCAAGAGAAAGAGCTTCAAAGGCAAGTGCTTCTTGGTTTTAATTTTGTTTTAAAACCTTTGTTCTGAAAGTGGATTAAGGAAGCTTGGTTCCGGAACCACTATAAAAAATCTGAATCATCGTCTACGGCACATGTGGTGGGTGGAATTCCCAGCCAAATGGATAGGTGGAATTTCTATTTATAGTGGTGGGTGAAATTCCCAGCCGATTGGGTGAGGTGGAATTCCTACTCTAATTGTGAGGGTGTGTAATAACCCGAATTTTTTATAAATATATATATTGGCATTTATTCATGTTAATTTGAAGCTTGATATAATAAAATGCCAAGTGGACCAAATTTTGGGACAATGGCCCAATTGGGCCATGGATTGGATAAAATCCATTTAATGGGTCAATGAGGACTAATCGGATCAACGATGGTCAAAGTGGGCCCGATAGCCATGTGGGGCCCAATGGATCAAAATCGGTTCAACCCTAAGGTAAGTGGAAAGGAGGGAATCTAATTGGGCCATGGGCCCAATGGTTACCCAATAGACCTTGAATTAGAATTGGTTCATTTAATCGGCAACGGTAAGTAATTGGGTCAAGATTAGTCAAATTGGGTCAAAGGGCCATATGGGACCCAATGGACCAAGGTAATTAAGCCCTAAGGTAAATGGGTATGACAAGAATCTAATTGGGCCATAGGCCCAATGGTGATCCAATAAGAGGGACCAAGGTGACATGGCCAATGGGGCCCACCTCCACCTCACCCATGGAGGTGGCGTGGACCCAAGGATAGTGGGGCCGACCACCATGGTTGACTTGGTCAACCATGGGTGGATCTTATAGAAGGAATTTAATGGAATTAAATGAAATATGGGCTTAATTAACTTAACCTAAAAATCAAATTGATCTAAGTTAATTAACCTAATCTAAATTGGTCAAATGGTCAAAGCCACTCCAAAAACACAAACCACTCTTAAGAAACACAAAATAAAAACCATGGGCTTAAATGGTGGATTGGGCTCAACCACCACCACCAAAGTCAAGCTAGCCCATGCTTGGTTGGTGAGGGAATTAAATGTTGAGCAAAGGCCACTCCAACCACCTCCTCTCCAACTAACCCATTTCACTCTAGTATTCTCACACACCAAGATCGTCACCCACCTTGCAAAGGAAGAGAAGAAAAAACTTAGAAGAAAAAGAGAAGAAAAGAGAAGAAAAGAAAAGGAAAAGGCTAAGTATTGACCCACCACCTCAAGATAAACACTTGAAACACCTTTCTCATCACCTTCCCCTCTCCCTCTCTCAAGCAAACCCACTCAACCCTAGCCGATCCAAGCATGTCCCACCATTGATCAAGCACATCTAGCCGATCAAAGATCAAGAGGAAGGAGATAAGAGGCTAAGGAAATCAAGAGGAGCGACAAAGACCGGAGGAGCTGTCGGATCCGTAAGTATTTCTAAACAAGAGTGTAGATTTTTGTTTATGATTAAAAAGGGAATCCATTTATTAGATAATGGCCAAAAACATCATGGGCCTTGGATCTAAGATCCATCAATGGAAGATTAAGAAAATGGATAAACTTTAGAGAGAGATAGATTAAATGAATGGATGACCATAGGGTTCGGCCATGTAGCATGGCCGAACCCATGGTGAATGATGGGTAATTTAATTAAGGTTTGAAGGTTTAAAATGGTGGAGAAGGATTTATGATATTTAGTTTTCAAGTGATTTAAATGGTGATGATTTAGTGATCTATGAGGATTAGGACCCTTAGATGCTCAATGGTTGATGTTTTCTAAAATTTGAAAATTTTGAGTATGGTATGTGATTTTCAAATGGGTGCTAAAAGATGGAAGTGGTGGAGTAAATAAGTTTGAATTATGGAGGTAATGAGGAAATGATTGGTGGTAGAAGTGGATTTTAAATGTAATTAAAAATCAAAAAAAAAAAAAAATGAGGAAAGACATCATGGGTTCGGCCATGGTGTATGGCCGAACCCATGACCCATGTTTTTAGGTCGTTCATGGGCTAAGTATGGTTTATATATGTAGTTAAACGAAATGGAAATTAGGTTAAGTTAATGATGAAATTTAGATGGATTTACAAAGTGTATGATATTTTTTTTAGAGGGCCAAAATGAATGAGGATTATTGATTTTAAAAAAAAATGGATGTCTTTTGGACAAAAACATTGGTCTAAGAATGGCATCAATGGATGATGAGCATGAACCATGGGTTCGGCCATGGTGTATGGCCGAACCCTTGGTGGTATTTAATAATTTTTTTATGATGGCAAAGTATAGAAATTGGTTAAGAAAAATGGATAGATTGTATGGATGTTTCAAGTATGATATGTGATGTTGGTGATTTAAATGGATGATTTAATTTTCATTAGAGGTATGTTTAAATGGGTAAATGAAACCAAGAAAAATGGGGAAAGAAACATCATGGGTTCAGCCATGGTGTATGGCCGAACCCATGACCCAAATTTTGATCAATTTTAGATTAAGGTTAATGCATGTATCAATGCCTAGGATTTTGTTTTAAAGGGCCAAAAAGAATGAAGATTTGTGATTTTAAAATTGGATTATTTTGGGACAAAACCTAGTCTTTGAAAATGGTGAACCTTAGGGCAGTGATTAGTAGATTTTTAATAAATGGAAAAATGATGTAGAAGAATGCTAGATTTTAATGGATTTATAAAAAAAATGATATGTGAGGTTTTAAATGGAATGAAAATGGGGACTTGAATGGATAAATTACATTCATTGGAGATTGGATTAAAGGGAGTAAAATGGACCCAAGGGAATGGAAAATAGGCACCATGGGTTCGGCCATGGTGTATGGCCGAACCCATGACCCATTTGGAGGTCATGATTATGGGCCAAGCAGTAAATCTTATATGGAGTTAGATGATTACAAATTTAATTAAATAGGTGGCTGATTTTGGGATATGTTATGGAATCATAAATAGGTCTAAGTTATGGATGAAATCTAGACTTAAAATAGACATAAGTGGGTGAATGATTTACCATGGAAGACAAAGTGGCAAAAGGGTATTATTAGCCACATTGAGGAACCATATGTGGATTAGATGTAAAATTCGATGCAATATGAAAGATGAAAAGAAACGTATAGATGTTGTGTTTAGGCTCGCTCGTTTGAATATTCGAAATGGTCAAAATCGGATTTATGTATGTGATTAAACCAATGGATAATGGGCTAAGTTAAGGGCCGATTTTCAATAAACTTATAATGTATTTAAAGATCATTGAATGGACCTAGGGTTATGATTAGTTAGGAACTTAATCATGGATAACGTATGGACTAATTCGGTAAATGTAATAAGGTATCGGACGTCGCAAACGGTACGCGATCGGCGACCGGATTATCGAGCGGAAAGCATAACGGAACGCGACACGGTATTCGGTAGGATTCCTACCTTTTTGTAAGCGATGGATATGTGATGGTGTTTTAAATTATTTTGATTTGGCTTATGATGGATTGATGATTATAATTTATCTTATGATGTGTTTTTAAGTTATGAATCATATGGATTATATTTTAATATTATGCATTATATGGCTATGTATGGTATATCAAAATTATGGTTTATCTATATACTACATAGCATAATGCACGTACATCTCATGCATGGCATGGGCGGGAAAATAATGAAACCGGAGTCCATGCTCCGTCGGGGCGACTGAGAAACAAACATGGGGATAATACATTATATGATCATACGGACGATGGGTGGGACACATGACATAGGCACCCATGGCATAACATTCATCACATGCTTATTTTGTTATATGTTATTTTATCGATATATATGTTATCACTAATCCATGTGTTAGCCCTACTCGGGGTCCTACTGGGCGCGTTGACTAACGCCCTACTTCTACCCTAGCTGATGATGCAGGGGATGGTGGAAGCGGTGGACATGACAGGAGCCAAGCTTAGGAGCTTGGGCAGTGCAGTCTTAGTTTTATTTACGTTTACATTTTGGAGATGTAATTTGAAAGTAACTTAGCTTGTTGGGTTGTATAAGTTTACATTCTTGCGATGGTTTGGGCGTTACTTATGGACGATTACATTTTGTGATATAATTATGAACTTAGGGGCATTTTGGTAATTCAATGTTGTATCTTCCCTTTTATCTAAAAACCGGTAGGATAGACTCTATTATCATGTTCCGCAATAATTATAATCCGCGAGCTTACTTCCTACGCGTGAACCGTTCTCGTGGACTTAGTTCCGCCCACGCGTGGGGTTGGCCAGTTAAGGGTCGGGCTTTAGAAGCTCGGACTTAACTCGCGTCGTGGCATCCGCGCCCTCTCTCACTCTTCTATTTAAAAAAAAATAGACTCTGATTTTCGGAAAACGGGTGAAAAAGGGCAGGGCGTTACAGGGTGTAAGTCCTCACTTAGTGAATTTAGGGGATAGCTCAAGCTTGAGCGATTCCTAACAGTGGATGTAGGTTGGCTAACCGAACCACTTTAAATGTAATGCCCCGCCCTTTTTCACTCGCTTTCTCTTCCGAAAATCAAAGTCTATTTTTTTTTTTATAAACAAAGAGTGATAGAGAGCGGGACGACACGACCCGAGCTAAGTCCGAACTTCTAAAGTCCGACCCTTAACTAGCCAACCCTATGTGTGCATGGACTAAATCCATGAAAACGGTTCACACATAACAATATCAACATGTGGAATAACATCATAACTGCGGAATTATAATCATAACACGGAATCATAATAGAACCCAGTTCTATTCCATTTCAGATAGCAAAATATGTCAAGTCTTTAATCAATAATTAACGTAACATAATTATCCAATCAAACATCCAACCATCGAAGTTATTACATGTCCGAAGTCTAGTTACTCAAATACATGTCCATAAGTAACTTTATTCAAAATATAAACTAAATCATCCAAGCTTTTATGCTTGGCCCTCCTTGCATTCATCGTTCTCCTGGTTTCCTGTGTCATCCACTAGGGTAGAAGTAGGGCGTTAGAACAACGCGCCCAGTAGGTATTCCAATTAGGGCTAACACATGGTTAGTACAAAACATATGTAATAATATCATAATGTTAAAAACCATATAAACCATGCCATGCAATGATGACAAATGCAATGAGTCCCACCCATCACATGTACATAAAAGTACCCACCACATAGGTCTTCCGGACGCCCCAACGGAGTGTGGACCCTCCGGTTTATTCCTAATGGAAAAACACATCAAGGTATCCCACATAGGTTTTTCGGACGCCCCGACGGAGTGTGGCCCCTCCGGTTACATATCCTTCACCCCATGCCATGCATGAGATGCCAATGAAACACATGTTATTTTATCATCATATAAACCTAGCATTTAAAATCACATTTAAAACACATGCTATTTTATCATTTAAACATAACATTTAAAATCACAATTTGAAACATATCCAACACATGTTATTTTTATCATATAAACATTGCATTTAAAACTCGCATTTTGAAACCTATCATTCGCAATATAATTCATCAAAATAAGATAAAAACATTGTACATTAAACCTATGGTTTCAAAGAGGTGGAATCCTACCAAAGACCACTACGTGTCCTTGCGTCTTTCGTCCGGTAACCGCTCACAATCGTACACACCTTGTGAGGTCCCGTTACCTTATAATGTAACAATCAATTAAAAACCAAGTTCCACTTGATTTACAATATTTAAGTCCATAAACCAATCCCCATAATTTTCATCATTATAAATCCATAATTAAAATTATTAATATCCTTTCGATTGGGTTCGACCATACCACATGGCCGAACCCTATGGTTCCTTACTTCCTTTTAAACGTCATTTAAATAAAACCGATGTCTTTCCAATTAAACCCTTTAAAATCATAAACCTACATCTATGATTTTCATATTCCAATTCCATTAAAATAACTGATATTCTTCATGATTTTTAACCCATAAAATAATCATGTCTTTCCATGGGGTTCGGCCATGCACCATTGCCGAACTCTATGGTCCATCATTTCCTTTAAAACTTCATCATTTATCCCTCAATTTTCTTCCATTAAAATCACCAAAGTCCTTCCATGGGGTTCGGCCATACAACATGGCCGAACCCTATGGTTCATCATTCCATTAATTATACTCAAAACATCTCTTATTCTTCTTCCATGGGGTTCAGCCATACCACATGGCCGAACCCTATGGTTCCTTATTTTCAAACAAAGTTCTTAAAACCACTTACCGATTCCACGACTCCTCCGGTTTTCCCTCGGTTGTTCTTGCTCTTCGAATCCTTTTCCTTCTTGATCTTTCCCTCTTGCTGGCTGCCTTCTCTTCCTTTGATAATGCCGAGAATGAGAACTTGAGAGAAAGAGAGAAAATTTGGCTATGAATGTGTATGTGCCGTGCGCCCTTGCTATGTATTTCTTTTATAAAGCCTTCCCTTGGTCCCAACTTAGAAGGTGCTTAAGATAACAATTCCCCCTTAGGGCCGTGCACCCCTTGCTTCCTTTAATCTCCAATTGGTCCTCTATTTAGAAGGTGCCAAGATGGCAATTGCTTAGTGCCGTGCGTCCCCTTGCTTCCCACTTTGGGAGGGTCCTTTAATTAGCAATTTCCCTTGTTTAAGATATTCTAGGACATGTGCATATCATAGATATGCAATGTCACATACGGCCATAAATAATCTATCTTATTCCTAAAATCTTTCCATGATCCCTTTATGCGCATAATCATGGATTTGCATACCCCATATTCGGCTAAGACATAATGTATTGCTAATTTATTTAAGCCCCAATTATTTTATTATTGAAACCATTTCCAAAACCGTTGGGTCTTAATTGGGCAATGACCCAACATTTTACCCGTATAAGATCCATATCTAATAATTCACAATTTAAATGGGTAATTTTCATATATTTAAATAACTTGAAAATCTGGGGTGTTACATTAAATTGGTCTTATGGTGTTTGATCTTTGTGTGTTTGTATTTAGCATTTAAATACTTTTCTCAACACACATTACTTTGCATATTGATTATCTTATTTTAAACATTGTGTAAATTATGTAAATGATCATAATCTTAGTGCGAATGTTCAAAGAACATATAATCTTAGTGTAACGAGTCATAATCTTAGTTTAAAGGCTTTGTTTGTAACACCCCAGATTTTCAATTTATGAATATATATGGAAATTATCCATTTAATTTGTGAATTAATGGAGATGGACCTTAGATGAGTAAGGAGTTGGGTCAATTGCCCAATTAAGACCCAACGGTTTATGGATAAGTTCAATTGAAATAAATGGATAAGATTTATTTAAGTGGGTCAAGGTTGTCAATTGGGTCAAATGGCCAATTGGGACCCAATGGGTCATGGTTGACTTGGTCGACCATCAAATGAGTTCAAACTTAATTAAAGTGTGGCTGAATTAAATTGGAAATGAAATCAAGGAATTGAGTTGATTTTAAGTGAGTTAAATAGAGTTGAATCAAAAGATATGAGTTGAGTTAAAGAGATGAGTTGAATAAGAAGATGGAGAGTTCCATTTCAAGGGACACCATCATGTGCACACGTTGGGGAGGTGGGAGTTTCATCTCATGGGATGAAACTCCAAAGGTATCATTAATGAGGGAGGTGAAAGGTTGTTGTTACACAAGGATAATCATGTACACACGTTGGGGAGATGGAGGGTTTCTATCTCCTGATGGAAATCTAAGAGGTACACGGTTGGAGTTTCATCTCATGGGATGAAACCCCCAAAGGAAGTATTAATGAGGGAGGTGAAGAGTCATAGTTGTTACAAAGGAGACTTTTGATCTCATTCACCTCATCTCACTCTCTCCCTCTCACTCAAGGCCGATCCCCCTCTCAAGACAAAGGACTTAGAGTAATTTTGATCTCAAGCTTCTCTCCCTCTCACTCAAGGCCGATCCCCCTCTCAAGACAAAGGACTTAGAGTAATTTTGATCTCAAGCTTCTCTCCCTCTCAAGCTTGGCCGTGTAACGCCCCGCCCTTTTCACTCGAAATCAGAGTCTATTTTTTTTTTAAATGATGAACAAGTGATAAGAGCGGAGTGTCACGACGCGAGTTAAGTTCGGACTTCTAAGTCCGACCCTTAACTAGCCAAACTTATGTGTGCATGGACTAAGTCCATGAAAATGGTTCACACGTAGTACTTTATAAATTCATGCGTAATATTTCTTAATCTAATTGCGGATTATAATAGAACCTAAGTCTACTCCATTTTAGATAGCAAAGTACATAGTCATTTATCCAAAATTACCTTAACTTAATCATTCAGTCAAACCATTCCAAAGCATAGCAAATATTAACTAAGTTATTACATGCCAACATCTAGCTACTCAAATTACATTTCCATGTAAACTTATCAAAATATCCATAATAAAATCCATTCAAATATCCAAGCTCCTATGCTTGGCTTCTTTCACGATCCTCGACTCCTTCTTTTCCTGTGTCATTCGCTAGGGTAGAAGTAGGGCGTTAGAACAACGCGCCCAGTAGGAATTCTAGGTAGGGCTAACACATGGGTTAGTATCATGAAAACATTATAATAATATATCATCAAAAACATATAAAATCATGCCATGCCATATGTCTATGCAATGAGTCTCACCCATCACATACATGTAACATCTTGATGGAATTCTCCTCATCAAGGTATCCCCATAGTGGTTTTTCGGACGCCCCGACGGAGTGTGGCCTCCGGATTCTACTTGATGGCATTATCCACATCAAGGTCTTCCCACGATTGCCTTACGGAAGCCCCGACGGAGCGTGGGCTCCAGTTACCAATTCCTCTCCCATGCCATGCATGAGATGTACATGTCCATATGCTATGTAATGTAAATACCATAGCATTAAAAGCTTCACTTTTGAAACATAATATAATTGTAACATAAATCATCAAATAAAGATAAAAACCATTTACATATCCATGTTTCAATAAGGTAGAATCCTACCAATGACAACTAGTTTGACCTCGCGTTCTTGTCCGAAAACCGTTCACAACCGCGCACCGTTTAAGAAGTCCTGTTACCTTGTTACATGTCAATAAGTCAAACACATATCTCATTTGGTTTCTAACTAAGTCTAAGACCAAACACACCACTTTGTGGGGTTCGGCCATACACCATGGCCGAACCTCACCCACTTGGATTTGATCTCTCTTTTATTCAACCAAGCCCATCCAAGTAACTCATTTAAAACTCAGTCCATAAAATATATAAACAAACCATTCCACATGGGGTTCGGCCATTCACCATGGCCGAACCCATGATCTTGTATTTTTTTACCCCTATTTACATTTTATGCCATTGCTCATTCTAATGGCTATCCATTCCATTCAAAAACATGCCTAGGTTAATCAATAACCCACCAAATACTCCTTAGTGAGGTTCGGCCATACAACATGGCCGAACCTCACCATCTTGGGTTTGGTCCCTCTTTCATGTCCTTTGTTCTTTTAACTTAGATATAAGATCATGACCTCTTGATTCCTTAATCTCATTGCTTATGCACCAATTGTTTAACATAACTAATAATCTAAGTCCACTAAACAACACTTGTGGGGTTCGGCCATACACCTTGGCCGAACCTCACTTACCTTAATTTTCACCCTTTCTTTATTTATCACTTAAACACCACTTAACTAATTTTTAAACCTTTAATCCACCAAATCCACCTTAGTGGGGTTCGGCCATACAACATGGCCGAACCTCACCATCATAATTTTGGTCCTTTTTAATTAAGTCCAAATGCCAATCCATTCATCTAAACATTCCCATATTAATCAACCACCATTGTCACTCCATGGGGTTCGGCCATAAACATGGCCAAACCCTATGGTTCCTTATTTCCATTTAAACATTTTATTCATGAATAATTGGTTCTCATACTTCCATCCATTTACATCCTTGTAAACCTTTTAAAACAAAATACCATACATAACTCTTGGTGGGGTTTGGCCATGCACCATGGCCAAACCTCACCCTTTTAGTTTTGGTGCTCCTCTTTCCATTCTTTTTGATAATCTAAATGCATCCAAGTCCATCAATTTTCATTCATTTTAAATCTTAAAAACATCCGCCAGCTTCCATGGTTACCATCTTTCACAACTTATTAATCACTAATGTTTCTTCATGGGGTTCGGCCATGTATTATGGCCAAACCCTATGGTTCCTTCTAAGATCATGTTCCTATTTTTCCATAATAACATTTTAGAGTTCGGCATACAATGGCCGAACCATACTCTTAATCTTTGACCCTCTTTTCTAATTATAAAATTTGTCAAGCACTTACCGTTTCCGCGACTCTTCCGATTTTTCTTTTGCTCCGGCTTGTTCCTTTCCTTTCCTTCCTTAGCCTCTCCTTCCTTTTTGTCCTTTTGCCGAGACTGACCGTGCTGGAAACTCCTTGAAGTGATTCAGCCAAGCGGAAGTTTGAGAGAGAGAAGAAAGAGGAACTTGGAATAAACAATACTCCAAGTCTTTATCTTGGGGGTGGTCGACCTTGTGTGAGAATATTTGGAGATGGAACTCTATTTCTTTGGTCTTCTTTCTCCTTGAGTGTTGGCCGGCCAAGAGAGGGAGAGAGAGAGTGGAATGAAACCTCTTTGGTTAATGAAATTCAGTCCAAGGGGTGGTGTCTCTTGGTGGCACCACTTGTAACTCCCATTTGCATTAACCAAAATTCTTTATGCTCACTTGGGGGTTTCATCCTTGGGATGAAACTTCCAAGGCTCCAACGGTGTCTCATTGCTTGGCTTGTATAACAGCCACCTCTCCATTATTGGCCCTTTTGGGAGTTTCATCCATGAGGTGAAACTCCATGGCTCCAACGGTGTAGCCATTGCTTGGCTTGAGTAACCGCCACTTCTCCATTATTCTCATCAATGCCCCATGTGGGGGTTTCATCATTGAGATGAAACTCTCCCTTTCTTTCCCTCCAACGTGTGGACCACCTTATTTGAATTTGAAACACCAGCCCTTCAACCTCATACTCCACTCATTTGTAATTTATTTCAAAACAACTCACTCACTTATAATTTATTTCCAATCAACTCACTCACTTATAATTTATTTCCAATCAACTCACTCATTTAACTCAACTATTTGTTTCCATTTCAAACTCCAATCAGCCCCAACTTAATCAAGATTGGACTCACTTGATGGTCAACCAAGTCAAACCCGACCCATTGGGTCCAAATTGGCCATTTTGACCCATTTCACAAACTTTGACCCAATTAGTAATCTTGACCCAATTAAACGTACATTGCTCATTTATTTTATTTCAAACACATAACCTGTAGCCATTGGGTCTTAATTGAACAATGGGCCCCACAACTTACTCATCTACGGTCATATCATTTTAATTCATAATTTCAATGGCAATTTCCGTAAATATTGATAAACTGAAAATCTGGGGTATTACAATACAACCCTCTCATTGAACAAGAAAAGACTAAGGGTTTCCATTCTCTCCTCCTCTCCCTCTCTCAAACCTACACTCTTTGGCCGAACCCTCTCTTGGGGTATTTTATCTCAAGACCTCTCAAGCTCACTCTTGGTTGAAGATCAAGGAGGAAGAAAGAAGAGGCTAAGGAGGGAGAAGATCGGAGGAGCAAGAAGGAGTGAAAGAAACTGGGGGAGTCGCAGAATCGGTAAGTACTTGATGAGATTTTATTAAGTAAGAAAAGATGGTCAAGGAACATGGTTCTGCCATTGCATGGCCGAACCCTAATATTGTCATGCAAAAGGAACCCATGCATGTTTAAGGTAAGAAATGGATTATGATCAAAGATCATGTAACACCTTGGAATTTTATATTACTTATATTCATGAAATTTACCATTTATTGGATAAGGTTACAATTGGAAAATTGGGTAAGATATATTCAATTGGGTCAAAATTGCTAATTGGGTCAAAATGTCCAATTGGGACCCATTGGGGCGTGTTTGACTTGGTTGACTACCAAGTGAGTTGAGCTAAATTAAATGAGTTGAGTCGTACGGTTTATATTTCAAATTCAAATAACGAGACGTACGGTTTATATTTCAAATTCAAATAACGAGACGTACGGTTTGTATTTCAAATTCAAATTCAAATTCAAATAACGAGACGTAAGGTTTATATTTCAAATTCGAATTCAAATAACGAGACATAAGGTTTATATCTCAAATTCAAATTCAAACGACGGGATGTACGATTGATATTTCAAATCCAAATTCAAACAAAAGAAAGGACGGTTTACATTTTGAATGTAAAGGGATCGACGGCTCCATGTTTAAAATTTAAATGAAGGAGATGGATTCAATGTTTGAAATTCAAGTAAACGGAATAGGTATGAAGTTCAAATTCAAAGTCAAGAATATACGTTGAAAGATGAGGGAGGTTTAAAGTTTAAATTCAAACAAATGAGTTGGGTTTAATATTTGAATTTCAAGCAAATGAAATACATTTGAAATTCAAATGGAATGGACGGTCTTACTATTGGAAATTCAAACAAAGGAAATGGAAGAGTTATAATTGATACACGTTAGGCTGGTTTTAAAAATTTGAAATTCAAGATAATGGAGATGGATTGGCTTATTTCAAAATCAAGGCAAGGATGCTCATGGAGGGATAATGAGATAGTTTTACATTTAAAATTTTCAAAATTCAAATGGCTCACACGTTGGAGTCTTGAGAATTTTATCTCATGTAAAGATAGGAAAGATAACCCCAATTGGCCATCTCTCCCTCACACTCTACCTAGGACGGCCAGCAATCTAAGAGAAAAGATCAAACACTTGGAGAAGTTCTCATTCCATTTTCTTGCTCTTTTGGACGTCCCTCTCAAAGACTTGGAGTAATTTTATCATCTCAAGGTTTTCTATCTCTCTCAAATCTATACCCTACCTGAACCACCTCAAGGACTGTAACAAGATCAATCTCAGTTAAAGGAGAAGAAGAAAGGACTAAGAAAGGAAATGAAGAGCAAACCGGAGCAAAGACCAAATCGGTGGAGTCGCGGAAACGGTAAGTATTCTACAATTTTTAGTTAGTAAGATAACCAAAGAAGCATGATCAGTTCCTTGAATATCCAAATCTTAAAAAGGGATGTACAAAACCATTGAGCATGAAAAGGAGGTGATTAGGTTTGGTCATGATGATTGGCCAAACCCATCAAAGAATATGATCATGGCTAGGATGTTCAAAGGAAGAGGTAAAGGAACCATAGGGTTCGGCCATGACTATGGCCGAACCCCATGGAAGAAAATGAATGGTTAATGTTGTTTAAAAGGAGTAGGAATTGGATCATAGGGTTTGGCCACCTTGGATGGCCGAACCCCATGAAAGAATATGGCAATTTTTATGGTTTTTGAGGAATGAAAACCATACTATGTTTTGAAGGTTTAAAGGGTTTTTAAAGGGAGTTAATGTTACTGTTTTGGATCAGTTATTACATGGCTAAAATATGTGGTTATCATGGCTAAGTTTGTAACACCCGCCCTTTTTTTTTTTTTTGTAAAAATGGCGCTGACGTCACGACGCGAGTTAAGTTCCGAGCTTCTAAGCCCGCCCCTTAACTGGCCAACCCTACGCGTGCGTGGAACTAAGTCCACGAGTACGGTTCACACGTAGAAAGTAAGCTCGCGGAATATAAAATTACATGTGGAATGATAATAGAGACTATCCTACCAATTTTCAAATAGCAGGGAAGAAACATCCGTATAATTACTAAAATGCCATTAAACTGTATTGTCCAAAAATAAAATCTAAACATAGCAAGCCATCTAAGTTATTACATTCCGACAAGCTAATTTACTCAATTTACATTTCCAAAATGCAATAATTAAACTAGGTAGCCGCCTCCCCAAGCTCCTAAGCTTGGCTCCCATCTCCCCCTTTCGTTCCGCCATCTCCTGCATCGTCAGCTAAGGTAGAAGTAGGGCGTTAGAACACGCGCCCAGTAGGACTCCGACTAGGGCTAGCACATGGATAGTAATAACAGCATACAGATATAACTTAATGAAATCTGATAAACCATCATATAATGAAACTGTAAAGTAAATGCCATGTCATGGGTGTCTATGTTATGCATCCCACCCATCATCCAAACCGTATAATATCATATCTCTCTTGACGGAACAAAACCTTGTCAAGGTGTCCCCATGCCTGTTCTCGGTCGCCCCGACGGAGCGTGGACTCCGGTTATCAAAATATCCCCATGCCTGCTTTTCGGTCGCCCGACGGAGCATGGACTCCGGTTCCATTATTTTCCCGCCCATGCCGTGCATAAGATGTAATGCATTATGCTATGTAATATATATATCTCATAACTCTAGTATATCATACATAGCCTTGGCATATTAATGCATCATCTTAAAATATAACTCATAGTATTAAACATAACATTCATAATCGTGAAAACCCATCATAAAATAAATCCCATAGTCCACAAAATAAGATAAAGATACCATCACATATCCATGGCTTACAAGGAGGTAGGAATCCTACCGAATACCGACTCGCGTATCTTTTTCGTTTTCGTCCAACAATCTGGCTACCGACTCGCGTACTGCTCGCGCTATCCGATACCTTATTAAATTACCAAATCAGTCCAAGTTTTAACCGTTTGTAAGCCCATAAATCATATCTTAGTGGTTTTCTTCAATTTTAGCCAATATTTACCATTTTTGCCACTACTCTTTTACATGATTAATTACTCTTTTATTTATGCATGATTAAGTCCAAAAATTGATCCATAACTTAGATCTATTAGTGGTCTATCAACCATAACATGAACTCATTAAAGATAAGTCCTTAACTTAACCAAATCTCAATCAATCTAAACACATTCATACTCTAACCTAACCCATCAAAAGACTCATAAATGGGCCATGGATTCGGCCATACACCATGGCCGAACCTATGGTGTCCTTTTCCCATTCTTTTCTCTTGGACCTATTGTTCACATTTGAATTTATCACAAGTCCTTCTATATGGGAATTTCATCATTTATTTAGATCATTCATTTGATCAACATTTGTTTCATCTCTTGAGCCCATCAAAACTAATAACATTCCCCCTCATCTTTTCATGGTGTCAAACATACTTAACCCATTGAATCTTCCCATTTTCCATCCTTTTTAAACCCCTTTAAAATTTATAATACATGACCATAGGGTTCGGCCATACACCATGGCCGAACCCATGGTTCATGTTCCATTATTTTTCTATGCCTCTTAAGGCCACAACATTACTCATTCAAAACCCTAAACTCATTAATACATTAATCCCTCTTTTGCATCCCTTAAACCCATCATTTGATCACCATTACACCACCATAGGTTTCGGCCATTTACCATGGCCGAACCCATGGTTCATGATCCACCATTCATTGCTCCAAAAACACCTACATTCACCCATTTAAAATCCTAATTTTCATTTGCTACCCTCATTGTCTTCCATTTATCAAAACCTTAACCAATTAAATCAATTAGCTAATTACTCACCATGGGGTTCGGCCATGTTACATGGCCGAACCCTATGGCCCATGATTTTTCTTCCAATCATCCACTTCCATGCTTAATTTCATAAATTAGCCAATGCACATAATCACTTATTTATTTCTTTTCCCTACTCCTAATTCACCCATTTAGGGTTTTCTCCATCTTCCACTTTCTCAAAACCCTAAAAAAAACGCACATTACTTACCATGGGATTCGGCCATGCTACATGGCCGAACCCTATGGTTCTTAACTCCAAAAAATGCATGTACCTCTATGTTTAATCACATTAATCATATAATGTCGATAATCCCTTTTTATTTTTCTAAACCCTAATTTTTTTCTCCATTAGGGTTTTTGCCCACTTTCCATTCCTTCCATGTGATGGATTTAAAATCCATGGCATAAACTTATGTAACCACCATTAAATTCACAAAAATAAATTCCAATTCTTAAACCCTAAAAATCCAAATTTTCTTGTTTAAGAAATACTTACAATCCGTCGTCTCCTCCGACTTCCGGCACTCCCGTCGGTTTCCTTAGCCCCTTCTCTCCTTCCTCTTGATCTTTGGTAGGTCAAGATTCTTGATCCATGGTGGCAACCCCCCAACCTTAGGATCGGCCAAGGTAGGGTTTAAATTGAGAGAGGGAGAGGGGGAGATGAGAGGAGATGATCACCTTGATCTTAGGGTGATTTTCCTTAAAATTCTACTTCTTTCTTCTCTCCTTCTCTTCTTAGCTTCCTTTCCTTAATTTCCCTCTTCTCTTCTCCTTCCTAGTGTGGGACGGCCATAAGAGAGTGAAGGATTGAAATGAGAATGAAAAGAGAGAAAGAAAGGAAAAGATGAGGCTTATCCCCATTTTTTAATTTACATTAATTACATTCACCAACCTTAAGATATTTTTGAGATATTTAAATTGCTTTATGGTGGTGGTTATCTAAACCACCACCAAGCCCAACGTGTTTCATATTTGAGGTTGGAATGAGGTGGGTCTTCACCTCTTGGCCCCACTTTGACCACTTTTAACCACCATTTTAAATAATTTACTTATTTAATTAATTAGATATTTACCTTAGGTTAATCCATTTGTACTTAACCTAACTCCATTACTCCACCCATGGTTGACCAAATCAACCATGGTGGCCGGTCCCACCAAACCTTGGCCCACACGCCACCTCACTTGATGAGGTGGAGGTGGGTCCCACTTGGCCACATCACCTTGGTTTAATTCCAAATGACTTAGGTGATTTAAATTTTATTAAGCCCACTACAACCAATTGGATCATCATTGGGCCCATAGCCCAATTACATTTCCATCTTACCCATTTACCTTAGAGCTTAACCTTCTTGAACCATTGGGTCCCAAATGGGTATTTGACCCAATTTGACCACCCACGGCCCAATTGGCCATCATTGACCACTTAAATGACTTAAAAATGCAATCCATGGTCTATTGGGCCATATTTGGGCCTTTGTCCGAATTTTGGCCCATTTACCATTTATTCCACCAATTTCCAATTTTCATCATTAAAATAAATAATATTCACATATTTATTGATTTAAAAATTTCAGGCCATTACAAAGTTGGTGGTCATAAACCATGGAAAAATAATGGAGTAATTGGATTAAGAGAACCATAGGATTTGGCCATGTGTATGGCCGAACCCCATGGACTGTTTTTATGGGTTAGTTAAAGTAAGAAACATGGTTGGAAAATTATGGACTATGATGTGCTTTGATTTAACAATTAGATATGTTGATTTATGGACTTAGTGTAGGTAACTAATCAGCCATCATGGATGATGGAAAGTGGAACAAAAACCGGATTGGTGAGGTTCAGCCATGAAGTATGGTCGAACGCCACTAATGGTTATTAGTGGCTTGAATGTGTAACTAATAATTTGATTGAAGTGGTATTTAAGAATGATTCAAAGGATCAAAATTATGATGGTGAGGTTCGGCTATGTTGTATGGCCGAACCCCACCAAGGTGAATTGGCTATGGTTATCTGTTTTTTTTTTAAGTAAAAATGAGACACAGGTTAGTATAGTGGCATAATGGTAAATATAGATGAAATGACCAAAGGATTGGAAATATGGGCTGAAACCAAAGTGGTAAGGTTCGGCCATGTTGTATGGCCGAACCCTACCAAGGGTCTTTGGGAAGTTTTAATTAATTGAAGGGTTTTAGTTAAATAAAAATAGAGACCAAAAAGTTAAGTGGGTGAGGTTCGGCCATGGGGTATGGCCAAACCCCACAAAGTGGATTTTTGGGATTTAAACTAAGTTGGAATCTCATGGTTAAGAGGTTGATTTGCTGTTATAAAAATAGGGCCACGGGACTTGCTTGAACGGCGTACAAGTTGTAAACGGGAGACAGTTCAAAAGAAGGGTCAAACTAAGTGAACATTAAGTAAGTTTTCCTACCTCTTTGTAACCACTCTTATATGTGATGTTTATCATGAATTTTATGAGTAGTTTATGTTAGAGTATTATGTTCAAATGGGATTATGAAATGTTAGAATATATTTCCAATGTTAGAATATATTTCCAAATGGCATGTATCATGTATTCATTGACATCTCATGCATGACATGGGGTGATGGTTATGTAACTGGAGGGTCCACACTCCGTCGGGGCATTCGAAAAACCTATGTGGTGGTATCATGATAATAAGAATTCCCATCAAGGGAAACAGGAGGGTCCACACTCCGTCGGGGCGTCCGAACAATCAATGTGGAGGGAGGCTGTGTATATTTGTGATGGGTGGGACTTATTACATTTGTATCACATACATAGCATTGTTTTTGTAAGATTTTGACGATATGTATGTTTATATTATTTGCATGTTTTATACTCTAAATTTGTGGTAGCCCTAATCGGAAACACCTATTGCGCGTGTTGGTCTAATGCCCTACCTCTATCCTTAGTGGATGATGCAGGAAAGGGGAAGGACGAGGATCGTGAAGGAACCCAAGCATAGGAGCTTGGACTTTTGAAGGGATTAATTATAGATTGATATATGGACCTTTTATTTAAGTTTATTGGACAATGTAATTTGATAGTTTGATGATTTTGGGCATGTAATAAATTAGTTAAATAATTGCTATGGTTTGGATTGATGATTATGTTAAGATAACTATGGAAAAATGACAATGTACCATGCTATCTAATAAAATGGTGTAGTCATAGGTTCCATTATAATTTGCAGTTAGATTAAGTGTTATTCCGCTACGGTTATACTTTATTATGTGAGAACCATTCTCATGGACTTAGTCCATGCTCACATATGTTTGGCCAGTTAAGGGTTGGACTTTAGAAGTCCGGGCTTAACTCGCGTCGTGATGTCCCGCTCTTATCACTTTTCTATTTATTTAAAAAAAAAAATTACTCTAATTTTAGAGTGAAAAGGGCGGGGTGTTACAGATCATAGGTTGGTCTTGCATGGCCAAACCCTAAGTTTTATGTATGGGAACCATCATGGACAAAAAGGGGTGGATGAGGTTCGGCCATGATGTATGGCCGAACCCCATCAAAGGATCAAATTATGGATGTATGATTTTTTGTAAGAAAATGATGAACCCCATGGAGGGAGATTATTGATGTTTAAAGGGTTTTTAAGGGTGAGAATGATGGAAGAATATTAACAATGTAAATGGTCTCAAATGTTGTAAAGGGTGGAGAACCATGGACCATGGGTTTGGCCATGGTGTATGGCCGAACCCCATGGAGAAATATTGAATTATTTACATGGATTTAGGCCATGAAAATGATAGAGGATGTTGATAAATGTTAATGAGTGGTAAAGGATGAAAATCATGCAACTATGTTAGTGATTTTAAATAAGGTTTAAATGTTTTAAATGATAAACTTGAAATGAGGAAATAAGGAAGAACCAAGGACCATGGGTTCGGCCATACAACATGGCCGAACCCCATGAAGAAATATTAATGGATTTATTATGGATCTTTGGGTTTAAAATGATGAATCTAAGTGTATGATAACCCCCTCTCCCCCCCCCCCCCCCATGGAGGGACTTTGTTTAGGGACCTAAGATTGTAAATGATTTAAAGGAGGAGATGGGAAAAATGAAATCATGGGTTCGGCCATGTTGTATGGCCGAACCCCATGAACCATTTATGAACCATTGATGAATCATTTGGTAAATCCATGTATGATTTAAGAGATGAATCATCAAGCTATGAAATGGAGGAGTTTAGTCATGGATCTATGTTGTGTTGATGGATGATTTATGGACCTAAGTCATGTATAAATAAGCTAAGTGAGTAGCTATGAAAGAATAATGGCTAAGATGTACATGGAGTGGAAATGAACGACCATGGGTTCGGCCACACACCATGGCCGAACCCCATGGGGAATGTTTTTGTGGACTTAGGGTGTTATTAATGTTAAATTATTAACTTATATATGATTGGATTAATGAATCAAAGATGACATGATCTTGGACCCACATTGGTTAGAATGATCAAGGATCAAAAAGAGGGACCCAAAACCAAGTGAC
Source organism: Chimonanthus praecox (assembly GCA_022113865.1). Classification (NCBI taxonomy): domain Eukaryota; kingdom Viridiplantae; phylum Streptophyta; class Magnoliopsida; order Laurales; family Calycanthaceae; genus Chimonanthus; species Chimonanthus praecox. The sequence goes on along the minus strand of CM039087.1, from coordinate 33,071,385 downwards.
TGAGGTTCGGCCATGTTGTATGGCCGAACCCCACTAAGGCATGTTTATGGACTTAGGTATGGTTGGAAATTAAATGGAACGTTGGTTTGACTTATTGATATGTAATAAGGTAACGGGACCTCACAAGTGGTGTACGATCGGCTTGACGTGATCGGTGAGCAGTTTTCGGACAAAAACGCAAGGACACATTAGTTGGTCATTGGTAGGATTTCTACCTTATTGAAAACCATGGATTATGTATATGTGAATGTTTTATTTGAATTATTTTGGTATCAAATGATATGTCTTAATGATGAGATTTTAATGCTATGATTTGTATTATTACATAGCATGTCCGCACTTGCATCTCATCATGGCATGGGAGGGATGAAATGTAACCGGAGACCCACGCTCCTCGGGCTTCCGTAAGGCATTCGTGAGGGTACCTTGATGTGCATTATCCATCAAGAGGATCTATGATTGATTTGTAACCGGAGATCCACGCTTTGTCGGGGCGTCCGTAAGGCATTCGTGGGGGTACCTTGATGAGCATTATCCATCAAGAGAGATGTATGATTGATTTGTAACCGGAGATCCATGCTCCGTCGGGGCGTTCGTAAGGCATTCGTGAGGATACCTTGATGTGCATTATCCATCAAGAGGAATACTATGTGATTGTGATATGGGTGATGGGTGGGACACATGGCATATGACACCCATGGTATGGCTTTGCATCAGCATGATTATGATCTCTATTATCATGCACTATTTCTGGTTTTTATCTGTATGATTGGATCTCTATTATCACACACTGTTTTGGATACGATGTTTTACGAGTACGGCATGATGTATTATATATGGATTTTCATACTAATCCATGTGTTGACCCTACTCGGAGTACCTACTGGGCGCGTTGTCTAACGCCCTACTTGTAATAGCCCGAATTTTTAAATCAATGAATATATGGCATTTATTTATTATAATAATGCAAAAATGGGAAATTTGATGTCATGGATGTGAAATGGATAAAAAATTGGGTAAAGGCCCAAGTATGGCCCAATGGACCTTGGATTTAATGGGATCCATAAAAAGGGTCAACAATGGTCAAAGTGGACCCGAATACCATGTGGGACCCAAATAGATCAAAATTAACTCAAAACACCAAGGCAAAGGTGGGGCCAACCATCATGGTTGACTTGGTCAACCATGAGTAAATTGAGAGGACTAAGGTAGATTAAGTCGAATTAGATTGATTAAAATTATTGTAAAATTATCTAAGTTAAAATTAATGGAATTAAAGTGATATGGCCAAATGGGGCCCACCTCCACCTCATCAAATTGAGGTGGCGTGTGGACCCAAGAGTTGTGGGGCTGACCACCATGGTTGACTTAGTCAACCCTGGGTGGATTTCTTGGAAAGAGAAATTAATGGGATTAAAATTAAGTAGGAATAAATTAATTAACCTAATCTAAGGATAAATTGAATTAGATTGATTTAGTTAATGATGGTTAAGTGGTCAAACCCATTCCAACCACCCCCCACTAAGGGGACAAAGGCCCTAAAATTGGGGGCATGCAAGCCCATACCCCCCCTCCATGCTTGGTTGGTGGAGGAAGTCAAACCAATCATCACACCCATCTCCCTCTCACTCTCTCCCTCTCTCCCTCACACACCAAAACCGTCCTCCCCTCTCTTCCAAAGAAAACACTAAGGAGAAAAGAAGAGAAAGGAATTTAGAAAGAAGGGAAGAAGAAGCTAAAAGTTGGCCGATCACTCCTAAGATCCAAGACTTGAGATATTTTCCCATTCCCTCCTCCGTTTTTCTCTCTCAATACTGCCACACCTTGGCCGAACCAAACCTTGGTGACCTTACCTTAATCAAGCCACCATTGGCCAAGTATCAAGGAGGAAGAAGAAGGAGAAAGGCTAAGGAGCAAGAGGAACAAGAGACAACCGGGAGAACCAAGGATTGTAAGTATTTCCAAACATGTTGTTATGGTTCTTTTAAGAGAAATCACGAAGGAAGGAAGTCCAAAACATGCAATGGAAAGGACTGACAAAATAGTCAGTCGACTGAATCCGATATTCAGTCGACTGAACAGATAATGAACGAACCAGAAACGAAGTTCTGGGAGTTTCAGCCAACTGAATCAGAGATTCAGTCGACTGAACTAGTGATAAACGATTCAGAAACAAGTTTCTGGGAGTTTCAGCCGACTGAATGAGGGATTCAGTCGACTGAACTAATGGTGGCTGATAATAGAATGAGTTCTGGGAGTTTCAGCCGACTGAATCTTATGATTCAGTCGCCTGAACACAAACTTCTCGGATAAGAAAAGGGTTCTGGAAGTTTCAACCGACTGAATGGATACTTATTAAACACGTAAAGGGATGGTTGATAGTTCAGCCGACTGAATCTATGATTCAGTTGACTGAAAATAAACTGGCAAGACAAACAGACGACCTGATTCAAAGTCAGCCGACTGAATCTGAGATTCAGTCGACTGAAAGGGGTACGGACCATGTTTCAGCCGACTGAATGTGTATTTCAGTCGACTGAAACTGAACTGGCAAGACAAACAGACAATCTGATTTGAAGTCAGCCGACTGAATCTGTGATTCAGTCGACTGAACTACTTCTTCAGTCGACTGAACTTGTAATTCAGTCGACTGAATCGAAATGTACAGTTTTGAATATCTTCAGAGATCACTGTTAATCCGGTAGGAGGAATGGAGATTATGTTAAATTAAAGGGGCTGATTTTATGATGCTAGATCATGATTAATGAATCCTTAATGGATCTACGTTATGGATGAATTTTGGACTTAGAATGTACATAAATGAAACGGAGAGATGCTGCGTTTTAGGCTCGCAAATCGGAATATTTAAAATGGCCAAAATTGGATTTATGGATGTGTTTTAAATCAATGGAAAAAGAGGCTAAGATAAGGGCTGATTTATGATAATCTTGTGACATGATTAAAGATCATTAATGGACCTAGGTTTGTGATCAGTTAGAGATTTAATCATGAAATAAAATACGGACTAATTCGGTAAATGTGTAATAAGGTATCGGGCGTCGCAAACGATACGCGATCGGCAACCGGATTATCGAACGGAAACGTAACGGGACGCTAAGTGGTATTCGGTAGGATTCCTACCTCTTTGTAAGCCGTGGATTATGTTTATGTGATCGTTTCCGTATTGTATTTCGGTAATTATATGGTTTGTTTTATGGATTATATTTTAAAGGCTATGGTTTATATATTAAATGCTATGGATTATATTTCCAATGATATGGAATTTATGTTAAAGATATGAAATATATACATATACTACATAGCATAATGCACTTACATCTCATGCATGGCATGGACGGGAAAATAAAGGAACCGGAGTCCATGCTCCGACGGGGCGACCGAGAATCAGGCATGGAGATAGCTCTTATGCTATAACCGGAGTCCATGCTCCGTCAGGGCGACCGAGAATCAGGCATGGGGATAGCTCTTATGCTATAACCGGAGTCCATGCTCCGTCGAGGCGACCGAGAAGCAAGCATGGGGACACCTTGACGAGGATTTGCCGTCAAGGGGGATATGACATTTATGATGATGAGGATGATGGGTGGGACACATGACAAGACACCCATGGCATGGCATTCATCATATGATTTTATTATATTATTATCAGTATTGTTATCAATATGCATGTTATCACTAACCCATGTGCTAGCCCTACTCGGAGTCCTACTGGGCGCGTTGACTAACGTCCTACTTCTCCCCTAGCTGATGACGCAGGAGACGGAGGAAGTGGTGAACGTGACGGAAGCCAAGCTTAGGAGCTTGGGGGAGCGACTACTTTAATATTAAAGTTTAATTTTGGGAAAGTTGTAATTTAAGTAACTTAGTTTGTCGGATTGTAATAATTTTGGATTTCCTACATGATATGGATCTCATAGCGGTACACTATCATTTTGAGACATAATTGTGAACATGGGGGTATTTTGGTAATTTAATGTTGTGTTTTCCCTTCTATCTAAAAGTTGGTAGGATAGTATCTATTATGATGTTCCGCATGTAATTATATTCCGCGAGCTTACTTCCTACGCGTGAACCGTACTCGTGGACTTCGTTCCGCGCATGCGTGGGGTTGGCCAGTTAAGGGCCGGGCTTTAGAAGCTCGGACTTAACTCGCGTCGTGGCGTCCGCGCCCTCTCTCACTCTTCTATTTCAAAAAAAAAAAAAATAGACTCTGATTTTCGGAAAACGGGTGAAAAAAGGCAGGGCGTTACACTACTTATACCTTAGATGATGACACAGGACATAGACGGAATGAATGACGCGATCTGAACCAAGCTTAGGATCTTGGATAATTTAGTTTCACTTTGTTTAGGTTTATTCATGGCCAGTGAAATTTGAGTAGCTAGTATTTGGGAATGTAATAGCTTAGGCTATTTGCTATGGATCGAATGATGATTAATCTGGATTAAGTTAATTTATATTGATTGCCTTCCTTGCTAAGTAAATGTTGTAATCCGATGTTATTTCCGCAATGGGTATTCCTTAAGTTGTAGTATCGCGTGTGAAATGTTTTGGTGGACTTGTCCACGTATGGTTGGCCAGTTAAGGGTCGGGCTTTGGAAGCTTGGACTTAGCTCGCGTCATGACGTCCCGCTCTCTCTCACTCTTTTATTTCAAAAAAAAAAAAATAGACTCTGATTTTCGACGAGTGAAAAAGGGTGGGGTGTTACATTGTTTCCTTCCATGAACTTAAATTTTATGAATCTCTTGTGGAATTAAACTTGCTCCATGCTTGTGAATGGTGTTTGTTGATCAATGTGTGATCAAATGTTCTCCGTTGGTAATCCATTCATGTATCATTCAATTTAAACATTCATAATTGAATAATAAGGTTGAAGAAAAGCATTGGAGCTAATTTGGTGTTTGGCAAACACTCGTATGCTATACATGAGTTCATTTCTTTTGCACCTTTACTTGATCTCTTGATGGTATATCTTGGTTCAAATAGAAAATGTTTTTGCAAGTGTTTGTTGGTTGTGGCATATCATGGGCTTTTATAGTTATTGTATATTTGTGTATGCCATATGTTTTCATACTTCATTTCCATGCCTTTTATTGGTATGTCACTTATGAAATGAATGTATGGTTTGTGTGCTTGGTGTTTCATTCCTATGTTTATCATTGGTTCATGATATTGGGGAATGAGGTTGTATTCATAAGCACCATGTTTTGTGAACTTGAGAATGCCTCATCAAATGACTTCACACATGGCAATGTTGGTTAAAATCGGTAAATTATAATGTCCAAGGTTGTTGGATTGGATTGGATCAAAATAGGCAAATTGATCCAAGATCTATGGTTTTTATGCATGTGTTAGAATCATCAAATGGCACAAAAATTTGTATGGCTCTCATTGGCATTCAAAGGTCGATATGCAAAACATGACATCGTGTGAATTTGCATACATCACAAGCATACACACTCTTCATCCCTCAATTTGTGAATCTTATAGGGATGTATCATGCTTTTTCCATGTCTTGATAATGTACTATCTTGGAAAATCATTAGACATTGGAAATGTGTTTTTGGATAAATATACAAACAATGGAAATTATCCTTCTCCAAAATCTTATGCACCTATGTTGTAGCTTTCATCTTTTAAAGGTGAATCTTAAAACAAAATGGGGTTTGGTAATGAAAGCCAACGTGGTTATATGGTCCAAATGTTAATCTCTCAAATTTTAAGCAAGGGAGAGATGCCTTGGAATAATGTATGGGAAAAAAAATCAAACTCCATCTTCCAAATGCTTAATGGTGGTTCAAGGATATGTGTTTGTTCATTCATTGTGTAATGACCCGTCCCGCTACGGGCACATTAAAGCCAACAAAAAATTCCAAAACCAAGCTAAGACTATTTTGGGTACACCTTTTTTTTTTAAACGGAGACACTGCTCCCGCAACCTACATCAATCACGGGCAACCCATAAATAAACCAAAAATCGTAAGCATCAAACATAATTACAAATTATAGCATCATCGCATTATTACATTTATCTAGCTCAATGAAAAGTACATACATCTCAAGTACGTTAACAAATCCTCATTTACAAAAATGGAACTATGAAAAAGTACAAAGCTGCAGCTGTACGCCCAACGTCAGATTGAAAGTCCCGCCGACCCTTCCTCTATAAAGTACCTGTGAGGCAAGGGGTGTAACGCCCCGCCCTCTTCGAGAATTTCAGAGTCTAATTTTTTTTTTAAATAAACATCGGAAGAGAGCGGGCGGCGTCACGACGCGAGTTAAGTTCAGACTACCCAAGTCTGAACTTTAACTGGCCACCCATGTGTACATGGAATAGACCATGATAGTGAATCACACATGGAACTAACATCAACATGCGGAATAACCTAGATAATTGCGGAATAGAAAGACGAGATAGCAAGTAACAGTCTTAAATATTAAATAACATAGATCAACCATCCACAGGTTATTATCCTAATCAAACCATAGCAAATAACGAATTATTACATGTCCAACAATAGTATTCAAATGACAGTAATATAACGTAATCCAAATCCATCATTAAAGCACTTAGGCTCAGCTCCCCTCCCGGTCAATGACCTTTCCTTTCCCTTTGCTTGTACCTGCAATCTCCTCTGAGGATAGAATTAGGGCGTTAGATCAACGCGCCCAGTAGGTTCCCGAATCAGGGCTACCACATGTTAGCATATAAAACATGCATATACATATCATAATACATGATCATCAAAACAGGTAAAAACAATGCTATGAAATATGCACATGCAATGAGCATCCCCCATCATGTACTTTCATAGCCATCACTTGACGTGCCTTGCACCGACAAGGTAAATTACAACACACCTTCATCTCTTCTATAAGCGATGTACATGTAATGAGCAACCCCCATCATGTACCATCGTAGCCATCACTTGACGTGCCTTGCACCGACAAGGTAAATTACAACAACATTCATCTCTTCTATACAATATGTACATGCAATGGGCAACCCCCATCATGTACAATCGTAGCCATCACTGTAGAACTTCATTCATTATCCCATGACTATGCATGAGATGCCAATGCCTGTATGCCATTTGTTAATGCATAATATATCGTTTGAAACACATATATTAAAATAAGAGTATCATAAGAAAAACTGGGTAAAACCGTGGTTACAAGTAGGTAGGAAACCTACTGAAGAATCACTTCAGTGTCCGTTCTTTCTTAGGCTTTAACCGGTCACGACTTGTTCGTCGTTCAACTTTCGGTACCTTATTATGCAACAATAAGTAAATCATAATCTTATTTACATGTCCATTCACATATGAGACCTAAGACATCTTATAAGTCCTTTTGATCAATCTCTTCATTTGGCTTGTATTCACAGATTTGCCATTGGTCTGTCCAATCTTTAATCCACCAAACTTACTCCATGGGGTTCGGCCATACCTTTAGCCGAACCCAATGGTTCCCTTATCCATTACTACATGGTTCTCCATTAGGGTATTTTAAACCTTTTAAAACAACGTAGAACCATTACCAACTACTACTCATAAGCTTAGGCTATTTAACCCATTCATTATGAATTAGCATAAAGTCCAATTCTCCTAATGATCTCTCATCATTTATCATACATCTTAGCCATAAAAACAGCAACCATAATTCTATTTAAAATCACATATACATCCATAAATTGACCCATGAAAACAGTCCATTAATTATCAAAACAGCCCCATGGGGTTCGGCCATACTCATAGCCGAACCCTAGGGTTCACTTGATCCAATCATCACCATGATCACTCATGGTTTAATCATGCTAACTCAACCATGAATTAAACATGGTTCAGCCACATATTAATCCACTAAAACAGTAACATATTAATCCATTTATTACTATAAGAAGATATAGTACACCATATCTTCATATGGTTTTTAACTCACCAAAAACATGAAAGACTTACATGGGGTTCGGCCATCCAAGGTGGCCGAACCCTAGGTCCATGTTTTGGTCTTTCATACATATTTTTGGTGTGACTTATTCATATAAAAATCAGCACATCATTGCTGCACTTTAACCTCTCAAAACCATCTAATAAATTCATTATTTTGTCCAAATAACCATAACACCTCATGGGATTCGGCCATCCAAGATGGCCGATCCCCATGGTCCATTTTTCCAGTTTTAATCCACTGTTTTAGATCAGTAACTTAACCATAACATTATCATGGTTCAGCCATATATTGGCCAACCAAAATCAGTAAATAATCTTCATGTAAATCACATAAAGACCCCATGGTAATGTATGATTTTTATCTCTCAAAACCATCACCATTAACCATAAAATGATCACACCATTTCATGGGGTTCGGCCATGCTCATTGGCTAAACCCTATGGCCTTTGGTTTGAACCACTTAAACATGTCATCTTATGTCTAATCTAATCATCCAAAACAGTAAGACATTTGCATGGTTTTATCTTACAAAAATCCTCAAAATTCCAACATCAATTCATGGTGTTCGGCCATCCAAGATGGCCGAGCCCAATGAACCCTTTCATCATTTGATACCCAAGGTCTTAGACCCATGATACATTCAGCCATTCATGACATCCGAATCCATGTTTTAAACCTTTCTAAAACATGCATTTGAATCTTAAATCAAACCCAAAAACAGTTCATAAAACCCATGGTTTTCATGTTTCAAAACATGAAAACCAAGCCATCTCTCACATGGGGTTCGGCCCTTCATGGTGGCCGAACCCAATGGTTATTTTTACCATTTTAAATCCTCCACTAATCAAGGTTAAAACCTTGGTGTATTCGGCCATAACCATGGCCCAATACACACCCCATTTGCTCCATGTTATTATACCAAAATAACATATAAATACTTACCAAACTTCCAATCTTTCTCTTTGCCTTTGGTCCTTTGTTTCTCCCTTTTATTTCTTCCTTTCTTTTGCTGTTTTGTGCTTGATCTACTGGTGCAAACACCTCTGCTATTCCAGCTAGGAAAAACGAATTTGAGAGAGGGAGAGAGAGAGAGATGGAAATTCTTGGATTTCCAATGTGAAAAATGGCCAACCTTGTGTGCTTATTGTTTTTGTAGTTCAGCCCCCAAAACTCCTCCACTCCCTCATAACTTCTTGCACAAACCAATGGGTATTGGGTGCCATCCAAGGCACCCCTTGGCAGCTACCTATGCAGCCATTCAAATCCGCAAGCATCTCATCACAATCCCATGTATTCCCATTTAATACATCATGGAAATCACCCCAAACAAGTCCCCAACGTGTGGGACTTGTTTGGGTGGTTAAAGCTGGGCCAATCTCTTCAAATTCCCATTAGACTCAATGATTTACAGTCCCTTGAATTTCCATTTTGACTCACCCAACTCAAGGTATTTTTATTCCAACCCAACTCATCACATTTAATGCATTTCATTTAATGCACATGAGTTAACTCACCTTTTGATTTAATTCCAACTCACCTCAGTCCCACTCAACTGATTTGACTCGTGTTTGAGCTCCCTTGAGGGTTCACACGGTCAACAATAGTCAACTCGACCCGTTGGGTCCACTTTTAGCTCCTTGACCCGTTTTGACAACATGACCCATTTATGGTATTTTGGTCATTTCTAATTGGTTTTTACATATGGATCAAGCCTACCCATTTTTCCTCCACTTGATTTCCAATCAAATAGGCTTAACCCCATTTAATTTAAAATCACAAATGGTCAAATAACCCAGCAAGACCCGATGGGCCCCATTTGGGCCCTTTGACCCATTTAGCCATTTTTGACCCAAATGATGTACATTACCCATCCAATCAAACTTGACATTCATAATGTGCTCATATGATCTTAATTTGAGCAATGGGCCCCAACATTTCCTTACTTAACATCACAAAATAATTAATTTAATACATGAGGGGCATTTTCGTAATTATCCACTTCATTTGAGAAATTACCCATCCAATCAAACTTGACAATCATAATGTGCTCATATGATCTTAATTTGGGCAATGGGCCCCACCATTTCCTTATTTACAATCATATTTATTGAATTCACCAATCCAGGGGCATTTTCGTAATTATTCCAATCATTGAGAATTCTTTGACCCAATTTGATGTACATTACCCATTCATTATAATTTGACCCTTATAATATGTTCATAGGACCTTAGTTTGAGCAATGGGCCCCACTATTTTCTCATTTAACATCATAACTATTAAATTCACCAAATCCAGGGGCATTTTCGTAATTATCCATTTCATTGAGAAATTGGGGTGTTACAAGGGGTGAGCTCTACATGCCCAGTGAGGGTAACACATGCATCATCTGTCATCAAGCATACACTACATATAATCATATGAACACATCAATGCTTATGACGTCTACATGCATGACCATGCAAGCGTGCGCCTACCGTAGCACATGGGCCCACATCTGTTGGGCCTCCAGTACATCCTCTAAATGCAACTCTAGGGCAACTCCCTCATATGCCCATCCACTGCGGTCCACCCATCCATGAGTACGTGGACCAATCCTCAACCAGTTCAAATAACTAGCTCTCAACCAGTCTGATGACAACCCGTACACGTACTACTACCAACCCATGAGTCGGGTTCAATAGAGTCCCAAAGGGACTTTCACACAGGGGTAACTACTGCGCCAATCCTCAACGGACTGCCAACTAGACCCATCTGTGGTCTCCCCAACCAAGTACTAGACCCCCTGTAACACCCAGGATTTTTCAATGCAGTAATATATTGGATTTTGTCTATTTAAATTATTAAATTGGTTGACTTTAAGATTTATGGATGTAATGGACTTTAGGTGGGTAAGCATTGGGTCAATAGCCCAATTATGATCCAATGGATCAAGGATGGAATTCGATTTGGAAATAATTGGGTATGTGTGATTAAATGGGTCAACTACCCAATTGGAACCCAATGGGTCAAGGTGAATGGATTTTGAAAGTAAATGGGTAAAAAATTAATTTAATTGGGTCAAATACCCAATTAAGATCCAAGGCATGGGATCCACCTCATCAAGTGAGTGGCATGTGTATGAGGTGGCATGTGAGTGACATGGCCAAGTGGGACCCAAATCCACCTCATCAAGTGAGGTGGTAAGTGGTTAATGTAACATGCATGGTCGGGTAACCATGGTTGACTTGGTCAACCATGGGTGAGCTCAAAGGTTGAGTTGAATTATGTTGAGTTGGAAATTAAAATCACTTGAGTTAAGTGGCAAATAAGTTCAAGTAAATTAAGTGAGTTAAAGTGAGTTTGAGTTGAGTTGAATGGGAAGTTGATGAGACTTTCATATGAGCTAAGGAGGGGAGATGGAGGGTTTCATCTCATAGGATGGAAACCCATTCACACGTTGGAACCAAGGGGTTTCTTGGTTTGTGCCAAGGGTCACCTTGGTTATGCCAAGGGACTTCTTGGTTAGACAAAACATTTATGAGGGAAATGAGAAGGTTGGGAGCTGATTTACAAAAGAGGCACACTACACTCCTTTGGCCGATTTTCCATGATAAGAAAACAAAGAGATTTTTCATCTCTCTCCCTCTCTCAACTACCCTTGGCCAATTGGATCTCATTCGAACAAAGAGATTGTCACCTTCTCATCTCTCTCTCTCTCTCTCTCTCTCTCTCTCTCCCATTTTTGGCTCTACACTTGTGGCCGAAACCTTCCCCAATCTCTCTCTCTCCATCTCTACACGGTTACACTTAGAGAAATCAACAAGGAACAAGAAAGGAAGGAGAAGGACTGAGGAGCAAGTTCAGATTAAAAAGAAACGAAGGAGAGGGGAAAAGTGTAAGGTTCTATGTTCATAGTGTTAGATTAAGATTAAAGGAAACTGTGGTTTTGGTCTCGGTATGGCCAAACTGTGAACGCCCGCCCCTTTTCACTACATGCTATTTGCCGAAAATCAGAGTATATATTTTTTTTTTAAAAAAGAGTGACAAAGAGCGCGGGGTGTCACGACGCGAGTTAAGTCCGAGCTTCCAAAGCTCGACCCTTAACTGGCCAACCCTACGTGTGCGTGGAAACTAAGTCTACGGGAATGGTTCACACGTAGAAAGTAAGCTTGCAGAATATAAATTTAAAGCGGAATTATAATAGAATCTATCCTACCAATTTTAGATAGCAAGGAAGCTACATCACTTAATTAATAATAATACCTCAAAATTATAATGTCCAAATAAAAGTCCAAACCATAGCAATAGTCTAAGTTATTACAGTCCAACGAGCTAAGTTACTCAAATTACATTTCCAAAATAAACTTAAGTAAATAAACTAGTTCGCTCCTCCAAGCTCCTACGCTTGGCTCCGGTCGCGTCCTTCATTTCCTCCATTTCCTGCGTCATCATCTAAGTATAGCAAAACCATGCAATCAGTGCTATGCCATGGGTGTCATATGTCATGAGTCCCACCCATCATGTACATCATCATTATACAATGTCCCTCTTTAATCATACATCATGTCCCCCTTGATGGAAAACCCTCATCAAGGTATTACAATCTCATAGTACCCCTTTGATGGATGAAGCACATCAAGGTATCCCCATGTGTGTTTATCGGTCGCCCCGACGGAGCATGGACTCTGGTTTCATTTCATCCCTCCCATGCCATACATGAGATGTAAATGCAATATGTCATATAAAATACAAGTCATAGCATTAAAACCCATCTTAAAATATGTCATTTGATTACCAAAATAAATCAAGAAAAACATCCATAAACACATAATCCATGGTTTACATTAAGGTAGGAATCCTACCAAATACCAACAAGTGTTCCTTTGCGTTTCCGTCCACGAATTCGGACACCGATCGTACACCGCTTGTGAGATCCCGATACCTTAGTACACATCAACTAATTAAACCCATGTTTCAACCATGCTTAAGTCCATTACTCATACCTTAGTGGGGTTCGGCTATACACCATGGCCGAACCTCACTAACTAGGTTTTTGGGTCCCCTTTTTAATCCATAGATTATTTTAGTTACATGAGTCTAAAAACCAGCAACCCTATGCTTCATTTATCCAGCAAATAAGATCATTATTTAAAGCCCCTAAGTCCACAAACATCCCCCATGGGGTTCAGCCATACACCATGGCCGAACCCATGGTCTTCCATTTTGGCTATATTTACACTTTTACCATCCTTCTTCCCATGGTTAGTCACTCATTTATTTTTACATCCTTAGGTCCATAACTGATCCATAAACATGGATCCATGATTGATTCATTAACCATGACATAAAATCATTAAAAATCACCCATTTACTTAACCTAATTCCCATTCATTTAAACACATGCATAACTGCAAACTTAGCCCATAAAATGACTCCTAAAATGGGTCATGGGTTCGGACATACACCATGGCCGAACCCATGATCTCTTCTCCTCATTTTTTCTTGGATCTTTTATCACATTTTAGATCCACAACAAGTCCCTCCATGAGGGGATTCCATCATACATTTGGATCATCAATTTTTTATCAACATTAAGTACATTTTGAGTCCCTTGAAGCTACCAACATTCCCCCATCATTTTCCATATTTTTCACTCTTAACATCAGTAACACACCACCATAGGGTTCGGCCATACACGATGGCCGAAACCATGGTTCATGGTTCATCCTTAGTTGTAAGGTTTAGGACCATAATATCACCAATATTTGTCCATGGTTTCCTTCACTAAAACCCCTTAAAAATTTACAAACATTTAACCATTCTAAGCCTCAAAATCATTAATACATTTCTCCATGGTTTTCATCCTTTAAACCCATGGAGGAAAACTTAGTATCATTCCATGGGGTTCGGCCATACACCATGGTCGAACTCTATGGTAGGTTATATCTCCCAAAAATCACATTTTCATGCTTTAATCTTTGATAGTTTTCATACAAGAAGTCCTAGGGTTTGGCCATGCAAAGGCCAAACCATACATCTTGTTCACTCATCATATTCTTGACATGCATGGGGTTCTCTCTACATTTCCATAACAGTTAGGGTTCGGCCATACAATGACCGAACCATGATCTTTGAACCCTTTTTTTTTTACCATGCATGCATGCATAATCCATATGTGTACATAGTGTCCTTATTTGTTCCATTATTCATAGTCTACCCTACCCCTTAGGGTTTGTCCATTTCTCATCCCTTCCTTGGATGGATTTTAGATCCATGGCCCATAATGTTTTGGCCACCATTTAATCCAAGAAAATGGACTTTCATGACTTCCTTTAATTCCTAAAAAAAATAACATCTTGTTGAGTGTAACTTACCTATCTCGCGGCTCCTCCGGTTTCCTCTTTTTCCTTTTGATCCTTTGCCTTTTTCCTTCCTTCTTTCTCCTTGATGTTCAGCCAAGATATGATCTTGCTCCAATGAAATCTCCAAGGTTTGGTTCGGCCAAGATGGAGTGGGTTTGAGAGAGGGAGAGGAGGAGAGAATGGAAAATCTTCTAAGTCTTGATCTTAGGGTGGTGGTCGGCCAAGCTTGGAAAGTTTCTCTTATTTTTCTGAAGTCTTTTCTTCTTCTTGTGTTGGAAGAGAGGGGAGGACGGCTATGAGAGGGTGTGAGAGATGGAGAGATGGAAATGAGATGAACCCTAGACTCTTCCCATCTTACCTTGGGTAACTTGGGTTAGACTCCACCCTCATTAAGGTGCAATCTTCCCCTTCAGCCCATTGACCAAACCAAATGGGTGCATGGCCTTGCATGCCCTTAATCCTAGGCCCCTTGTCCCTTAGTGGTGGTGGTTGGGATGAGGTGGAACCACCACCCCACCATGGGCCAAAGCATGCCCAAGCTAGGCCCCATTTTGTGGATCTTGTCTTAGCCATACCACTTTTCCATGGCCAACGATTTTGGTGGGTCTTATCTAGGTGGTTTGGGTGGGTCAAGTGGGATGGAAATCACCCATTTGACTCACTCATTATCTAAGTGACTCACCCCATTTAACTCACCCCATATAATGTAATTTATTTGATTAATTTGATAGCTAACTTCGGTCATTTAATTACACAGTTTAATTTCATTTATTTGTCTTAATTTTCTCTATGAATCCATCCATGGTTGACCAAGTCAAGCATGGTGGCCGGCCCCACCAATTCCTTAGCCAACCCGCCACCTCACTTGATGAGGTGGAGGTGGGTCCCATTCGATCATGTCACCTTGGTTTATTCAATATTAACTTAGATGATTTAACTTACTTAATTCAACTTTACTTACTTTGACCCCCCTTTAATTCACCTTTGAAAACCCATGGCTGACCAAGTCAACCATGGTGGCCCCACATAAGTCATGGTCCACACGCCACCTCACTTGGTGAGGTGGAGGTGGGCCCTACTTGGCTGTGCTATCTTGATTTATTCACAACTAACTTAGGTGATTTAAATGAATTAATTCCATTCCATCTAATTGGATCACCATTGGGCCCATGGCCCAATTAAATTCACCTCCTACCCATTTACCCTAATGCTCAAACCATCTTGACCCATTGGGTCCCAAATGGGTATTTGACCCAATTGACCATCCTTGACCCATTTAAATGAAATTAATCCAATCCATGGCCCATTGGACCATACTTGGGCCATTGTCCAAATTTTGATTCGTTTACCATTCATTCCATCAAAATTCTAAATTTCAACCATTAAAATAAATCATAGCGAATATATGTATTGATTTAAAAATCCGGGCTATTACACAAACTCATGAGTTCTAGATTTGATTGAAAGGATTGGCTAAACTGTTGCAAGCCATGTAGGTGGATATCCATTTGAAGAATGAATATGTATTGGCAACCAACAATCAAGAGATTTAATTGATGATTATGTTTAATGGCTTAAGAAAGGAATGGATTATGAAAAAGACTTTAACTTTGGTTAGTGGGTAAAGTATGTCCACTGATTTTATGTATAAATGACTTAATACATGTTTAAAATGGATAAGGGTGATAACAAACAACCAAGGGTTACACTGTCTGCTGGACGGTTACTACCGTCTTCGGACAGGTAACAGACAGGGATTGTACGTTGTCTGCGGACGGATATCACTGTCCGCGGGCGGGTAATAGATATGAATATAATGTTGTATACGGACGGGTTGCATGTCTGTAGGATGGGTTCCTGTTGTCCGCGAGACGGGTTTCTACAGTCCGCGGGGCGGGTGTGGACTGCTAGCAGGACGGGTACCAGGTAGTGGTACGGGGTAGCGGGTCACGGGTATAGGATCATGGGTACCGGGTCACGGGTGCTGGGTCACGTGTAACGGGTCACGGGTACTGAGTTAAGGGTACCGGGTCATGGGTAACAGAGGAGGACTAGGTGTTGTGGGCGCGAACGGATTGTGTTGTCTGCGGACGGGTAATAGATTGGATAGGGTACTGTCTACGGACGGGTTGCACTGTCTGTAGGGCGGGTTTCTGCCGTCCGAGGGACGGGTTTCTACCGTCTGCAGAAGGGTTTCTATCATCCATAGGATGGGCAGCGGATGGGTAATCGACTGAATTTTAAAGTGAAATTTTTAATATAATTTTTCCAGATTGTTTAAGTTTATTTGGATGAGTAAAGGATAATGGGAATTGAATGGGCAATTAAATTAACATATGTGTATGATGAATTCGTTAAAGTAACGAGATTTCACAAACGGGTGTACGGTCTGCTTTGAATTGATCGGTGATCGATATCTTCACGAAAACAGCAAGGATATCATCTTGGACGTTGGTAGGATTCCTACCTTGTTGACACACTATGGATTATATACATGTATTGTTTTTATTTCCATATTTGATGATGTACTTTGGGTATCGAATGATTATGCTTTTAAGAACTGAGTTTCAATGCTATTATGTACTTTGATATAAATGGCATCATTACACTCATTACCTCATGCATAACATGGGAGGGAACACAAGGAAGGAGCCCACGCTCCATTCGAGGTTTCCGATAAAAAAACGTGGGGAGAAATCCACACTGATTCAGATTGACATACGGGAAGAGATATATGATGTTTGAAATGTAATAGGAGTCCATGCTCCATTTGGTGTGACCGATAAGGCATACGTGGGGAATAACATAAATCTAAACAATCCGCCATGAATTTTATTTAAAAATTTGGAAATGAAATACATTTCTGTGGACTTTACATAAAAATAAAAAAATAAATAACTTACAAGAAATTAAATATTTTTTTCTCTCTCTTTTGGTCGTCCAACTTCAGTCCCTTCGATGTCTTGCCCGTTCAACCTTCAATGGTCTCAAACACTTGAATTTATAGAAGAAAATGATGAGATAAGAGACCCTTCAAACTCAGTCGGGATAAGACCATTTAAATTCAAATTCAAATTCAATCGGCCTTTTGTTTCCCTTATCTCAGTGAGCAAAACCCATCTTCTTATCCCCTTTTTCTTTCTCTTACCATCGGCTACTCTCATCTTTCTTTTCTTCTTATCATTCTCTTATCAAAACAGCTTTTTGACTTATCTTTATCTCGTCCAAATTTGAAACCCATGGTGAGGATCGGCTGCTCTTATCTTCCCTCATCTTTCCTCTGCTTTCTCATCTTCCTCATCTCTCCATCTTCTTAGTCTATCCAGTTCAGTCACTGCCTTATCGGCTGTTTGAGTTTCAAAAACCGTGGAAACTCGGCCCTCCTCTCTGATCTTCCTTTCTCTGCTTATCTTATCCTTCGTTCTCTCCTCGGTAGATCTGCACAACTCATCTCAAAACCGAGTTGTTCTGCTGTTTCTCTTTCTTTGTAACAGCCTGGAACATGTCCCCTGTGTTGCTTCAACTGCTGGGTTCTACTTTCCTTCAATTTCCACCGTCGCTGGCTCTGGCTCTTGTGTTGGTTACAGCTGCTTTGCTCCCCAGCTGGCCGTTGTTGTTCTTTCATCATCTCTTTTCTTTTCTTCTTCTTCCAATCTCTGCAACATCCGCTCACTGTTTTACATTCGGGCGTACGCTTGGACACACCCAGGTGGGCCTGGGCTTTCCATCTTCATCTCCTTGTATGGAATTGGAGGGGTTGTTGCTCTTCCTCTGCTTGCTACTATCTGCAACCAAGAGAAAGAAAAAAAAAATAGAAAATAAATGGTAATAGTTTCTTTCAGGCTTTCCTTCAGGTGCCGGGTACCTCACTGGAGAGTCAACGAGAAGGGTTGGTAAATGAGACTCGGTTTTGACTCGAATAAAATGAGTGTAGAAGGTTGCAGGTTCTGAGACCCAACTGGTTTAATCAACTTGACCTGACCATTCTGAAGGTGACGTCGACTGTATTTTTGAATTAGGCATTTTTTTATCATTTTTATTTTCTTTTCTTGTATTTTTTAAAATAAACTGTAAAACTAAAAACAACATTTAAACATATCTAATATTTATAAAATAAGGACTAATTAATCTAATATTAAGGGGTAAAATTGTAATTTTACGGTGTTCATCAATCGACGTGTGCCCCAACACTCCACAAGTCAGACAGTGTATTATTCCCGGTCCCCCAATGTAAGGACAATTAGTCCTCTCTTTCCCATGCTCGTGAAATTCACAAACAGGGTAAATAACCTCAAGGGGGTAGCGGCAGAAAGTACAGTTGTGCCCCTCCTGGTTGCACAATTCACACATATACCCAGGTGAGCTCTCCCCTACGTATTCTCCTATCATTGAGATATCTCCCATATTCTATTCTGGAAAAGGGGCTGGAATCACTTCGACATCCTCGCTTGATCCTACCTGGACGTCTACGTTAACTCCCACTGTAACACTTCGGAATCCCATGTTATCAATATTTACGGAATTTGCCATTTTAATTGTGAATTAACGGATATGAACCTTAGATGGGTAAGGTGTTGGGTCAATGGACCAATTAGGACCCAACGGTTATGGTATAAGATTCAATTTAAAGTAAATCGGTAAGGCGAATTTAAATGGATCAATGTCGCTATTTAGGTCAAAATGCCCAATTGGGATCTAATGGGTCGTGGTTAACTTGGTTGATCATCAAGTGAGTTCAAGCCCAAATTAAATGGGGCTGAATTAAAATGGTAATGCAATATATCTATAAATAAAGGACGGTCTGGATGAGGATGACACACGCATACACCACATCTAAGAATGAGATTTCCTCTCAGAAAATCAAGGAGTTTTAGTCAAACAAGTATTGTCCTAAAATGGGCAACACGTGTAGATGGGTTGGGATTAGGCAATGGCATCTGATTCCCTAATCCAAATAAAGAAGATGTCTAAAATTAAATATAGGTTGCTTGGCAGCATGAGAGATATGCACATCCACGGTGATGAGCTGAAAGGTGTCCTTTCCTTGGTTAAAAGTGGCACTAGGCAATTGCTAAATTGAAGGGGCGCTCGACATCTTCTAAAGATAGGACCGACTAGAAGTGTTATAAAACAAAGGCAGCCGAGCAAAGGAAAGGAGGACATACAGAGGCTGCATTCAAAGGAAGGCAGCAGCAAGACAAGAGGGGTGCTCGGCATACACAAATCAAGGGAGGGCTTGACGCTGGGTGCTCTGACAATAAGGAGTTCTCGGCAGTGTGCAAAGGAGGAGAGGGCAGCCAACGGTGTGAAAGATCAAGTAGAAATAGGAATACATACAAAAGAGGCTAAGTAAGGAAAGGATCAGAAGAACAAGTCGGAGCGAAGGAAAACCGGAGGAGTCGGGAAACCGGTAAGTATTTAGATAATTTTGTTTAAAGAAAGGAACCATAGGGTTCGGCCATGGTGTATGGCCGAACCCCATGGAAGAAAAATTAGGGGATGAATATAACAATTTAATGGAAGTGAACCATAGGGTTCGGCCATATGTGTGGCCGAACCCCATGGAAAGACATTGGTTATTTTATGGGTTTTTGAGGGATGAAAACCATGGTATGTTATAAATGTTTTAAAAGGATTTAAAATGGATACATGGTTAAGGAACCCTAATTTTTATTATGGCTAAGATGCTAAGCATGAACCATGTATGGAATGGGTGGAAGATCAAGGATTAAAAGGGGGACCAAAGTCAAATGAGTGAGGTTCGGCCATGGTGTATGGCCGAACCCCAATAGAGTTTATTTTATGGACTTGAAAATGGTAATTGATGCAAGGGAGAAATTGGAAAGTTAGACATCATAGGGTTCGGCCATGGTGTATGGCCGAATCCCATGAACCAATTTTCTGGGTCAATTATGGATCTAATATGTCTATGTATACTTTTAATGAATAGTTCACCAAACCAAGGGATGAAGGGAATGATTAGGGTTTTATTTTATGAATTATGAATCAATCATGAATCTATGTAATGGATCAATTTTGGACTTAAACATGAGGTGATGGAAACCATGGCAAAATTGTAAATAAGAGTGAAAATGATAGACCATGGGTTCGGCCATGGTGTATGGCCGAACCCCATGGAAAATGATTTACGGATTTAATGTATGAATGGTTAGATTAATGGAATGTTAGCCATGGATAGAAGAGTGGCAATATTGTAATTAAGTGGAAATAATGGACCATGGGTTCGGCCATGGTGTATGGCCGAACCCCATGGGGAAGGTTTGATGGACTTGGGGTTTATGTATGTTGGATTAAATGAATGGGAAGTGATATGATCTTGGACTTAAGTTAAATGAACAAAAAGGGAACTAAAACCAAAGGGGTGAGGTTCGGCCATAGTGTATGGCCGAACCCCACAAAGTTGGGTTGATGGACTTAGACATGATAAGAAATCAATTGGAACATGGGTTTAATTAATTGTTGTGTAATAAGGTAACAGACCTCACAAGGGGTGTACGATCGTGAGCGTTACCGGACGAAAGCGCATGGACACTTTAGTGGTCTTTGGTAGGATTCTACCTCTTTGAAACCATGGGTTTGTGTACAATATTTTTTTCTTATTTTGATGAATTTACGTTGTAAAAGATATGTTACAAATGTGAGTTTTAATGCTATGTTTACAATATAAAATAGCATGTGTTTCATTAGCATCTCATGCATAGCATGGGGCGAAGGATGTAACGTCCTGCCCTTTTCCACCCTTCCGAAAATCAGAGTCTAATTTTTTTTTAAAAGTTAAAGTAAAGTGGAAGAGAGCGGGGAGAGTCACGACGCGAGCTAAGTTCGGACTTCCAAATTCCGACCCTTAACTGGCCAAACCTATGTGTGCATGGACCAAGTCCATGAAAACCAAACCACACATAGAACTAAATAAAACTTGCGGAATAAATCAAATATCCAACTAAAACAAACCAAATCATAGCAAATCCAAATCAAACCATAACAGTATTACTAAGTTATTACGTGTACATATAAAAGTATTCAAATGTCAATAAATAATTCCATTCCATATCCTTGCTCCTATGCTTGGCTTCCCTCGCGATCCTCGACCTTTCCTTTTCCCTTTCCTGCGTCATCCACTAAGGATAGAAATAGGGCGTTAGATCAACGCGCCCAGTAGGTCTTCCAATTAGGGTTACCACAAGGTTAGTATAAAAACATGCATATAACATATAATACATGATCATCAAATACTTACAAAATAATGCTATGTATGTATACAAATGTAATGAGTCCCACCCATCACAAATATACATAGCCATCACTTGACGGGACTCTCATCGTCAAGGTAATCCACAGTGTTCTTCCGTTTCCTCTTGATGAGACTCTCATCACCAAGGTATTCCTCCTGGTGGGACTCTCATCACCTAAGGAGGCCCCATAGTTGCATCACGGACATTCCGACGGAGTGTGTGGGCTCCAGTTTCCATATCCATCACCCCATGCCATGCATGAGATGTCAATGAATACATGATACATGCCATTTGTAAATGAATCATAGCATTCCAATTAAATTAAAAACATAATACTTTATCAATAGCCCATAAAAATCAAGATAAAACCATCTAAAATGTGGTTATAAGGAGGTAGGAAACCTACAGAAAGTTACTTAAGTTGTCCTTTCTTCTCAATCCGTCATCCGTTTATGACTTGTGCACCGTTCAAGTCCCGTTATCTTGTTTATATAATAGCAAGTCAATCACATATCCTTTTGATTTCTAATTAAGTTTAAATCCCAAAAATCATCTTGTGGGATTCGGCCATACCCCATGGTCGAACCCTCACCCACTTTGAATTTGTCCTTCCTTTGTTTTAGATCAACACCAACCAAATAACTTTATTTAAAAACCTCAACCTACTAACCATAACTTGGTGGGGTTCGGCCATACAACATGGCCAAACCTCACAATTTTGGTTTGAGCCCCTTTTTCAAGTCCTTTAATCTTTCATTCCATATTTACAATAATGCCACTAGGCTAAGCCTTGTTTAATTTTTCTTAATAACCAAGGTTCATAATAAATCCACCATAGTGGGGTTCGGCCATATAACATGGCCGAACCTCACCACCTTAAATTTGGTCCTTTTTAATCCTTCATTCATAAGATTACTTACCAATCAATCCATTTAATTATCTTAGTCCTTAACC
Source organism: Chimonanthus praecox (assembly GCA_022113865.1). Lineage (NCBI taxonomy): Eukaryota > Viridiplantae > Streptophyta > Magnoliopsida > Laurales > Calycanthaceae > Chimonanthus > Chimonanthus praecox. Next base: position 33,048,861 of record CM039087.1, on the reverse strand, counting down.
ATCTACTAATGTCATTTTATGGGGTTCGGCCCTATACATGGCCGAACCCTATATTATCTTTTATTCATCAAAGGATGGTTCACATAACCCCATCCATTGAAATGTTTTTAAACCTTTTAAAACAAAACCCCATATTTAGCACTTGGTGGGGTTCGGCCATACAACATGGCCGAACCTCACCCCTTTGGTTTTGGTGCTCCCCTTTGTCATCCTTTATGATGAGCATAAATATCCAAATCCCTCATTCTTTCAGCTATGTTAAACCTTTTTTAAACATCAAAGATTTAATAATAATTCTAACCATACTCATACTCCATTTATCCCATAAGATGGTCCATGGAGTTCGGCCATACGCATGGCCGAATCCTATGGTTCTCTTGATGCAAATCTCCCAATAATTATACATAGTTTATTCACTTCATCTTAGCCATAAAAACAATAAGGTTTAGCCATCCCATAGCCGACCCAAAACATTAGTCTTAATCTCCATTTAAAATACCTTAAAACCTTCAATCATTGTATGGTTTTTATCTCTCAAAACCATACAATTATCAAATCATTTTCATGGGGTTCAGCCATCCAAAGTGGCCAAACGCTATGATCCACTTTCTACGCTTTTTAAACACCATCTTCCATGGTTTAAACTTTTGATAAATTCGGCTATACCATAGCCAAATCATGCTCTCTTTAACCAATTTATTAAACAAAATTCCATGGAGTACTTACCAATCTTTTTAGCCTCTCTTCTTGCCTTTGATCCTTCTTTCCTTCCTTCTTGCTCTTTTAGTCCTTAGCTGATTGCGTGCTTTGATCAATGGTGAAAACACCAAAGGCTGGTTCGGCCAAGGAGGTAGGTTTTTGAGAGAGGAAAAGAGATGAAGATTTCTATGTTTCTTTGAGATGGAAAATTCGGCCAAAAGTGTAATGCACCTCTTTTGTATATCAGCCCCTTAAACCACTCATTTACCCTCATGATGCATGGAATACCACTCCCAAGTACCCAACGTGTGGGACTTTGCCTTGGGGTCTTTAAAACCAACACAACTCTCATTTACCCAGTTGACTCACTTGTATTAAAAGGTCCCCATGGCTTCCCATCCAACTCATTCAACTCATTAGCTCAACTCACCCCATTTAATACCACTCATTTAATGCACTTGAGTCAACTCCATTATTTGATTCAAATCCAACTCACTTCAGCTCCAACTCAACATAATTTAACTCAATCCTTTTAGCTCACTTGATGGTCCACATGGTCAACATGGTCAACATGGTCAACTTGACCCATTGGGTCCCTTTTGAACCTCTTGACCCGAATAGGCGCCATGACCCATTTAAATGACAACTATCCATTTAAATGGGGTTTACCCAATTCCACATAGCTTACCAATTTATCCTTCACTGAACTCCCATTCAATTCAGCCTAACCCAATTAAACTTGAGATCACCCAATGGTCAAACAAGTCCACCACGACCCATTGGGTCACAATTGGGTAGTTGACCCATTTAATCACACATACCCAATTATTTCCAACCGAATTCTATCCTTGATCCATTGGATCATAATTGGGCTATTGACCCAATATTTACCCATCTAAGATTCATATAGTTTTAATTCACCATTCCAATGGCATTTTCATAAATATGGATATATTGAAAAATCAGGGTGTTACAAAGGATATATAACCGGAGGGGCCACACTCCGTCGGGGAGTCCGAAAGACCAATGTGGGAATACCTTGATATGTATTTCCCATCAAGAAAAAATCGGAGGGGCCACACTCCATCGTGGCGTCCGAAAGACCTATGTGAGGATACCTTGATGATGAGAATTCCATCAAGAGGTTAGTTGTACTTGTGATGGGTGGGACTCATTGTATTTGACATCATGACATGGCATTGTTTTATATGGTTTTGACTTTATGTTATTATATATGATTTGTACTAACCATGTGTAGACCCTAAATGAAATACCTACTAGGCGCGTTGTTCTAACGCCCTACTTCTACCCTAGTGGATGATACAGGAAACAAGGGGAACGATGAACGCGAAAAGGGCCAAGCATAGGAGCTTGGATGCTTTCAGTTTTTATTTTGCTTAAGATACTCATGGACTTGTAATTTGAGTAGCTAGAATTTGGCATGTAATAACTTAGATAACTTTGCTATGGTCTAATGGTTTGTTGGATATTTTAAGTTAAGTTTAATTATGATTAAAGACTTGAAGTACTTTGTTATCTAAAATGGAATAGAATTAGATTTTATTATAATTCCACAGTTATGATTTTAATCCGCATGTTTATATTGTTATGTGTGAATCGTTTTCATGGACTTAGTCCATGCACACATAGGATTGTCCAGTTAAGGGTCGGACTTTAGAAGTTCGGACTTAGCTCGCGTCGTGACGTCTCGCTCTCTATCACTCTTTAAAAAAAAAATAGACTATAATTTTCTGAAAGTGAGTGAAAAAGGGCGGGGCGTTACAGTTGGTATCAGAGCGAAACGGGAAGGTTGAACTTTCGAAGTAAGATTAAGACAGTTTCATGTCTCACTGACAGATAAGAATCCCAACTGACCGACTCTTCGGAGTCCGCTGCACGGGGGTAGGATTAGTTAACTTCATTAGACTCAGACGGAACATTCAATCTGAGAACAACAATGAATGATAGCAAATGAAGTACAGTCAAAATAAATGGATTTATCAAACATAGCAAAATAGGATATATTTCCCCAATATACCCGAATTGAGAAACAAACAATAGATACTTAAGGAATTCCCCAAAAACAAAGAAAAATCAAGAGTGCTTATTTGGAAATTTCCCCAAAAATAGGAAAATACAAACTTTACGATGAAAACTAAGTCATGATATTTTTCAATGGCTTAGGAAAAATGCCTCCAAAGAGAAATACCCGACAAAATCAGAAAGGGAAGGAAAAAGAGGTAGAAACCTCTCAACATGAAAAGGAGGTAGAAAAATCTCAACATGAAGAGGAAAAACAACAATCTCGACATGAAGAGGAAGAACAACCATCCCACCAAGAGGAAGAGGAACAAAGCAGCGTGAATATACCGGTGGTGCCTCCTGAACTACAAAGCTTGGTTCAAGCGGTGGTCACTTCGGTGCTTCAACAACAATTAAACGGGATGGAACCACCAACAAGACCAATGACAGGAGCATGGTCAGGGACTTCCAGCAACAGCACCCTCCTTAATTCTGTAACACCCCAATTTCTCAATGAAGTGGAAAATTACCAAAATGCCCCTGAGTTGTTAAATTAATTATTTTGTGATGTTAAGTAAGGAAATAGTGGGGCCCATTGCTCAAAATAAAATCATATGAGTACATTATGAATGTTAAGTTTGATTGGTTGGGTAATTTTCATCATTTGGGTTAAAAATGTCTAAATGGGTCAAAGGGCCCAAATGGGACCCATCGGGTCAAAATGGATGATTTGACTATTTTGTAAACTTAAATTAAATGGTGTTAAGTTTATTTGATCGAAATCAAGTGGAGGAAAAATGGGTAGGCCTGATCCATATGTGAAAACCATTTACAAATGACCAAAATTCCATATTTGGGTCATGGAGTAAAAAATGGGTCAAGGAGCTAAAAGTGGACCCAACGGGTCAAGTTGACTATGGTTGACCGTGTGGACCCTCAAGGGAGATAAAACACGAGTCAAATCAGTGAGTGGGACTGAAGTGAGTTGGAATTAAATCAAGTTATGAGTCAACTCATGTGCATTAAATGAAATGCATTAAATGTGATAGTTGGGTTGGAATAAAAATATCTTGAGTTGGGTGAGTCAAAATGGAAATCCAAGGGACTGTAAATCAGTGAGTTTAATGGTAATTTGAAGAGGTTGGCTGGCCTCAACCCAACCAAAACAAGTCCCACAAGTTGGGGACTTGTTTTGGTGGGTTCAATGGTGTAGTATTAATGGAAATGCATGGGTTTGAGGTGAGTTACTTGGGAAGCTGTAAGGCTACATGGATAGCTGCCAAGGGGTGCCTTGGATAGCACCGAAGACCCATCATTGTGTGCAAGAAGTTATGAGGGAATTGAGGGGTGTTGATGGCTGAAATACAAAACCAATGAACACCATCACTTGGCCAATTTATCATTGCAAAGCCTAATATTTTCCTTATCTCTCTCTCCCTCTCTCCTCTCTCCAATTCGTTGTTCTTCTTGGATGGAACAGCAGAGGTTCTGGCATCAAATATTCAAGCACAAAACAGCAAAAGAAAAGAAGAAATAAAAGGGAGAAAACAAGGATCAAAGACAAGGAGGAAGTTTGGAAAATTTGGTAAGTATCTTTATGATATTTTGGTTTAAAAACATAAAACAAGTAGGGTATGTATTGGGCCATGGTCATGGCTGAATACACCAATGTTTAACCTTGATTATGGAGGATTTAAAATGATGAAAATAACCATTGGGTTCGGCCACCATGGAGGGCCAAACCCCATGTAAAAGATTGCATGGTTTTCATGTTTTGGAAACATGAAAACCATGGGTTTTATGGACTGATTTTTGGGTCATTTTGTGGCCGAAATAAGTAAGGTTTTAAAGTGTGATGATAAGGTTTAAAGGATGGAAATTGAGAACATGGAGTTCGGCCACTTTGGATGGCCGAACCCCATGGAAACAATTGGTTGATTTGGATGGTTTTTGGAATTTAAAATCATACAAGTATAGGACTGTTTTTAGATGTTTTATTGGACATAAAATGTATGTTTTAAAAAGGTTAAAACATGGACTTGAAGGTCATCAAGGACTGAAGTTTATATGGTCTAAATCAGTGGATTAAAGGACTGGAAATGGACCATTGGGTTCGGCCACTTTGGGTGGCCGAACCCCATGGAAAAAGTTGATTAGTGTGTATGGTTTTTGAAATTTAAAATCATGCACGTTGGGACTGTTTTTACATGTGTTATTAGATTTAAAATACATGTTTTAAAGAGGGTTTCTAAGAGGTATAAAGGCAGCAAATAGGGTACTGATATTGCATGATTTAAATAACACCTAATGGATGTTTGAAGGATCAATTCATGGACATAGGGTTCGGCCAACTTGAATGGCCGAACCCCATGAAAGAGATTGATGATTGTTGTGAAATTAAAGAGTTAGAAACCATGCAACACCATGGGGTTTCTATAGGATTTTAAATAGAATTATGTTTGCTGTTTTTATGCCTAAGATACATGGTAAATGATGAAAGATCATTAGAAGAATTGGATTCAAAGAACCATGAGGTTCGGCCATGTGAGTGGCCGAACCCCATAGGTTACTTTATGGTTTTTATTTGGTTTATATATGGTTATGCTTACTGATTGGGTTGTATGATTTTGACTCAAGAATCATGTATGTATCTATGTACTTAATATTAGTAAATAACCAAGCATGTTGATGGACTTTATGCTAATTCATGGTGAATGGGTTAAATAGGCTAAACTTATGAGTAGTAGTTGGTAATGGTTCTATGTTGATTTAAAAGGTTTAAAATATCCTAATGGAGAACCATATGGTAATGGATAAAAGAACCATTGGGTTCGGCCAAAAGTATGGCCGAACCCCATGGAGTAAGTTTGGTGGATTAAAGATTGGATGACTAAGTAGATTGGTTGGAACCAATGGCAAAAATTGTAAGTATGGACAATAATGGAAGGACTTGAAAGAAGGACCAAATCAAGATGTTTTGGGTCTTATATGTGAATGGACATTTAAGTGACAATATGATTTACTGATTATTGTATCACAAGGTGACGAGAGTTGAACGACGAACGAGTCGTGACTGGATAAAGCCTAAGAAAGAACGGACGCTGAAGTGATTCTTCAGTAGGTTTCCTATCTACTTGTAACCACGGTTTTTACTCAGTTTTTCTTATGATACACTTGTTTTAAAATATGTGTTTCAAATGATATATTATGCATTAACAAATGGCATACAGGCATTGGCATCTCATGCATAGACATGGGATTATGAATGAGGTTCTACAGTGTTTCAAGTTATAAGTTACGTCCTGCCTCGGTGGTGCAAGTCATGCCAGGAGGAGTAACATGATGATCATAGTCACATTGGTCTCCTTAGGCGATGAGAGTCCCGCTAGGAGGACTAATACGTGATATGAATCAGTCAATGATGAAGAGATAAAGGTGTGTTGTAATTTACCTTGTCGGTGCAAGGCACGTCAAGTGATGGCTATGAATGTACATGATGGGGGATGCTCATTGCGTGTGCATACATCATAGCATTGTTTTACCTGTTTTAATGATCATGTATTATGATATGTATATGCATCTTTTATACGCTAACATGTGGTAGCTCTGATTTTGGAACCTAATGGGCGCGTTGATCTAACGCCCTAATTTTATCCTCAGAGGAGATTGCAGGTACAAGCAAAGGGAAAGGAAAGGCCGTTGACCGGGAGGGGAGCCAAGCCTAAGCGCTTGAATGAAGGACTGAATTACTTTATATTACTGTCTTTTGAATAATTTTGTGGGACATGTAATAATTCATTACTTACTATGGTTTGATTAGGTTAATAACCTTTGGATGGTTGATCTATGTTAATTAATATTTAAGATTGTTACTTGCTATCTCGTCTTTCTATTCCGCAATTAATCTAGATTATTCCGCATGTTGATGTTAGTTCCATGTGTGATTCACTATCATGGTCTATTCCATTTACACATGGGTGGCCAGTTAAGGTTCAGACTTGGGTAGTCTGAACTTAACTCGCGTCGTGACGCTGCCCGCTCTCTTTCGATGTTTTATTATTACTTTAAAAAAAAAATTAGACTCTGAAATTTCGAAAAGGGCGGGGCGTTACAAATTCAAAGGGAAAGAAGGGGCTGTCGGAGCAGAAAATTGGCTGAAGAAGATCACTCAGATCCTGACCCTAGTCAAGATTTCGAGTCATGCTGACAAGATTTTACTGGCCACGTCACAACTGATCGATGATGCCCGTAAATGGTGGGAGGCGATAGAGAAGCAGCGAGCACTTCTTCCGAAAGGAGAAGGACTAAAATGACTTGGGATCAGTTCTCAGCTATCTTCTTAGACCATTATTTCCCTGAGGAGGAGAAGGAGTGCCAGACTCAAGCTTTTCTATCTTTGGTACAAGGTACCATGACGGTGGCAGAGTACCACCAGGAGTTTCTCAGTTTGTCTTGCTATGCATTCTATATGGTGGATATAGAGTATCGAAGGGCACGCAAGTTTGAGCGGGGCCTTCGGACAAGCATTAGGGCCAAGGTAACGATATTCAAGGCAGCTACATTGGCAGAGGTGGTCAGCAAGCCACTATAGTAGAGCAAGAGATGGCTGAGTTAGTGCGTTTTGACAACCGCCGAGCTCAAAGTGGGAGGGGTATATTTCAGTCCAACAAGAAGTTCCGACCGAACTTTAGTAGACCCTCACCATCCACCGGGTCAACAGCGGGCTTTCGTCCCAATCATCCCTCCCCATCTGCATCAGTCACTCAAGCTCCCAGAGGGGTGAACAACTGCTTTCATTGTGATCACCCGGGCCATTTTAAGAGGGAATGCCCACAACTCAACAAACCCTCTTATTCTAGAGGTTCATCTAGCCCACCAGCTAGACCAGCTAATTCACGAGGAGGCAAGACATTTAACCAGGCGGGACGAGCGCCTACAGGATCTCGACGGTTGTTTACCTTAGCTCCTCCAGCAGCAGAGGATCACTCCGTGATTCAAGGTATGGTTGTAGTCTATAGATCCTACGCCTTTGCGTTATTTTATCTGGAGCATCCCACTCTTTCATATTTGTTGCATTCATATCTGCAACTAGAACTTTAATACAAAAAAACTGTCCACATCACTCACCATTGTATCCCCTGTCGGAGACACGTCATTGGGGCTTGTATGCAAAGCAGTGAATGTTGAACTCGCTGGACTGAGATTTGAGTTCAACTATTTGGTACTCGATATGAAAGAGTACGATATTATCTTCGGCATGGACTGGTTGGCTAGCTTTCAGGCCAACATTGATTGCTATCGCCGTAGGGTGACATTTTGGTCACCCGAGGGAAAACAACATGTGGTGCGTACTGACAAATAAAGTAGACTGCATGAAGGGTTGAGTCATCTGGTATTGAGCAGTATCAGAATCAACAAGGCACCGGTGGCTGAACTTCCGACAATAGTAAAGGACTATGAGGATGTATTCCCAAAAGAACTCCCTAGCTTGCCTCCCATGAGGGAGATTAATTTTGAAATCAAGTTGTACCCTGGTGCTGCACCAGTGTCATTACCACACTACTAGATGGCACCAACAGAGATGTCCGAGCTAAAGAAGCAGATTGATGAACTGCTCAGACTGGGTTGCATCCGGAATAGTACATCGGCTTGGGGAGCTCCGATTTTATTTGTGAAGAAGAAGGATGGTTCACTCCGTGTGTGTGTGGATTACCGAAAACTGAACCAGCTGAAGGTCAGAAACAAGTACCCTCTACCCAGGATCGATGATCTATTTGATCAACTTAGAGGTTCCAGTCATTTCTCTAAGATTGACCTGATGTCCGGATACCATCAAATCTGGGTTAGGGAGGAGGACATAGAAAATACAGCCTTCAAAACACGGTATGGACTATATGAGTTTGTAGTCATGCCGTTTGGACTCACCAATGCATCGGCTGTGTTCATGGGTCTAATGAACAGGATTTTCCGTCCTTACTTGGACCAATTTGTCATTGTATTTATTGATGACATTTTGATTTATTCCAAAACTCAGGAAGAACACGCTGAGCACCTGGGGATAGTTTTGGACACTTTGAGGAAGAACAAGTTATATGCCAAAGCCAACAAGTGTGAATTCTGGCTACTCAAGGTTAACTTCTTGGGTCATGTCATATCAGCAGAAGGTATAGCCGTGGACCCGGTTAAAGTGGAAGCAGTGGGAGAATGGAAAGCGCCAAAGAATGTAACCGAGATCAGTAGCTTCTTGGGGTTGGCTGGTTACTACAGGAAGTTTATCATGGACTTCTCCAAGATAGCATCTCCACTTACTCGGCTCACTCAGAAAGGAGTCAAATTTATGTGGTCAGATGTGTGCAACCAGAGATTCGAGGATCTGAAAGATAGACTTACAATGGCTCCTATTTTGATTTTGCCAGAGAGAGGCAAGGGTTATGAGGTATAATGCGATGCTTCAAGAGAGGGACTTGGGTGCGTCCTCAGTCAAACTCATCATGTGGTGGCTTATAGTTCAAGACAATTGAAAATACATGAATGCCTTTATCCTGCGCACGATCTTGAACTAGCCACAGTGGTCTTCGCTCTCAAAAGCTGGAGACATTATCTATATGGCGAGAAATTTGAAGTGTTTTCAGATCATATGAGCTTAAAATACTTATTTGATCAGAAAGAACTCAACTTAATACAGCGCAGATGGATGGAATATCTGCAGAATTATGAGTTCGCACTTCGTTATCACCCTGGCAAGGCGAATAAGGTGGCAGATGCCCTCAACCGCATATCACATGCATCAGTGGCATGTTTGATCAGGACAGAATGGGAGATGCTGAATACCATACGAGAGTTCAATTTATATATCAATAACCACGGGAGTATGTACAATTTGATCATATGGTCCAACATGGTTACCAAGATTGAACAGGAACAGCGGATAGTCCCGGAAGTGGAGGAGATATGGGCCAAGATGTCTACTGGTGAAGTCATACCGGAATGGGAGTTACGACGATGACAGGGTCTTGTATTCCGAGGAAGAATATATGTGCCTAAGAGCTGTAGAAAAAAGTTACTGATTGAGGCACATCAGACCAAACTCTCTATTCATCCGGGCAACACCAAGATGTATCACTACCTGAGGAGACATTACTGGTGGCACGGACTCAAGAGGGATGTGGCAGAATTTGTGGCTCATTGCTTAACGTGTCAGTAGGTTAAGACGGAACATCAGAAGCCACCAGGGTTACTCAAACCCTTTCCAGTGCCGGAATGGAAATGGGAGCACATCTCCATGGATTTTGTGACAGGGTTTCCAAGGTCTTCAAAGGGCAACGATGCGATATGGGTCATGGTAGACCGACCGACCAAGTCTGCACATTTTCTTCCCATTAAGATGACAGACTCATCTGAGACTTTGGGTCGGCGGTATGTCAAGGATATCATCAGATTGCATGGTATTCCTCGGACTATTGTGTCCGACAGAGATGGTCGATTCACCGGCAGAGAATGGCAGAGCATGCAGTCGGCCATGGGAACAAACCTATTGATTAGCTCAGCATTCCATCCACAAACTGATGGGCAGTCTAAGAGGACAATACAAACATTGGAGTATATGCTGAGAGCATGCATACTAAATTTCAAGGGTGGATGGGAGGATCACTTGCCGTTGGTAGAATTCTCATACAACAACAGTTACCAGGCAAACCTCCAGATGGCTCCATTTGAGGCTTTATATGGTAGACCATGTAGATCACCCATCTGCTGGACAGAGGCCGGTGACCCTGCGCTATTGGACCCGAGTTGGTTGCAGAGACTACTGTAACACCCCAATTTTTCAATAAAATGGAAAATTACGAAAATGCCCCTGAATTATTAAATTAATTATTTTGTGATGTCAAAATAAGAAATGTTGGGGCCTATTGCTCAAATTAAGGTCGTATGAGCACATTATATGTATATCAAGTTGATTTGGATGGGTTATGTACATCAATTGGGTTGGAAATGACTAAATGGGTCAAAGGGCTCAATTGGACCCAATGGGTCAAAATGGATGATTTGACCATTGTGTAAGCTTAAATTAAATAGGGTTAAGCCTATTTGATGGGAAATCAAGTAGAGAAGAAATGGGTAGGCATGATCCATATGGGAAAACCACTTACAAATGACCAAAATACCATAATTGGGTCATAGAGTCAAAAACGGGTCAAGGAGCTAAAGGGGGGACCCAACGGGTCGGGTCGACCAGTTTGACCACGGATGACCGTGTGGGCCCTCAATTGAACTCAAGTGTGAGTTAATTCAACTTGAGTTGGGTTGATTTGAAATGAATTGGATTTAAGAAATGAGTTGACTCAAACTTAGTGCATTAAAAGTGATGAGTTGGATGAGTTGGTTTAGAATAAAAATATTCCGAGTTAGGTGAGTCAAGAGGAGATGGAAATGAGTTGTATTCTCACACAACAATTAATCTGAATTAATCTCAGCCGTTGGTATGAAAGGGTGCTTTGGCAAAGCCAAAAGACACCAAGGTTGGGCGGCACCTCTTCATGAAGGGTTGCATTGGTTCATTTCCCATGTGATGCAATGTTTGGCACCAAGGGGTGCAATGTTTGGCACCAAGAGGTGTCTTGGTTAACACCCTTTGCTCCATCGTTTTTAACAACATTAATGAGGGAGGATGAATGGGAGTTGGGGGGCTGAAACTATAAAAGAAAACCTAACCATACATGGCCGTTTTTCACACCAAAGAATCCAAGAATTCCCATCTCTCTCTCCCTCTCTCCAATTCGTTTTCTTGGCTGAACAGCAGAGGTTTGGCATCAATTAATCAAGCCTAAACCAGCAAGGAATTAAGGAAAGAAAGAAGAAATAAAAGGGAGAAATCAAGGATCAAAGACAAGAAGAAAACTTGGAAAATTTGGTAAGTATTTTATGTGTTATTTGGTTTAATAACATGGAATGAATGGGGGTGAATTGGGCCATGGTTATGGCCGAATACACCAAGGTTTTAACCTTGATTAAGAGAGGCTTTAAAATGGTAAAGATGACCATTGGGTTCGGCCACCATGGAGGGCCGAACCCCATGTAAAAGTTAGGTTGGTTTTCATATTTTGAAACATGGAAACCATGGAGTTTTTGGTGGACTGTTTTTGAGTTTTATTGAGACTCAAATGCATGTTTTAAACAGGGTTAAAAACATGGATCTGAATGATATAAGGACTGAAGGTACCATGGGTCTAAATCAACGGTTTAAAATTGATGAATTGGACCATCAGGATCGGCCATCTTGGATGGCCGAATCCCACAAAGTTTGATGGTCATTTGGACAAATTGATGAACTTAGTTGGATGGTCTTGAGAGGTAATAAGGCAGCAAAGTTATACTGATACTATGACACCTAAAAACATGTTTGAAAGAACAAAACATAGACATGAGGTTCGGCCACCTTGGATGGCCGAACCCCATGTTAGTATTTGATGATTTTGATGAGTTTAAAACCATATAAAATATGGTGTTTGATGTAATTTGGTGAAGTTTAACTTGTTGTTATTGGTTGGCCAATGTAGGGCTGAACCATGTCAATATCAGGGTTAAGATTACTGATCCAAATTATGGGTAATTGATGGATCAATCAGATCAAGAGAACCATTGGGTTCGGCCATGTGCATGGCCGAACCCCATGGGCTGTTTTTGGAATAAATGGACTAAGTTCATAGTTTGTGTTTGATATTATTCCCATGATTTTGTAAAGGGTTTAAAGTATTGTAATGGAGAACCATTTGATGATGGAAGAGTGGGAATACAAGATTCGGCCAAGTATAGGGCCGAATCCCATAAAATGACAAACTCTAAGTTAATGATGTTCGGCCATGGGCATGGCCGAACCCCACATGATGTGGATGGGTCGTAGATGTGATTGAATAAGTTATGACTTGCTGATTGATATATGGATAAAGTACCGGAAGTCGAACGACGCGCGAGTCGTGACCGGGTGACGCGAAAGAAAGATCAGTTACTGAAGTGATTCTTCAGTAGGTTTCCTACCTACTTGTAACCACAGTTTTTACCCAGTTTGTCTTATGATACTCTTGTTTTAATATATGTGTTTCAAATGATATATTATGCATTAACAAATGGCATACAGGCATTGGCATCTCATGCATAGTCATGGGATAATGAATGAAGTTCTACAGTGATGGCTACGATTGTACATGATGGGGGTTGCCCATTGCATGTACATATTGTATAGAAGAGATGAATGTTGTTGTAATTTACCTTGTCGGTGCAAGGCACGTCAAGTGATGGCTACGATGGTACATGATGGGGGTTGCTCATTACATGTACATCGCTTATAGAAGAGATGAAGGTGTGTTGTAATTTACCTTATCGGTGCAAGGCACGTCAAGTGATGGCTATGAAAGTACATGATGGGGGATGCTCATTGCATGTGCATATTTCATAGCATTGTTTTACCTGTTTTGATGATCATGTATTATGATATGTATATGCATGTTTTATATGCTAACATGTGGTAGCCCTGATTCGGGAACCTACTGGGCGCGTTGATCTAACGCCCTAATTCTATCCTCAGAGGAGATTGCAGGTACAAGCAAGGGGAAAGGAAAGGTCATTGACCGGGAGGGGAGCTGAGCCTAAGTGCTTTAATGATGGATTTGGATTACGTTATATTACTGTCATTTGAATACTATTGTTGGACATGTAATAATTCGTTATTTGCTATGGTTTGATTAGGATAATAACCTTTGGATGGTTGATCTATGTTATTTATATTTTAAGACTGTTACTTGCTATCTCGTCTTTCTATTCCGCAATTAATCTAGATTATTCCGCATGTTGACGTTAGTTCCATGTGTGATTCACTATCATGGTCTATTCCATGTACACATGGGTGGCCAGTTAAGGTTCAGACTTGGGTAGTCTGAACTTAACTCGCGTCGTGACGCCGCCCGCTCTCTTTCGATGTTTTATTATTACTTTAAAAAAAAAAATTAGACTCTGAAATTCTCGGAGAGGACGGGGCATTACAACTACAACGCAGATACAGGTGATATGACAACATCTATTGATTGTGCAGAGTCGTCAGAAGAGCTATGCTAACAAGACGAGGAGGTTCCTTGAATTTGAAGTGGGGGACATGGTGTTCTTGAAAGTCTCGCCACGAAAGGGACACATGAGATTTGGAAAGAAGGGGAAACTGTAGCCAAGATATGTAGGACCGTTTTCAATCATAAGAAGGATGGGGGACGTGGCTTACCAATTGGTACTCCCTTCACAATTGGCATCTTTGCACGATGTGTTCCATATATCGATGTTGAGGAAGTACAATCCTGATCCCTCTCATGTCCTGAATATACAAGACATAGATGTCCAAAGCGACATGACATACGTCGAAAAGCCTGTCCGAGTGGTGGACACAAAACAAAGGGTATTACGAAACCGAGCGATCTAGTTTGTTAAGGTGGTATGGGATCGACATGGCATTGACGAAGCCACTTGGGAACTCGAGTCGGAAATGAGAACAGCTCATCTTGAGCCATTTATGTAAATGTTTAAAACCCTACTTCACTCGATTTTTGGGACGAAAATTTTAAAAAGAGGGTTGTATTGTAACACTTCGGAATCTCATGTTATCAATATTTACAGAATTTGTCATTTTAATTGTGAATTAATGGATATGAACCTTAGATGAGTAAGGTGTTGGGTGAATGGCCCAATTAGGACCCAACGTTTACGGTATAAGGTTCAATTTTAAGTGAATGGGTAAGGCGCATTTAATTGGATCAATGTTGTTATTTGGGTCAAAATGCCCAATTGGGATCCAATGGGTCGTGGTTAACTTGGTTGATCACCAAGTGAGTTCAAGCCTAATTAAATGGCTCAATTAAAATGGAAATGCAATATATCTATAAATAAGGGACGGTCTAGATGAAGATGACACACACGCATACACCACATCTAAGAATGAGATTTCCTCTTAGAAAATCAAGGAGTTTTAGCCAATCAAGTATTGTCCTAAAATGGGCAACAAGTGTAGATGGGTTGGGATTAGGCAATGACATCTGATTGCCTAATCCAAATAAAGAAGATGTCTAAAATTAAATATTGGTTGCTTGGCTGCATGAGAGATATGCACATCCACGGTGATGCGCTGAAAGGTGTCATTTCCTTGGTTAAAAGCGGCACTAGGCAATTGCTAAATTGAAGGGGCATTCGGCATCTTCTAAAGATAGGACCGACTAGAAGTGTTATAAAACAAAGGTAGCTGAGCAAAGGAGAGGACGACATACGGACACTGATTTCAAAGGAAGGCAGTAGCAAGACAAGAGAGGTGCTCGGCATACACAAATCAAGGGAGGGCTTGACGCTGGGTGCTCTGACAATAAGGAGTTCTCAGCAGTGTGCAAAGGAGGAGAGGGCAGCCAGCGGTGTGAAAGATCAAGTAGAAATAGGAATACATACAAAAGAGGCTAAGGAAGGAAATGATCGGAAGAACAAGTCGGAGCGAAGGAAAGCTGAAGAAGTCGCGGAACCGGTAAGTATTTTGATAATTTTGTTTAAAGAAAGGAACCATAGGGTTCGGCCATGGTGTATGGCCGAACCCCATGGAAGAAAAGCTAGGGGATGAATATAATAATATAATGGAAGGATGAACCATATGGCCGAACCCCATGGAAAGACATTCGTTATTTTATGGGTTTTTGAGGGATGAAAACCATGGTATGTTATAAATGTTTTAAAAGGGTTCAAAATGGATATATGGTTAAGGAACCCTAATTTTTATTATGGCTAAGACGCTAAGCATGAACCATGTATGGAATGGGTGGAAGATCAAGGATTAAAAAGGGCACCAAAGTCAAATGAGTGAGGTTCGGCCATGGTGTATGGCCGAACCCCACTAGGGTTTATTTTATGGACTTGAAAATGGTAATGGATGCAAGGGAGAAATTGGAAAGTTAGACACCATAGGGTTCGGCCATGGTGTATAGCCGAACCCCATGAACCAATTTTATGGGTCAATTATGGATCTAATATGTCTATGTATACTTTTAATGAATAGTTCACCAAACCAAGGGATGAAGGGAATGATTAGGGTTTTATTTTATGAATCATGAATCAATCATGAATCTATGTAATGGATCAATTTTGGACTTAAACATGAGGTGATGGAAACCATGGCAAAATTGTAAATAAGAGTGAAAATGATAGACCATGGGTTCGGCCATGGTATATGGCCGAGCCCCATGGAAAATGATTTATGGATTTATTGTATGAATGGTTAGATTAATGGAATGTTAGCAATGGATAGAAGAATGGCAACATTGTAATTAAGTGGAAATAATGGACCATGGGTTCAGCCATGTTGTATGGCCGAACACCATGGGGAAGGTTTGATGGACTTAGGGTTTATATATGTTGGATTAAATGAATGGGAAGTGATATAATCTTGGACTTAAGTTAAATGAGCAAAAAGGGAATCAAAACCAAAGGGGTGAGGTTCGGCCATAGTGTACGGCCGAACCCCACAAAGTTGGGTTCATGGACTTAGACATGATAAGAAATCAATTGGAACATGGGTTTAATTAATTGTTGTGTAATAAGGTAACGGACCTCACAAAGGGTGTACGATCGTGAGCGGTTACCGGACGAAAGCGCAAGGACACTTTAGTGGTCTTTGGTAGGATTCTACCTCTTTGAAACCATGGGTTTATGTACAATGTTTTTATCTTATTTTGATGAATTTACGTTGTAAAAGATATGTTACAAATGTGAGTTTTAATGCTATGTTTACAATATAAAATAACTTGTGCTTCGTTAGCATCTCATGCATGGCATGGGGCGAAGGATATATAACCGGAGGGGCCACCCTCCGTCGGGGCGTTCGAAAGACCAATGTGGGGATTCCTTGATGTGTATTTCCCATCAAGAAGAAACCGGAGGGGCCACACTCCGTCGGGGCGTCCGAAAGACCTATGTGGGGGTACCTTGATGATGAGAATTCCATCAAGAGGTTAGTTGTACTTGTGATGGGTGGGACTCATTGCATTTGACATCATGACATGGCATTGTTTTATATGGTTTTGACTTTATGTTATTATATATGATTTGTACTAACCATATGTAGACCCTAAATGAAATACCTACTGGGCGCGTTGGTCTAACGCCCTACTTCTACCCTAGTGGATGATACATGAAACAAGGGGAACGATAAACGCAAAAATGGCCAAGCATAGGAGCTTGGATGCTTTCCGTTTTTATTTTGCTTAAGATACTCATGGACTTCTAATTTGAGTAGCTAGAATTCGGCATGTAATAACTTAGATAACTTTGCTATGGTCTGAATGGTTTGTTGGATATTTTAAGTTAAGTTTAATTATGATTAAAGACTTGAAGTACTTTGCTATCTAAATTGGAATAGAATTAGGTTCTATTATAATTCTGCAGTTATAATTTTAATCCGCATATTTATATTGTTATGTGTGAACCGTTTTCATGGACTTAGTCCATGCACACATAGGGTTGGCCAGTTAAGGGTCGGATTTTAGAAGTTCGGACTTAGCTTGCGTTGTGACGTCCCGCCCTCTATCACTCTTTAAAAAAAAAAAAAATAGACTCTGATTTTCGGAAAGTGAGTGAAAAAGGGCGGTGTTTTACAACCACCACGCTGTCTGGTCTGCTGGAGTTGTTGGAAGAAGAAACCAGATCTATAGGACAACTAGGGGTTCCTCTGTCCCACAACTGTGTATACTTTATGTTGTTCGGCATATCTGTATCACAACAACAGAAGCATATCAATGACAACCACAGTTCAAATCAAACTAATCTTTGTTTTGGGGAATTTCCCTAATCATCACATAATGTCTCTTGTTTGGGGAACTTTTCTATGTACCACATAATGTCTCTTGTTTGGGGAAATTGCCAAATAACCAGCTTGTGTTGCTTGTCCTTCGGGAAATTTTCCTAAGTATCAAGTATCATTTCTCAATTTAGGGATATCGGGGAAATATCTCCTAATTTGCTATGTTTGATAAATCCAATTTATAGTGACTGTACTTCCCTTGCTATCATTCTTTTTTCGTCAAGTGTTATTCTCAGATTGAGTGTTTCAGTCTGAGTCTAATGAAGTAAATTAATCCGGCCCCCGTGCAGCGGACTCCGAAGAGTCGGTCAGTTGGGATTCTTATCTGTCAGTGTGTAACGCCCCGCCCTTTTTCACTAAGCTTTCCGAAAATCATAGTCTATTTTTTTTTATTAAAAAAAAAAAGTAAGATAAAGAGCGAGACGTTACGATGCTAGCTAAGTCCGGACTTCTAAAGTCCGACTCTTAACTGGCCAACCCTACGTGTGCATGGACTACGTCCATGAAAACGGTTCACACGTAATAAGTTAACTTGCGGAATTAAAATGCAAATGCGGATTATAATAGAACCTAAATTATTCCTTTTTAGATAGCAAAGTACTTCAAGTGTAAACCATAATTAAACTTAACTTAAATATCCAACAAACTGTAACGCCTGCCCCTTTTCACCGAAATATCAAAGTCTATTTTTTTTTTTTTTAACATAAAAGTGACAAAGGGCACGGACGTCACAACGCGAGTTAAGTTCCGAGCTTCTAAAGGTCGGCCCTTAACTGGCCAACCCTACGCGTGCGTGGAACATAAATCCACGAGTACGGTTCACGTGTAGAAAGTAAGCTCGCAACACATAAAAATCAATGCGGATGATAATAGACACTATCCTACCAATCTTCAGATAGCAGGGAAGAGATATCCATTAAATTACTAAAATGCCCTCATACTGTACTGTCCAAAATGATTTATAAAACATAGCAAGACATCTAAGTTATTAATTTTCGACAAGCTAAATTATGCAAATACACATTTTCCCAAAATAAACTTAAACAAAATAATTAGTCCGCCTTCCCAAGCTCCTAAGCTTGACTCCCGTCATGTCCTTCCATTCCACCATCTCCTGCATCGTCAGCTAGGGTAGAAGTAAGGCGTTAGACAACGCGCCTACTAGGACTCCGAGTAAGGCTAGCACATGGATTAGTAATAGCAGCAATGCAGATAATATTATAATAAAACCATGCACTTTGGGCTACGCCATGCAATGGGTGTTCTATTTCATGAATCCCACCCATCAATCTCATCCTCATTGCACAATGTCCCTTTTTCAACCCTACATAGTGTTCCAAACAAAATCCATACCATCATCGTGCCATGACCCTCTTGATGGAAAAGCCTCATCAAGATGCGATCCACACTAGGCATCCCCCCTTGATGGAGGAACCATCATCAAGGTATAATAATACATATGTGAAATGCCCCCATGCTTGTTTATCGGTCGCCCCGAAGGAGCATGGACTCCGGTTTAATGCCCCCATGCTTGTTTATCGGTCGCCCCGAAGGAGCATGGACTCCAGTTTCATTTCATCCTTCCCCTGTCATATCTCTCACATGCCATGCATGAGATGTAGATGCCATATGCCATGTAATATATGTAATTCAATAGTAATAACACCCATCTTAAAACAATTACTTGATGACCAAATAAATCAAAGGGAAACCATCCCATAATATTTAATCCAAAACCCATCTTAAGACATTCACATGATTTCCAAAATAATTTAAAGGAAAACATCACAAGATGCATAATCCAAAACTCATCTTAAAGACAACCACATGCTTTCCAAAATAAATTAAAGAAAACATCACCCAATCCATGGCTTACAAAGATGTAGGAATCCTACCGAATACCGACTCACGTCCTGTTACGTTTTCCGTTCGATAAACCTGGTCGCCGATCGCGCACCGCCTGCAATGTCCAATACCTTATTACACATTAATCATTAGTCCATGGTTTACCCATTTCTAAGCCCATATGAAAAACCGGTCACTATTTAGGTTTTGTGGGTCCCATGTCATCTATTAAACCTTTTAATCCCATAAATCTTAAAATTTGGCCACCCTAGGCTTTATTAATCACTTATAAGGTTATTACATTAGATCCCCTAAGTCCATGATCAATTTCCATGGAATTCTTGAATTTGGCCACTAATTACGGTTTTGCCACTACCTCATTTTTCATGCTTAATCACTCATTTATCCATGCGGATTAAGTCCATAATTGATCATAAACTTAGGTCCCCAACTTAGGTCCATTAATGACCCATTGAACCATGTCACATAGCCATTTAAAATTAACCATTTAATTAATCCAACCCCCCATTAACTAATCACATACCTACATCCTTCATTAGCCCATAAAAATTGACCTTCCATTAAATCATTACTCTTAGTCATACCTTGAGTCCATAATTGATTCCTCTACCACATTACAAGATCACTTACCTCAACCATCTTATTGACCTAATTCCATTAATTTAAACTTATACATACACATTTAACTTTAGACCCATTAATGATCTAAAATTTGGGTCATGGGTTCGGCCATACACCATGGCCGAACCCATGATGTTTCTTTCTCCATTTTTCTTGGATCCATTCATAACATTTTAGATCCACCAATAATCCTTTCTTGAGGGGTTTAAATCATGCGTCTAAACCATATTCTCTCATTCATTTCATTGCTCCAAAATACCTACATTCACCAAAATATTAAACCCATCTTTTCTATCCTTTAAACCCATCATTTGATCACCATAGGG
Source organism: Chimonanthus praecox (assembly GCA_022113865.1). NCBI lineage: Eukaryota > Viridiplantae > Streptophyta > Magnoliopsida > Laurales > Calycanthaceae > Chimonanthus > Chimonanthus praecox. Next base: position 33,028,458 of record CM039087.1, on the reverse strand, counting down.
TTCGGCCATTCACCATGGCTGAACCCATGGTTCATGGTCCAATATTTCTTTATGCCATTTTAGACCATTAACTTAGCCACATTAAGTGGTTCATATAATTGGGTCATGGGTTCAGCCATACACCATGGCCGAACCCATGATGTTAATTTCCTTATTCCTCTTGAATCTTTTCCCATATTTTTGATCCCCATCTTAGATCCCTTAATGCCCTACCACTTCATGTTATAGGATCATTAAAATCAGCCCATCTTAATCAACATTAGGCTCACATTGATCCATCAACACTACCAACATTTCCCCATTTATTTCTCCATAATTCACAACCATCAAATCCACCATTGATCACCATAGGGTTCGGCCATACACGATGGCCGAACCCATGGTTCATGATCCATCATTTTCTATGCCTCTTGAGGCCACAAAAATTATTCCCACACTCCATGATTTTTTCCTTACTTAAACCCCTTTAATTTTTCCAACATTTACCATTTACAACCCTAAAAATTCATTAGCTACCTTCATTATCTTCCATCCCTTAAAACCCTAACCAATTAAATCCAATACCAAATCACCCACCATGGGGTTCGGCCATACTAAATGGCCGAACCCTATGGCCCATGATTTTATTCCAATTACCTACTTCCATGCTCAATTTAATAATTTACACCATACATTTAATACTTTTACTTATTTCTTTTCCCTAACCCTAATTCACCCATTTAAGGTTTTCTCCATCTTCCACCCTTCCATTTGATGGATTTACATTCCATAGCATAGAATTATCTAACCACCATTAAATTCAAAAAAAATAAATTCCAATTCTTAAAGCTTAAAAATCCAAAATTTCTTGTTTAAGAAACTACTCACCATCCGTCGTCTCCTCCGACTTCCGCCGCTCCCTTCGGTTTCCTTAGCCTCCTCTCTCCTTCCTCTTGATCTTTGATAGGTCAAGATTCTTGATCAATGGTGGCAATCCCCAACCCTAGGATCGGCCATGTTAGGGTTTGTGTGAGAGAGGGAGAGGGAAAATAACCATGAGAGGGGAAGATTTTAACCCTCACCTTAGAGTGATTTCCCTCCAATTTCTACTTCTTTCTTCTCTCCTTCTCTTCTCTTTTCCTTAGCTCTCTTTCTCTCCTTCACTTGGATGTAGGGGACGACCATGGGGAATGAAAAATGGAGAGTGTACAAATGAAGAGAGGATAAGAAATGAGAAAAGAATCAAGGCTTATCCCCATTTTTTCTTTACATTAATGATCTCACCCACCCTAAGATATTTTTTAGATATTTAATTTGCTTTATGGTGGTGGTTATCTAAACCACCACCAAGCACCAACGTATTTTTTTTTTGGGTTTGGGATGAGGTGATTTGGTTTTCACCCTTTGACCCCACTTTGACCACCTCATTTGTATAATTTTTAATCATTTTATATTTAGATATTTTGGCTACTTTAATTCCCATTTATTTATTTAAATCACCTTAGGTTAATTCATTGTACTTAACCTAACTCCATTATTCCACCCATGGTTGGCCAAATCAACCATGGTGGTTGGCCCCACCAAACCTTGGCCCACACGCCACCTCACTTGATGAGGTGGATGTGGGTCCCACTTGGCCACATCACCTTGGTTAAATTTTAACTTAACTTAGGTGATTTAAATTCCATTGAATTCATTCTAAATGGATCACCATTTGGGCCCATGGCCCAATTACATTTCCATCTTACCCATTTACCTTAGAGCTTAACCATCTTGACCATTGGGTCTCAAATGGGTATTTGACTCAATTTGTCCACCCATGGCCCAATTGGCCATCATGGACCACTTAAATAACTTTAAAATGCAATCCATGGTCTATTGGACCATATTTGGGCCTTTGTCCAAATTTTGGCCCATTTACCATTTATTCCACCAATTTTCCAATTTTCATCATTAAAATAAATAATATTCACATATTCCTTGATTTACAAATTCCGAGCCCTTACACAAACCATTCAACCATAGCAAAATTATCTAAGTTATTACATGCCCGAAGTCTAGCTTCTCAAATTACATGTCCATGAGTAACATAAATAAAATATAAACCCATCACATATCCAAGCTTTTATGCTTGGCTCCGATCACGTTCATCGTCCCTTTCCTTTCCTGTATCATCCACTAGAATAGAAGTAGGACGTTAGAATAACACGCCCAGTAGGTATTCCATTTAGGGTCTACACAAGGTTAGTACAATCATATGTAATAATATAATATCAAGACCATATAAAACAATGCCATGTCATGATGTCAAATGCAATGAGTCCCACCCATCACAAGTACATATATCCTCTTGATGGGATTCTCATAATCAAGGTACCCCCACATAGCTCTTTCGGACCCCCCGACGGAGTGTGGCCCCTCCGGTTTCTTCTTGATGGAAATGCACATCAAGGTATCCCACAGTGGTCTTTCGGACGCCCTGACGGAGTGTGGCCCCTCCGGTTACCTATCCTTCACCCCATGCCATGCATGAGCTGCTAATGAAACACATGTTATTTTATATTATAAACATAGCATTAAAACTCACATTTGGAACATATCTCTTACAACATAAATTCATCAAAATAAAATAAAAACCATCATACATAAACCATGTTTTCAAAAAGGTAGAATCCAACCAAAAACTACTAAAGTTTCCTTGCTTCTTTATTCGACAACCGTTCACGATCGTGCACCGTTTGTGAGGTCCCGTAACCTTATTACACCAACAATCAATCAAACCATGTTCTATTTGATTTCTATTTATGTCTAAGTCCATAAACCCAACTCTGTGGGGCTCGGCCATACAGTATGGCCGAACCTCACCTCTTTGGTTTTAGTTCCCTCCTTTGAGTTCTTTGATCTTTTAAGTCCAATCATTCATCACCAAGTTAATCCTTTAAACTCTTAACATAAATCCATAAACCAACCTTAGTGGGGTTCGGCCATACAACATGGCCGAACCTCACTCATTTGAGTTTGGTCCCTCTTTGTAATCCTTTGATCCAAAATCTTGCCATTTTTTGAATCATAACACTAATCACTTATACAATAATTATTTAACATTAGTAACCACTTAAGTCCACAATACTTTTCTCATGTGGTTCGGCCATACACCATGGCCGAACCCATGGTCTATCATTTCCTCCCATATTTACACATTTGCCATTATTCACATCCCTTCATGCTTAGGTCCAAAATTAATCATTCATAAAAAAACCCTATGTCCACCAAATATACCTTAGTGGGGTTCGGCCATACAACATGGCCGAGCCTCACCATCTTGGTTTTTGTCCTTCCTTTGAGTCTTTTAATCCTTTAACTTAATCATCTAAACTTGGTAACCACCTATGTCCATAAAAAAACACTCATCATGGGGTTCGGCCATACACCATGGCCGAACCCATGATCTTTCATTTTAGCCTATATTTACAACATTGCCATTTATACCAATCCATAACCATTATCATAATCCATGAACATAGATATATATAATTAAATCCATTATTTCTTTGTTCAATCCTCCATTCATTTAACATGCATAACAACTCTAAATGTTTATTTAATATGTTCCATAAAATACTCTTCCATGGGGTTCGGACATACAACATGGCCGAACCCTATAGTTCCTTATTTTCCTTAAAATTGTATCATAACCATATGGTTTGATCCTTTAATGATTCTCATTCATACCTCCATCCAAAACCCTTTAACTCCTTTTAAAATCACAAGCATGCTTCTATGATTTCTATCTTTCAAATCCATTAAAAGTATATAACTCATGTCCTTCCATGGGGTTCGGCCATGCACCATGGCTGAACCCTATGGTTCATCCTTTCCATTAAAACACAATATTCCTCCCCTAATTTTTCTTCCATAAGGTTCGGCCATACACCATGGCCGAACCCTATGGTTCCTTACTTTAAACCAAATATATCATAATACCTACCGGTTCCGCGACTCCTCCGGTTTTCCTTTGCTCCGACTTGTTCTTCAGATCCTTTCCTTCCTTAGCTGTTCCTCCTTCCTTCTTACTTCTTTGGCCGAGATTGTGACTTGAGAGAGAGGGAGAGTGTTCGGCCTTGTGTGCTAGCTTGAGATCAGAAACTTTTCTAAGTCTTTTGTCTTGAGGAGTGATCGGCTAAGAGAGGGATTGAATTTGAAATGTGTAACCGTCCACCTCCATTATCTCTCCATATGGGAGTTTCATCCATGAGATGAAACTCCAAGGCTCCAACGTCTATCCTTGTTTGAATTTGAAATGTGTAACCCTCCATTATCTCTCCATGTGGGAGTTTCATCCATGAGATGAACTCCAAGGCCCAACGTGTATCCTTGTTTGAATTTGAATTGTGTAACCGTCCACCTCCCTTATCTCCCATGTGGGTGTTTCATCCATGAGATGAACTCCAAGGCCCAACGTGTATCCTTGTTTGAATTTGAATTGTGTAACCGTCCACCTCCATTATCTCCCATGTGGGAGTTTCATCCATGAGATAAACTCTAAGGCTCCAACGTGTATCCTTGTTTGAATTTGAACTTTAAACCAAAACTCCCCACCTCTCCAACGTGTAACCCTTGGTTTGATTTTTGAAACAACAACCCTTCATCTTCACACCTTACTCACTCTTTAATTCAACTCACCACTTTAATTTAATTCAAATCAACTCAACTCACTTAACTCATCACTTTAATTTAATTCAAATCAACTCAACTCACTTGATTGCATTTCCATTTTAATTTAGCCCCATTTAATTAGGCTTGAACTCACTTGGTGGTCAACCAAGTCAACCACGACCCATTGGGTCCCAATTGGGCATTTTGACCCAAATAGCAACATTGACCCAATTAAATGCGCCTTACCCATTTACTTTAAGTTGAACCTTATACCATAACTGTTGGGTCCTAATTGGGCCATTGCCCCAACACCTTACCCATCTAAGGTTCATATCCGTTAATTCACAATTAAAATGGCAAATTTCATAAATATTGATAACATGGAATTTCGAAGTGTTACACAGTGAGACATGATACCATCTTAATCTTACTTCGAAAGATTCATCCTTCTGGTTTCGCTCTGATACCAACTGTAAATACCCCACCCTTTTTCACTCGCCGAAAGTCAGAGTCTATTTTTTTTTTTTTTTAACAAAATAATGAGAGAGCGGGAGCGTCACGAAAAGAGCTAAGTCCGAGCTTCCAAAGCCCGACCCTTAACTGGCCAACCATACGTGTGCGTGGAAAAGTCCACTAAAACATTTCACACGCGATACTAAGACTTGCGGAATACCCATTGCGGAAATAACATCGAATTACAACATTTACTTAGTCAAAGAAGGCTATCAATATAAATTAACTTAATCCAGATTAATCATCATTCGATCCATAGCAAACAGTCTAAGCTATTACATTCCCAAATACTAGCTACTCAAATTACATTGTCCCTGAATAAACTTAAAAAAAGTGAAACTAAATTATCCAAGCTCCTAAGCTTGGATCCGATCGCGTCCTTCGTTCCGTCCATTTCCTGTGTCATCATCTAAGTTAGAAGTAGGGCGTTAGACAACGCGCCCAATAGGTACTCCAATTAGGGGTCAAACACACGGGTCAGTATAAAAATCCAGATATAATGCATCATGTCATATCTGTAAAATATCGTATCCAAAACAGTGTATGATAATAGAGATCCAATCATACAGATAAAAACCAGAAACAATGCATGATAATAGAGATCATAATCATGTTGATGCAATGCCATGCCATGGGTGCCATATGCCATGAGTCCCACCCATCAGCCATAACACAATCACAAAACATCCTCTTGATGGAAAGCTCCTCATCAAGGTATCACAAACGCATAGTATCCCTCTTGATGGAAAACTCCTCATCAAGGTATCCTCTTGATGGAAACTCCTCATCAAGCTCACGAATGCCTTATGGACGCCCCGACGGAGCGTGGACTTCGGTTACCTCTTGATGGTTTAATGCATATCAAGGTCTTCCTCTTGATGGAAACTACTCATCAAGGTATTCTCACGAATGCCTTACGGACGCCCCGACGGAGCATGGACTCCGGTTACATATCATCCCTTCCATGCCATGCATGAGATGCAAATGTCCACATGCTATGTAATTATACAAATCATAGTGTTAAAATCTCATATTTGAAACATATCATTTATACAAAATATGGATACGATGTAGGAATCCTACCAATGACCAACTAAAGTGTCCTTGCGTTTTCGTCTGAAACCGCTCACCGATCGTACACCGCTTGAGAGGTCCCGTTACCTTATTACGTATCAATAAATTAAACCCATGTCCCATTTGATTTCCAATCATGTCTAAGTCCGTAAACACACCTTAGTGGGGTTCGGCCATACAACATGGCCGAACCTCACTCACTTGAATTTGGGTCCCTCTTTTTATTTATTAACCAATCCCACATAAGTTTAACCATTTAAGAGACCCTAAGTCCACAAAATATTACCCATCACTTTCATGGTCCAAAAATACCTAAGTCCATCAATATCTCTCCATGGGGTTCGGCCATACACCATGGCCGAACCCATGGTCCATGGTTCTCCACCCTTTACAACATTTGAGACCATTTACATTGCTAATATTCTTCCATCATTCTCACCTTTAAAAACCCTTTTAAAAATCATTAATATACCTCCATGGGGTTCGGCCATACACCATGGCTGAACCCTATGGTTCATCATCTTCTCTTTAAATCATATAACCAAGATTTATATTCTTTGATGGGGTTCGGCCAGACATCATGGCCGAACCTCATCCAGCCCTTTTTTGTTGTCCTTGATGGTTCTCATACATATAACTTAGGGTTTGGCTATGCAATGGCCAAACCATGTTCCTTGACCATCTTTTCCATGCTTATAAAATCTTATCATGTACTTACCAATTCCGCAACTCCTCCGGTTTCTTTCACTCCTTCTTGCCGCTCCAATCTTCTTCCTCCTTAGCCTCTTTCTCCTTGATCCTTGGCCGAAAGTGAGCTTGAGAGGCCTTGAAATGAAAACCGAAAGACAGGGTTCGGCCAAAGAGTGTTCTTTTAAGAGAGGGAGAAGAGCTTGAGATGGAAAATTCTAAGTCCTTTCTCCTTTGTCTTTGAGAGTGGGTCAGCCTTGTGTGAGAGGATACTCCAAGTGTTTCTTGTCTTGAGAGGTGGTTCGGCCAAGAGAGAGAGGGAGAGAGTGAGTGGATTGAAACTCCAAGTCCTTTCTTGATCAATGAGGGTCGGCCAAGGGTGGTGTCCCTTGGTGATGCCCTTTTGTAACTCCCATGACCCTTCACCTCCCACCTTAATGTTCCATTTGGAGGTTTCATCCCATGAGATGAGACACTCCAACTGTATGACCCTTGGGTTTCCATCTTGAGATGCAAACCCTCCATGTTCCAACTTGTACCCTTGAACATGTGTTGTGTAACATCAAAACCCTCCAACTTTCTCATAATGATGGTGTCTTCCCAAGTGTCCCTTGGCTTGGCCAAGACACCACTTGAGATGGAACACCCCTCCATCTTCCAACGTGTATGCCTTTGGATATGGCTTGTGCAACAACAAAACCATTCAACTTCCTCATAATGATCCCTTTGGAGTTTCATCCCATGAGATGAAACTCCCATCTCTCCAACGTGTATGCATGGATAAACTTTGTGTAACAACAAAAACCTTTCACCTTCTCATTAATGTTCTTTTTGGATTTCATCCCATGAGATGAAACTCCCACCTTTCCAACATGTGTCCATTTTGAGTTTGGTCTTATGAGATGTAACTCTCCATCTTTCCACTCCACTCACTTAAAATGAAAGTCCCATTAACTTCCCATTCAACTCATCTCTTTAACTAAACTCATATCTTTAATTCAATTCCATTTAACTCACTTAAAATGAACTCAATTCCTTGATTCCATTTTTAACTCAATCCAGTTTAATTCAGCCATACCTCAATTGAACTTGAACTCATTTGGTGGTCAACCACGTCAACTGTAACGCCCCGCCCCTTTCCAGTCGCTTAGCCGAAAATAAGAGTCTATTTTTTTTTTTTTTTGAAATAAAGAGTGAAAAAGAGCAGGACGTCACGACCCGAATTAAGTCCGAACTTCCAAAGCCCAGCGCTTAACTGCCCAACCCTACGTGTGCGTGAAACTAAGTCCACGAGAATGGTTCACACGTAGAAAGTAAGCTTGCGGAATATTAACTAAATGCAGAATTATAATAGAGTCTATCCCACCAATTTTAGATAGCAAAGAAGTTACATCACGTAATTAATAAAATACCTCAAAATTAGAATGTCCAAAATAAAATCCAGACCATAGCAAGTAATCTAAATTATTACAGTCCAACGAGCTAAGTTACTCAAATTACATTCCCAAAATAAAACTTAAGTAAATAAACTAGCTCGCTCCTCCAAGCTCCTACGCTTGGCTCTGGTCACGTCCTTCCTTTCCTCCATTTCCTGCATCGTCATCTAAGGTGGAAGTAGGGCATTAGACAACGCGCCCAGTAGGTACTCCGACTAGGGTCAACTCATGGATTAGTGATAACAAAACACATAGATAATAGTATAGCAAAACCATGCAATCAATGCCATACCATGGGTGTCCTATGTCATGAATCCCACCCATCATCCATATCATCATTATACATTGTCCCTCTTGATGGAAAAGGCTCATCCAGGAATCATAAACACATAGTATCCCTCTTGATGGAAAAGCCTCATCAAGGAATCACAAATACATAGTATCCCCATGTGTCTTTATCGGCCGCCCCGACGGAGCATGGACTCCGGTTTCATTTCATCCCTCCCATGCCATGCATGAGATGTAAGTGCAATATGCCATATATTAATATTACAAACCATAGCATTAAATCCCATCCTAAAACATATAATTTTATACCAAAATAAATCAAGTAAAGCATTCATATACACATGATCCATGGCTTACAATGAGGTCGGAATCCTACCAATGTCTAATACCGGGTTCTTGGGTTTTCCGTCCAAATATCGATCACCGATCGCGCACCGCTTGCGATATCCCGTTACCTTATTACACATCAACAACTCAAACCTATGTTCCAACCATGTCTAAGTCCATAACACATGCCTTAGTGGGGTTCGACCGTACACCATGGCCGAACCTCACTAATTAGGTTTTTGGGTCCCTTTTTGATCCATTAATCATTTTAATCATGTGGGTCTAAGGTCAGCAACACTTTGGTTCATTTATCCAACACCTAAGGTCATCATTAAAAGTCCCTAAGACCACAACCATCCCCCCACGGGGTTCGTCCATACACCATGGCCGAACCCATGGTTCTTCATTTTTTGGCCATATTTACGTTTTTGCCACTCCTCCTTTCCATGGTTAATCACCTTTCATTTAGGCATGTCCATATCCCTAACTGATCCATAAACATGGATCCCTCAATGCCTCATTAATTATGACTTAAAAATCAATATACATCATATATTTTCTTAACTTAATACCCATTCATTTTAATCATGCATAGCTCCATACTTAACCCATGAAATGACTCATAAAATGGGTGATTGGGTTCGGCCATACACCATGGCTGAACCCATGATGTTATTTTCCTCATTTTTCTTGGATCTTTTATCACATTTTAGATCCACAACAAGTCCCTCCATGAGGGGATTCCATCATACATTTAGGTCATCATTTTTTTATCATCATTTAGTACATTTTGAGTCCATTGAAGCCACCAACATTCCCTCATCATTTTCCATTCTTTTCACCCATTAAAGTCACTAGTACACCTCCATAGGGTTCGGCCATACACCATGGCCAAACCCATGGTTCATGGTTCATCTTTATTTGTAACATTTAAAACCACAAATACTCATTAACCTTTCTCCATGGATTCCCTCACTTAACCCCTTTAAAACTTACTATCATTTAGCCATTCAAAAACCTCAAAATCATTAACCATCATTCCATGGTTTCTATCCTTTAAACCCCTTAAGATTTACTTAATCTCCTTCCATGGGGTTCAGCCATACAACATGTAACGCCCGCCCCTTTTCACCGTAAAATCAGAGTATTTTTTTTTTTATAAAGTGACAAAGGGCGCGGACGTCACGACGCTAGTTAAGTTCCGAGCTTCTAAAGGCCGGCCCTTAACTGGCCAACCCTACGCGTGCATGGAACATAAGTCCACGAGTACGGTTCATGCGTAGAAAGTAAGCTCGCGGAATATAAAGTTACGTGTGGAATGATAATAGAGACTGTCCTACCAATTTTCAGATAGCAGGGAAGAAACATCCCTAAATTTAATAAAATTCCATTAACTGTATTGTCCAAAAATACAATCTAAACATAGCAGCCATCTAAGTTATTACATTTTCAACAAGCTGAATCATATAATTACACATTTCCAAAATGAATTAATTCAACTTAAAAAAAATCACTAGTCCGCCTTCCCAAGCTCCTAAGCTTGGTTTCCATCTTGCCCTTCCGGCCCGCCATTTCCTACATTGTCAGCTAGGGTAGAAGTAGGGCGTTAGAACAACGCGCCCAGTAGGACTCCGAGTAGGGCTAGCACATAGATTAGTAACAACAGAATACTGATAATAACCCAATGAAAATTGATCAACCACATATCGTGAAAATATAAAACGTATGCCATGCCCTGGGTGTCTATGTTATGAACCCCACCCATCATTCCTAACATATACTGTCATATCCCTCTTGACGGAAAAGCCTCATCAAGACATGTCCTACCACCAAATATCCCCCTTGACGGCAAAATCCTCGTCAAGGTGTCCCCATGCCTGTTCTCGGTCGCCCCGACGGAGCATGGACTCCGGTTTGTTTATTTTTTTTTTCCGCCCATGCCATGCATGAGATGTAATGCATTATGCTATGTAATATATACGTCTCATAACTTTAGTTTATCATACATAGCCTTGGCATATAATGCATCATCTTAAAATATAAATCATAGCATTAACATATCCTTCATAATCGTAAAACAAACCCATCATAAGATAAATCCCATAGTCCACAAAATAAGATAAAATACCATACATATCCATGGCTTACAAAAAGGTAGGAATCCTACCAATTACCGACTCGCGTCTTTACTTCGTTTTCGTCCGACAATCCGGCTACCGATTCGCGCTATCCGGTACCTTATTACACATTTACTGTATTAGTCCGTATTTTATTTCATGATTGAATCTCTAGCTGATCACAAACCTAGGTCCATTAATGATCTTTAATCATGTCACAAGATTATCATAAACCAGCCCTTGTCTTAGCCTCTTTTTCCATTGATTTAAAACACATCCATAAATCCAATTTTTTGGCCATTTTAAATATTCCGATTTGCGAGCCTAAAACCCAGCATCTATCCGTTTCATTTATGTACATTTCAATTCAGTCGACTGAATTACCAATGCAGCCGACTGAATCACTATTTCAGTCGACTGAATCTTCGATTCAGTCGACTGACTTCGAATCCGAGTGTCTGCTTGTCCTGCCAGTTCAGTTTCAGTCGACTGAAACATGGTTCATACCCCTTTCAGTCGACTGAATCACAGATTCAGTCGGCTGATTTTGCATCAGGTCATCTGTTTGTTCTGTCAGTTTAGTTTCAGTCGACTGAATCATACATTCAGTCGGCTGAAACTTCCAGAACCCCTTTTCTTATCTGAGAAGTTTGTGTTCAGTAGACTGACTCATGAGTTCAGTCGACTGAAACTCCCAGAAACTCATTTTTATTATCAACCATCACTAGTTCAGTCGACTGAATCCCCAATTCAGCCGGCTGAAACTCCCAGAAACTTGTTTTTGATTCATTTATCACCAGTTCAGTCGACTGAATCATAGATTCAGTCGACTGACTGTTCTGTCAGTCTTCACCATTGCATATTTTGTATATTTTTCCTTCATGGTTTCCCTCATTTAAACTTCTTAAATTTACCCACTTCCTAATCACTTAAAATATATGTATATAAACTCTAGTTTAAGAAAATACTTACAATCCAACGTCTCCTCCGATTTTCGGCACTCCCGTCGGTTTCCTTAGCCTCCTCTCTCCTTCCTTTTGATCTTTGGTAGGTTAAGATCTTTGATCAAGGGTGGCAACCCCCAACCCTAGAATCGGCCATGATAAGTTTTGTGTGAGAGAGAGAAAAAGGTCATGAAAAACAAGATCCAACCTTTGATCTTAGAGTGGTGAAATAATGCTTTACTTCTTTTCTTCTCTCCTTCTTTCTCTCTTCCCTAACTCTCTTCCTCTTCTCCTTCCTTGTGTGGGACGTCCATGGAGAATGAAAAAATGGAGAGAAAGTTGAATGAAAGAAGAATGGGAAAGGACATCAAAGCTTATCCCATTTTTCTTTTTTTTCCTTTTTACTTTGCATTAATTACCCCCCACCAACCTTTAGATATTTTCAAGATATTTTCTTCTTTTCTTTAGATCTTTTATTTGCTTTTTGGCTTAAGCCTCTACCCTCTCTAAGTCCAAACGTGTTTGACCTTGGAGGTGGGGTAGCTTGGTCCCCATTTGACTAATTTTAACCCATTTAGCCACCAATTTAATTATTTAATTAATTAATTACTTTAATTCCCATTTACTTATTTAAATCACCTTAGGTTAATCAATTATACTTAACCTAATTGCATCATTCCACCCATGGTTGACCAAATCAACCATGGTAGTCGGCCCCACCAGACCTTGGGTCCACACTTGGCCACATCGCCATTGTTTAATTCCAAATAACTTAGGTGGTTACATTTTATTGAGCCCCCCTCTAAATGGATCACCATTGGGCCCAATTACATTTCCATCTAGCCCATTTACCTAGAGCATAAGCATCTTAACCCATTTAAATAAATTTAAACCCAAAACCATAATCTATTGGGCCACACTTGGGTCTTTGTCAAATTTTTTTTTGCCCATTTACCATTTTCTCCACCACTTTTCTAATTTCCATCATTAAAATAAATAACATCCACATTCATATTAATTCCAAAATTCTGAGACCTTACACAACATGGCCGAACCCTATGGTCCATTATTCCTTCAAAAATCATATTTCCATGCTTTGTTATTTGATGGTTCTCATGCAAGAAACCCTAGGGTTTGGCCATGCAAAGGCCAAACCATACATCTTGATCATTCACCATATTCTTGACATGCATGAGGTCCTCTCCATGTATCTATAACATTTAGGGTTCGGCCATGCAATGGCCGAACCATGATCTTTTACCCATCTTTTCCATGCATGGATATATACCCAAATATATACATAGTGTCCTTAGTATCCCATTATTTTTCTTATCCCATTAGGGTTTGTCCATTTCTCATCCCCTTTCTTGGATGGATTTTAGATACATGGCCCATAATATTTTGGCCACCAATTAATCCATGAAAAATGTACTGCATGGTCTCCTTTTAACTCTTTTAAAAATAAACTCTTGTTGAGGACTACTTACCAATCCCGCCGCTCTTCTGGTTTCCTTTTGCTCCTCTTTGATCCTTAGCCTTCCTTCTTCCTCTTCTCTTTGATCTTCGGCCAATATATGAGCTTGATCAAGATGATATCACCAAGGGTTGGTCCTGCCAAGATGGAGGTAGGTTTGAGAGAGGGAGAGGAGGAGAGAATGGAAGATATCCTAAGTTTATTAGTCTTGAGAGTCGTCGACCAAGCTTGGAATCTCCTCTTTTCTTCTAAGTCCTTTCCTTTGTCTTTCTCCTTGTGCAAGGGTCGGCCAAGAGAGGGAGGGAGAGAGGGAGAGAGAGTGAGATGGAAACCCTAGACTTTTCCATCTTGTTTCGGGTTGCTTGGGTTAGACTCCATCACCTCCCCTTTGCCCAATCATGGTCCATGCATGTCCTTAATCCTAGGCCTCTTGTCTAGTATACCACCCCATGTACACGGTTTTGGCCTTGGGTTTCCTTGGTGGTTTGGTGGTTTGGGTGAGGTGGAACCACCACCTCACAATGGGCCAATGCATGCCCTTGCATGTCCACCTTCTAAGGATCTTGTGTAGCCATGGAGGGTGCATGCCCTCCACATGGCACACCCGACCCCTCCCATGGCCAACGCTTTTGGCTCCTTTACCATGGGTGGTTTGGTGGTTTGGGTGACATGGAACCACCACCTCACAATGGGCCAATGCATGCTTTCCACCTAAGCTTTTGGTCTAGCCAATGGGGGAGCATGCCTTCCACTTGGCACTCCACATCATCCAACGATTTTGGATGGTTTTGTCTTGATGGTCGGGTGGTTTCCATGAGGTGAAACCACCCATTTGACTCACCCATTTCCTATGTGACTCACCCCCATTGAACTCACTCCATGTAATGCAACTCATTTATTTAATTTGATATCTAACTTAGGTCATTTAATTACATAATTTAGTTCCATTTATTTCTCTTTAATTTCTCGATGAATCCACCCATGGTTGACCAAGTCAACCATGGTGGTCGGCCCCACCTATGTCTTGGTCCACCCGCCACCTCACTTAATGAGGTGGAGTTGGGCCCCACTCGGCTATGCCATCTTGGACATTTCACTCCTACATTTGTCCATGAGATGGACCCCTTTCCTTTTATCACCATTGGGCCCATGGACCAATTAAATTCACCTCCTACCATTTACCCTAATGCACATACTCCCTTGACCCATTGGGTCCCAAATGGGTATTTGACCCAATTGACCATCCTTGATCCAATTAACCATCATTGACCCATTTAAATAAAATTAATCCAACCCATGGTTCATTGGACCCTACTTGGGCCATTGCCCCAATTTTGATCCATCAACCATCCATTCCATCAAAATTCTTAATTTCAATAATTAAAATAAATAATAGCAAATATAATTATTATTTAGAAATCCAGGCTATTACAATATAATCCTTTTTTGAAATTTTCGTCCCTAAAATTCGAGCGAAGTAGGGGTTCAAACAACTCATACAAAAAGCTCTGGATGAGCGGCTGTCATTTCTGATTCAAGTTCCTAAGTGGCTTCTTCATTGCCCTGTTGTTCCCGTACCACCTTGACGAACTGAATGGCGCAGTTCCATAGCACCCTTTGTTCTCTCCCGATTATTCTGACCGGCCTCTCCACATACGTCACGTCGCTTTGCACATCGATGTCTTGCACGTTCAACACATGTGAAGGATCGGGGTTGTACTTCCTCAACATGGACACATGGAACACGTTATGCAAAGATGATAACTGTGGAGGAAGTACCAACTGATAAGCTACCTCCCCTACCCTCGTCAGGATTGGAAACGGCCCCACAAATCTAGGCGACTGTTTCCCCTTCTTCCCAAACCTCATGTGTCCCTTCCGTGGTGAGACTTTTAAGAACACTAAGTCTCCCACCTCAAATTCAAGGAACCTTCTCCTCTTGTCAGCATAGCTTTTCTGACGACTCTGCGCAGTGCGTAGGTGTTGTCGTATCAGCTTAATCTGTGTCGTGGTCTCCGTAACCAACTCGGGTCCAATCAGAGCAGGCTCACCGGCCTCTGTCCAGCACACTGGTGATCTACATGGCCTACCATACAAGGCCTCAAATGGAGCCATCTGAAGGCTTGCCTGGTAACTGTTGTTGTACGAGAACTCCACCAGTGGTAAGTGATCCTCCCATCCACCCTTAAAGTGTAGCATACATGCTCTCAACATATCCTCCAATGTTTGTATCGTCCTCTCCGACTGTTCATTAGTCTGTGGGTGGAATGTTGTGCTAGTCAATATGTCTGTCCCCATAGCTGACTGCATGCTTTACCATACTCTGCCACTGAATCGGCCATCTCTGTCGGACACAATAGTCCGGGGAATGCCATGTAGTCTGATAATATCCCGGATGTATTGTCGACCCAAGGTCTCAGATAAATCTGTCATATTGACTGGAAGGAAATGCGCAGACTTGGTCAATCGGTCCACCACGACCCATATCGTATCGTTGCCCTTTGATGACCTTGGCAACCCTGTCACAAAATCCATGGAGATGTGCTCCCATTTCAACTCCGGCACTGGTAAGGGTTTGAGTAAACCCGGTGGCTTCTGATGTTTCGCCTTAACCCGCTGACAAGTTAGGCAGTGAGCAACAAACTCTGCCACATCTCTTTTGAGTCCATGCCACCAATAATGCCTCTTAAGATCATGATACATCTTGGTGCTGCCCGGATGAATAGAGAGTTTGGTCTGATGTGCCTCAATCAACAACTCTCTTCTGCAGCTCTCAGGTACATATGTCCTACCTCGAAATAAAAGACCCTGTCCTGGTCGTAATTCCCATTCCGATACAACCCCACCGGTAGACATCTTAGCCCACATCTCCTCCACCTCTGGATCTATCCGTTGCTCCTGTTTAATCTTGGAGACCATGTTGGACCGTATGATCAGATTGTACATACTCCCATGGTTCTTGATATACAAATTGAACTCTCAGATGGTGTTCAACATATCCCATTCCGTCCTTATCAAACTGGCTACTGTCGTATGTGACATGCGACGTAGGGGATCCGCCACTTTGTTCGCCTTGCCAAGATGATACCGAAGTACGAACTCATAATCTTGCAGATATTCCATCCACCTGCTCTGCCTCATGTTGAGTTCTTTCTGATCAAATAAGTACTTTAGGCTCTTGTGATCTGAGAACACCTCAAACTTCTCACCATAAAGGTAGTGTCTAAAGCTTTTGAGAGCGAAGACTATTGCGGCTAGCTCCAAATCATGTGTGGGATAGTGGCGTTCATGAATCTTCAACTGTCTTGAACCATAAGCCACTATATTCTGACTTTGAGTGAGAGAACACCCAAGCCCCTCTTTTGAAGCATCACAGTACACCTCATAGCCCTTGCCCCTTTCCGGCAAGATCAGAATAGGAGTGGTTGTAAGCCTCTCCTTTAGCTCCTCAAATCTACGGTTGCACAGATCTGACCACTCAAATTTGACTCCTTTCTGAGTGAGTCGGGTAAGTGGAAATGCAATCTTGGAGAAGTCCACGATAAACTTCCGGTAGTAACTGTCAATCCCAGAAAGCTGCGGATTTCAGTCACATTCGTCGGTGCTTTTCATTCTCTCACCGCCGCCACCTTGGCCGGGTCCACGGCTATACCTTCTGCTGATATAATATGCCCCAAGAAGTTGACCTGAGATAGCCAGAACTCACACTTGCTGGCTTTGGCATACAGCTGGTTCTTCCTCAGGGTGTCCAGGACTATACGCAGATGCTCAACATGTTCCTCCTGACTTTTTCAATAGATCAGAATATCATCAATGAATACAATCACAAACTGATCCAAGTAAGGACGGAAGATCCGGTTCATCAGATCTATGAACACAGCCGGTGCATTTGTAAGTCCAAATGGCATGACCACATACTCATATAAACCATACCGTGTCCTGAAGGCTGTCTTATCTATGTCCTCCTCTCTAACCCAGATTTCATGGTAACCGGACATCAGATCAATCTTGGAGAAGTGAGAGGTTCCCTTAAGTTGATCAAATAGATCATCAATTCTGGGCAGAGGGTACTTGTTCCTGACCGTCAACTGGTTCAATTTCCTGTAGTCCACACACATTCGAAGGGTGCCATCCTTTTTCTTCACAAATAATATTGGGGCTCCCCATGATGATGTGCTGTTCCGGATGAACCCCAGTTTGAGTAGATCATCAATCTTCTTCTTCAACTCGAACATCTCAGCTGGTGCCATCCAATAATGTGGTAATGATACTGGAGCAGTGCCAAGATATAGCTTGATCTCAAAGTCGATCTCCCTCTTGGGTGGCAAGCCATGGAGCTCTGCTGGGAATACCTCCACGCAGTCTTGCACTACTGTCGGAAGTTCAACCACCGGTGCCTTGTCTAACTGGATGTTGTTCAATACCAGGTGGTTCAGCTCTTCATGCAGTTTGCGGGTCATAGGGATGTTCTGTTTATCAGCATGCACCACATACCGCTTTCCCTCGGGTGACCAAAATATCACCCTACGAAGCTGGCAATCAATGTTGGCCTGAAAACTAACCAACCAGTCCATGCCGAAAATAACATCGTACCCAGTCATATCGAGTACCAGATAGTTGAAGTCGATTCTGAATCCAGCGAGTTCAGTGTTCACTGTCATGCATATGAGTGCCAAAGATGTGTCTCCAACGGGGGATACAATGGTAAGTGATGTGGACAGTTTCTGTACTAATGTGCCTGTGGCAGATATGAATGCAGCAGATACAAATGAATGGGAAGCTCCAGAATCAAACAATGCAAAGGCATAGGAACTACCAACTACGGCCATACCTTGAATCATAGAGTGATCCACCGCTGCTGGGGGAGCTAAGGTATAAAGCCGTCCAGATCCTGTAGGTTTGGCGCCTGCCCCACCTAGTTGTAAGCCCTGGCTCCTCGTGAATTAGCTGGTCTAGCTGGAGGGTGGAAGGAACCCCTAGAATGAGAGGGTCTTCTATTCTGTGGACATTCCCTCTTGAAGTGGCCCTGTTGGCTACACTGATAACATGTGTTCCCTTGTCGGGGAGCTTGAGTGACTGATGCTGATGGAGAGGGTTGACTGGGACGAAACCCCCCTGTGGACCCAGTGGAAGGTGAGGGTCTGCTAAAGTTCGGGCGGAACTTCTTGTTGGGCTGAAATGTACCCCTCCCACTCTAACCTCGGCAGTTGTCAAACCGCATTATCTCTGCCATCTCCTCCTCTGCTATAATGGCCCTGTTGACCACATCTGCCAATGTAGGTGCCTTGAAGATGGTCATCTTGGCCCTAATGCTCGGTCGAAGGCCCCGCTCAGACTTACGGGCCCTCCGATACTCCGTGTCCACCATAAATAGGGCATAACAGGACAATCGAAGGAACTCTTGGTAGTACTCTGCCACAATCATGGTGCCTTGCACTAAAGATATAAACGCATGGATGTGGCGCTCCTTCTCTTCTTGGGGGAAGTAGTGTCCTAAAAACATGGTTGAGAACGGCTGCCACGTCTTTGCAGTCCTCTCTCCTTCCGGAATGAGCTCCCGTTGTCACTCAACTACCTCCCACCACTTGCCGGCATCGTCTATCAGTTGCGAGGAAGCCAACAAGATCTTGTCTTCATGACTCGAGATCTTTAGTAGGGTCAAGATCTGAGTAACTTTCCTCAACTAGTTTTCTGCTCCAGCAGGCCCTTTTTTCCCTTTGAAGTAAAGGGGGCGCTGCTGCTAAAAATCCTTGACTATCTTCCGGTCATTGAGTCGCTGGCGGTCGCATTTCCGCTCAAGTGCTGTTGAAGAACAGAAGTGACCACCGCTTGAACTAAGTATTGCAACTCGGGAGGCACTACGGGATGTTCACTCTGTTTTCCTCTTCCCCCCAATGAGGTTGTTGCACCTCTTCTTCCTGATGAGGTTGTTGTACCTCTTCCTCTTGATGAGGTGATTGCACCTCTTCCTCCTGATATAGAATTATAATAGATTCTATCCTACCAATTTTAGATAGCAAAGAAGTTACATCACTTAATTAATAAAATACCTCAAAATTAGAATGTCCAAAATAAAATCCAAACCATAGCAAGTAATCTAAATTATTACAGTCCAATGAGCTAAGTTACTCAAATTACATTCCCAAAATAAAACTTAAGTAAATAAACTAGCTCACTCCTACGCTTGGCTCTGGTCACGTCCTTCTTTTCCTCCATTTCCTGCATCGTCATCTAAGGTGGAAGTAGGGCATTAGACAACGCGCCCAGTAGGTACTCCGACTAGGGTCAACTCATGGATTAGTGATAACAAAACACATAGATAATAGTACAGCAAAACCATGCAATCAATGCCATGCCATGGGTGTCCTATGTCATGAGTCCTACCCATCATCCATATCATCATTATACATTGTCCCTCTTGATGGAAAAGGCTCATCGAGGAATCATAAACACATAGTATCCCTCTTGATGGAAAAGCCTCATCAAGGAATCACAAATACATAGTATCCCCATGTGTGTTTATCGGTCGCCCCGACGGAGCATGGACTCCGGTTTCATTTCATCCCTCCCATGCCATGCATGAGATGTAAGTGCAATATGCCATATATTAATATTACAAACCATAGCATTAAATCCCATCCTAAAACATATAATTTTATACCAAAATAAATCAAGTAAAGCATTCAAATACACATAATCCATGGCTTACAATGAGGTCGGAATCCTACCAATGTCTAATACCGGGTTCTTGGGTTTTCCGTCCAAATATCGATCACCGATCACTCACCGCTTGCGATATCCCGTTATCTTATTACACATCAACAACTCAAACCTATGTTCCAACCATGTCTAAGTCCATAACACATGCCTTAGTGGGGTTCGGCCGTACACCATGGCCGAACCTCACTAATTAGGTTTTTGGGTCCCTTTTTGATCCATTAATCATTTTAATCATGTGGGTCTAAGGTCAGCAACACTTTGGTTCATTTATCCAACACCTAAGGTCATCATTAAAAGTCCCTAAGACCACAACCATCCCCCACGGGGTTCGTCCATACACCATGGCCGAACCCATGGTTCTTCATTTTTTGGCCATATTTACGTTTTTGCCACTCCTCCTTTCCATGGTTAATCACCTTTCATTTAGGCATGTCCATATCCCTAACTGATCCATAAACATGGATCCCTCAATGCCTCATTAATTATGACTTAAAAATCAATATACATCATATATTTTCTTAACTTAATACCCATTCATTTTAATCATGCATAGCTCCATACTTAACCCATGAAATGACTCATAAAATGGGTGATTGGGTTCGGCCATACACCATGGCTGAACCCATGATGTTATTTTCCTCATTTTTCTTGGATCTTTTATCACATTTTAGATCCACAACAAGTCCCTCCATGAGGGGATTCCATCATACATTTAGGTCATCATTTTTTTATCATCATTAAGTACATTTTGAGTCCATTGAAGCCACCAACATTCCCTCATCATTTTCCATCTTTTTCACCCATTAAAGTCACTAGTACACCTCCATAGGGTTCGGCCATACACCATGGCCAAACCCATGGTTCATGGTTCATCTTTATTTGTAACATTTAAGACCACAAATACTCATTAACCTTTCTCCATGGATTCCCTCACTTAACTCCTTTAAAACTTATTATCATTTAGCCATTCAAAAACCTCAAAATCATTAACCATCATTCCATGGTTTCTATCCTTTAAACCCCTTAAGATTTACTTAATCTCCTTCCATGGGGTTCGGCCATACAACATGGCCGAACCCTATGGTCCATTATTCCTTCAAAAATCATATTTCCATGCTTTGTTATTTGATGGTTCTCATGCAAGAAACCCTAGGGTTTGGCCATGCAAAGGCCTAACCATACATCTTGATCATTCACCATATTCTTTACATGCATGAGGTCCTCTCCATGTATCTATAACATTTAGGGTTCGGCCATGCAATGGCCGAACCATGATCTTTTACCCATCTTTTCCATGCATGGATACATACCCAAATATATACATAGTGTCCTTAGTATCCCATTATTTTTCTTATCCCATTAGGGTTTGTCCATTTCTCATCCCCTTTCTTGGATATATTTTAGATACATGGCCCATAATATTTTGGCCACCAGTTAATCCATGAAAAATGTACTGCATGGTCTCCTTTTAACTCTTTTAAAAATAAACTCTTGTTGAGGACTACTTACCAATCCCGCCGCTCTTCCGGTTTCCTTTTGCTCCTCTTTGATTCTTAGCCTTCCTTCTTCCTCTTCTCTTTGATCTTCAGCCAATATATGAGGTTGATCAAGATGAGATCACCAAGGGTTGGTCCTGCCAAGATGGAGGTAGGTTTGAGAGAGGGAGAGGAGGAGAGAATGGAATATATCCTAAGTTTATTGGTCTTGAGAGTCGTCGACCAAGCTTGGAATCTCCTCTTTTCTTCTAAGTCCTTTCCTTTGTCTTTCTCCTTGTGCAAGGGTCGGGCAAGAGAGGGAGGGAGAGAGGGAGAGAGAGTGAGATGGAAAATGAGATTGAAACCCTAGATTTTTCCATCTTGTTTCGGGTTGCTTGGGTTAGACTCCATCACCTCCCCTTTGCCCAATCATGGTCCATGCATGTCCTTAATCCTAGGCCTCTTGTCTAGTATACCACCCCATGTACACGGTTTTGGCCTTGGGTTTCCTTGGTGGTTTGGTGGTTTGGGTGAGGTGGAACCACCACCTCACAATGGGCCAATGCATGCCCTTGCATGTCCACCTTTTAAGGATCTTGTGTAGCCATGGAGGGTGCATGCCCTCCACATGGCACACCCGACCCCTCCCATGGCCAACGGTTTTGGCTCCTTTACCATGAGTGGTTTGGTGGTTTGGGTGACGTGGAACCACCACCTCACAATGGGCCAATGCATGCTCTCCACCTAAGCTTTTGGTCTAGCCAATGGGGGAGCATGCCTTCCACTTGGCACTCCACATCATCCAACGATTTTGGATGGTTTTGTCTTGATGGTCGGGTGGTTTCCATGAGGTGAAACCACCCATTTGACTCACCCATTTCCTATGTGACTCACCCCCATTGAACTCACTCCATGTAATGCAACTCATTTATTTAATTTGATATCTAACTTAGGTCATTTAATTACATAATTTAATTCCATTTATTTCTGTTTAATTTCTCGATGAATACACCCATGGTTAACCAAGTCAACCATCGTGGCCGGCCCCACCAATGCCTTGGCCCACCCGGCCACCTCACTTGATGAGGTGGAGTTGGGTCCCACTTGATTATGCCACCTTGATTTATTCCAACTTAACTTAGGTGATTTTAATCAATTTATTCAATTCAATTCACCTTGATCCTCCTCAATTCCCTTTGACTTATCCATGGTTGACCAAGTCAACCATGGTGGTCGGCCCCACCTATGTCTTGGTCCACCCGCCACCTCACTTGATGAGGTGGAGTTGGGCCCCACTCGGCTATGCCATCTTGGACATTTCACTCCTACATTTGTCCATGAGATGGACCCCTTTCCTTTTATCACCATTGGGCCCATGGACCAATTAAATTCACCTCCTACCATTTACCTTAATGCCCATACTCTCTTGACCCAAATGGGTATTTGACCCAATTGACCATCCTTGATCCAATTAACCATCATTGACCCATTTAAATAAAATTAATCCAACCCATGGTTCATTGGACCCTACTTGGGCCATTGCCTCAATTTTGATCCATCAACCACCCATTCCATCAAAATTCTTAATTTCAACAATTAAATTAAATAATAGCCAATATAATTATTATTTAAAATCTGGGCTATTACATCAACCATGACCCATTGGCTCCCAATTGGACATTTGACCCAATTGACAACCTTGACCCAATTAAATAAATCTTACCATTTATTTCAATTGAATCTTATCCATAATCCGTTGGGTCTTAATTGGGGAATTGACCCAACTCCGTACCCATCTATGGTCCATCTCCATTAATTCACAAATTAAATGGACAATTTTCATATATATATTCATGAATTGAAAATCCGAGGTGTTACAATACTACCCTCTTTTAAACATTTTCGTCTCGAAAATCAATCTAAGTAGGGTTTTCAAACAGATTACATAAATAGCTCAGGATGAGCTGTTCTTCTTTCCTGGTTTAAAATCTCGGGGTGTTACATGGACTTGAAAGAGACGTAGAAGATTTTATTGCTCATTGCTTGGCTTGTCAGCATGTCAAGACAGAACACCAGAAGCCACCAGGATTACTCAAACCCTTACCAGTGCCGGAATGGAAATGGGAACATATTTCCATGGATTTTGTGACAGGGTTGCCAAGGTCATGAAAGGGCAACGATGCAATATGGGTTGTAGTAGATCGATTGACCAAGTCTGCACACTTTCTCCCAATCAAGATGACATATTCAACTGAGACTTTGGGACGATGATACATCAAGGATATCATCAAAGTCGATGGTATCCCCAGGACCATTGTATCCGACAGAGATGACCGATTCACTGGCAAGGTGTGGCAGAGCATGCAGTCGACTTTGGGGACCAACTTGTTGATCAACACAGCGTTCCATCCACAGACTAATGGACAGCCAGAGAGCACAATACAAACCTTGGAGGATATGCTGAGAGCTTGCATGTTAGACTTCAAGGGTGGTTGGGAAGATCATCTACCACTGGTTGAGTTCTTGTACAACAACAGTTATCAGTCTAGTCTCAAGATGGCTCCATTTGAGGCGTTGTATGGTAGACCCTGTAGATCACCAGTGTGTTGGACAGAGGCCAGTGAGCCTGCACTTATTGGACCTAATCTAGTTGCAGAGACCACATAATAGATCAAGGTAATACGACAACATCTGCTCACTGCACAGAGTCGTCAGAAAAGCTATAAGGACAAGAGAAGGAGATTCGTTGAGTTTGAAGTGGGAGACTTAGTATTTTTGAAGGTCTCACCGCGAAAGGGACATATGAGATTTGGGAAGAAAGGGAAGTTGTCACCTAGATATGTGGGACCCTTTCCAATTCAAAAGAGGGTGGGGGAAGTGTATTATCGTCTGATACTTCCACCACAGCTATCATCTTTACACGATGTATTCCATGTATCTATGTTGAGGAAGTACAATCCTGATCCTCACACATACTGAATGTACAAGACATAGAGGTACAAAGGGACGTGACTTACGTCAAAAAGCCTGTCAGAGTGGTGGAGACAGAACAAAGGGTGTTATGGAACCAAGCAATTCAGTTCGCCCAAGTGGTATGGGATCGACATGGTAATGAAGAAGCCACCTGGGAACTTGAATAAGAAATGAGAGCAGCTCATCCTGAGTTTTTTGTATAAGTTGTTTGAAACCCTACTTCGCTCGATTTTTGGGATGAAAATTTCAAAAGAGGGTAATATTGTAACACCCAGGATTTTTCAATGCATTAATAAATTGGATTTTGTCTATTTAAATTATTAAATTGGTTGAATTTAAGATTTATGGATGTAATGTACTTTAGGTGGGTGAGCATTGGGTCAATAACCCAATTATGATCCAATGGATCAAGGATGAATTCCATTTGGAAATAATTGGGTAAGTGTGATTAAATGGGTCAACTACCCAATTGGAACCCAATGGGTCAAGGTGAACGGATTTGAAAGTAAATGGGTAAAAGATTAATTTAATTGGGTCAAATACCCAATTAGGATCCAAGGCATGGGATCCACCTCATCAAGTGAGGTGGCCTATGTATGAGGTGGCATGTGAGTGACATGGCCAAGTGGGACCCAAATCCACCTCATCAAGTGAGGTGGTAAGTGGCTAATGTAACATGCATGGTCGGCTAACCATCGTTGACTTGGTCAACCATGGGTGAGCTCAAAGGTTGAGTTGAATTATGTTGAGTTGGAAATTAAAATCACTTGAGTTAAGTGGCAAATGAGTTCAAGTAAATTAAGTGAGTTAAAGTGAGTTTGAGTTGAGTTGAATGGGAAGTTGATGAGACTTTCATATGAGCTAAGGAGGGGAGATAGAGGGTTTCCATCTCATAGGATGGAAACCCATGCACACGTTGGAACCAAGGGGTTTCTTGGTTTGTGCCAAGGCTCACCTTGGTTATGCCAAGGGACTCCTTGGTTAGACAAAACATTTATGAGGGAAATGAGAAGGTTGGGGGCTGATTTACAAAAGGGGCACATTACACTCCTTTGGCCGATTTTCCATGATAAGAAAACAAAGAGATTTTTCATCTCTCTCCCTCTCTCAACTACCCTTGGCCGATTGGATTTCATTGGAACAAAGAGATTGTCTTCCCTTCTCATCTCTCTCTCTCTCTCTCCCATTTTCGGCTCTACATTTGTAGCCAAAACCTTCTCCAATCTCTCTCTCTCCATCCCTACACTGTTACACTTGGAGAAATCAACAAGGAAGGAGAAGGACTGAGGAGCAAGTTCAGATTAAAAAGAAACGAAGGAGACGGGAAAGAGGAAAGGTTCTATTTTCATAGTGTTAGATTAAGATTAAGGGAAGTTGTGGTTTTGGTCTCGGTATGGCCAAACTCACGCGTTCAGATTTGATTGAAAGGATTGGCTAAACCGTTGCAAGCCATGAAGGTGGATATCCATTTTAAGAATGAATATGTATTGGAAACCAACAATCAAGAGCTTTAATTGATGATTATGTTTAATGGCCTAAGATAGGAATGGATTATGAAAAGGACTTTAACTTTGGTTAGTGGGTAAAGTATGTCCACTGATTTTATGTATAAATGACTTAATACATGTTTAAAATGGATAAGGGTGATAACAAACAACCAAGGGTTACACTGTCTGTTGGACGGGTACTACCGTCCATCTGCGGGACAGGTTTTGACCGTCTGCGGACGGATAGCAAATAGGGATTGTATGTTGTCTGCGGACGGGTATCTGTAACACCCCGATTTTTCTAATATATAAATATTTACAAAAAATGCCATTGGAATGGTAAATTAGAAGATTATGATCGTAGATGAGAAAATTACGGGGCCCATGGTTCAATTAAGATCCAATGTACATATGTTAAGGTTCAAATTAAAATAAAATGGGTAATGTACATCTAATTGGGTCAAGATGGTTATTTGGGTCAAAGGACCCAATTGGGACCCAATGGGTCAAGGTAGACTTATTTGACCATTGAGTGAGCTCAATTTTAATTGGGTTAGGTTGAATTGATTGGGAATTAAATGAAGGATAAATGGGTAGGCTTGATGCAAGTGTGTAAACCACATTCAAATGGGTAAACCACCCATAAATGGGTCATGGCGCCAAATTGGATCAATGAGCTAAATTGGGACCCAATGGGTCGAGCTGACCATGTTGACCATGGTTGACCATGTGAACCCTCAAGTGAGCTCAAAGGGTGAGTCAAATCAGGCTGAGTTGGGGCTGAAGTGAGTTGGATTTGAATCAAATAATGGAGTTGACTCAAGTGCATTAAATGAATGACATTAAATGGGGTGAGTTGAGCTAATGAGTTGGGTGAGTTAAATTGGAAACCAAAGGAACATTGAATTTAAGCGAGTCAAATGGGGAGGTGAGGAGTTGCCTTGATCTCAAACACCACAAAGACAAGTCCCACACGTTGATGGCATGGAGTGGTTTCCCATGCATAAGATTTAATGAAGTGGGATAAGAATTACATGGGGAATTTGGATGAGATGGAAACCCAAGACCCAACGTTGGGAGTGCCAAGGGATGCCTTAGTTTGTGTCAAAGGACACCTTGGTTAGATCAAGAATTCATGAGGGTAAGTGAGAGGTTTGAGGGCTGTTTAACAAAAGGGATACACCATACTCCTTGGCCGAATTTCATCACAAAGAAACCATAGAATTTCACCTCTCTCCCTCTCTCTCAAAACTTATCTCCTTGGCCGAACCAGCCTTGGTGTTTTCACCATTGATCAAGACTCACAATCAGCTAAGGACCAAAGGAGCAAGAAGGGAGCAAGGAAGAATCAAAGGCAAGAAGAAAAGCTAAGAAAGATTGGTAAGTATTTCATGAAAATTGGTTAAATAAATGGGTTAAAGGGTGCATGATTTGGCCATGGTTTGGCCGAATCTATCAAGGGTTTAAACAAGGAAGATGATGTTTAAAAAGACTAGAAAGCATGGATCATAGGGTTCGATCACTTTGGATGGCCGAACCCCATGAAATAATTTGGTTATTTGTATGGTTTTTAAAGGACAAAAACCATACAATGATTTAAGGTTGTAAGGTGTTTAATATGGAGATATGATGGATGTTTTGGATTGGCCATTGGATGGTTGAACCATACCATGATTATGGTTAATATGTTGGGTATTAAACCATGAATAATTATGGGAAGGATTGAGTCAAGAGAACCATAGGGTTCGGCCATGTGTATGACCGAACCCCATGGACTATTTTTATGGGATAATTGGAGTAAGATTATGTTAGAAATTATTATTGGTTCTATGATGTTTTAAAGTGTAAATAGATGGAAATAAGGAACCATAGGGTTCGGCCATGTGTATGGCCGAACCCCATGGAGAGATTTTGATGGATGTAAGTATCTTTGGAACCTTGAAGATGATGGAGAATATGGTTAAGTTTAAAAGGTTTAAAAGTGGTTAAACATGATGACCAAAATGTATGATCGAATCCCTTTAAGAAGGGACCTTGCTGTGGATCAAAATGGTTGAAAAGGACTCAAGGAAAATGAGGAAAATAACATCATGGGTTCGGCCATGGTGTATGGCCGAACCCCATGACCATTTTATGAGTCATTTTATGGGCTAAGCTTAGGTCTATGTATGTACTAAAATGAATGGGTATTAAGTTAAGGAAATGAATGGTGTATAGTGATTTCATGTCATGATTGATGAGTCAATGATGGATCCATGTTTATGGATCAGTTATGGACATAGACGTGCATGAATGGAAGAAGTATTTAACCATGGAAGAAGGAGCGGCAAAAATGTAAATATGGCCAAAAAATGAAGAACCATGGGTTCGGCCATGGTGTATGGCCGAACCACATGGGGGATGGTTGTGGACTTAGGGACTCTTAATAATGACCCTGTGTGTTAGGTAAATGAATCAAAGGGTGGCTGATTTTAGACCCACAAGATTAAAAAGATCAAATTTAAGTGGGTGAGGTTCGGCCATGGGGTATGGCCGAACCCCACAAGATGGTTTATGGGATCTGGACTTAATGAGAAATCAAAAAGTTATGTTATTAACTTGTTATATAAACAAGGTATCGGGACTCCTTGAACGGAGCACGAGTCGTGGACGGGTGACGGTTAAGAAGAACGGACACTTAAGTGAACTTTTTGTAGGTTTTCCTACCTCTTTGCAACCACGTTTTATATTTGGTTTTATCTTGTTTCATATGGGATATTTGTTAAAGTATTATGCTTTCAAGTTAAGTTAGAATGCTATGATTAATTTATAAATGGCATATACTCATTGACATCTCATGCATGGCATGGGGTGATGATTATGGAAACCGGAGCCCACACTCCGTCGGAATGTCCGTGATGCAACTGTGGGGCCTCCTTAGGCGATGAGAGTCCCACCAGGAGGAATATCTTGATGATGAGAGCAATATCAAGAGTAAACGAAAGAGCACTGTGGATTACCATGACGATGAGAGTCCCATCAAGCGATGGCTATGTATAATTGTGATGGGTGGGACTCATTAAATTTGCATACATACATAGCATTGTTTTGTAAGTATTTGATGATAATGTATTATATGTTATATGCATGTTTTTATACTAACCTTGTGGTAACCCTAATCGGAAGACCTACTGGGCGAGTTGATCTAACGTCCTATTTCTATCCTTAGTGGATGACGCAGGAAAGGGAAAGGGAAAGGCAAAGGCTGAGGATCACGAAGAAAGATAAGCATAGAAGCTTGGGTGTTGGAATGGATTTTATTTATTGACTTTTTTATTACATTATTATGGACATGTAATAATGTAGATGACTGCTATGGTTTGATTTGGATTTGCTATGGTTTGGTTTGTTGAGTGGGATAATTTGAGTTAAGTTAATTTGGATAGGACTTGTACTTTGCTATCTAAACAGTTTAGTTCCGCAATTCAGTTATGTATATTCGGCAGGTTTTATTTAGTACCATGTGTGGATCGGTTTTCATGGGCTTAGTCCATGCACACATGGGTGGCCAGTTAATGGTCGGACTTTAGAAGTCCGGACTTAGCTCGCATCGTGACGCTCCCCGCTCTCTTTCACTTTACATATTTATAAAAAAAAAAATAGACTCTGATTTTCAGAATGGTGGAAAAGGGCAGGGTGTTACAGTATCACCGTCCGCGGAAGAGTTTCTATCGTCCCCGGGATGGGTTTTGACCGTCCGCGGACGGGTAACAGACATGAATATGATGTTGTATGCAGACGGGTTGCATGTCTGTAGGATGGGTTTCTATCGTCCGCGGGACAGGTTTCTACCTTCCGCGGGACGGGTGTGGACTGCTCACAGGACGGGTAGGTAACGGGTCTTAGGTAACAGAGGAGGACCAGGTGTTGTGGGCACGGAGGGACTGTACTGCCTGCGGATGGGTTTTTATCGTCAGTAGGACGAGTTTCGACGGTCCGCGGACTGGTAATAGATTGGATAGGGTGCGGTCTGCGGATGGGTTACACTGTTTGTAAGACAGGTTTCTGCTGTCCATGGACGGGTTCTATCATCCGCAGGATGGGCAGCGGATGGGTAATCGACTGAATTTTAAAGTGAAATTTTTAATATAATTTTCTAGATTGTTTAAGTTTAATTGGATGAGTAAAGGATAATGGGAATTGAATGGGTAATTAAATTAACATATGTGTATGACGAATTCGTTAAGGTGACGAGATTTCACAAACGGGTGTACGATCGGCTTTGACGTGATAGGTGATCGATATCGTCACGAAAACACCAAGGATATCATCTTGGACGTTGGTAAGATTCCTACCTTGTTGACACACTGTGGATTATATACAAGTATTGTTTTTATTTCCATATTTGATGATGTACTTTGGGTATCGAATGATTATGCTTTTAAGAACTGAGTTTCAGTGCTATTATGTACTTTGATATAAATGGCATCATTGCACTCATTACCTCATGCATGGCAAGGGAGGGAACACAAGGAAGGAGTCCACGCTCCATTTGGGGTTTCCGATAAACAAACGTGGGGAGGAATCCACACTGATTCCGATTGACATACGGGAAGAGATATATGATGTTTGAAATGTAAGAGGAGTCCACACTCCATTTGGTGGGACCGATAAGGCATACGGGGGGAGGCATAATAGTGAATACTTTGATGTGGCTTGTTCTTCAAGAAGATTAACAATGTGATTTGTGATATGGCTGTTGGGTGGGAATTCATTAGCATATGACACCCATGGCATGGTATTAAATTAGCATGATTTTTGTTATGAGTATCATGCGCTGATTTTAGTACTCAAGTTGTTTATAGTTTTGATATTATGTATCAATAGTGATTTTATACTAATCGCATGTGTATAACCCTACATGGAACTCCTACTGGGCGCTTTGACTAACGCCCTACTTCTACCTTTAGATGATGGTACAGGGAATGGAACGGTCGATGGACGTGAAAGAAGCAAAGCTTAGGAGCTTGGATAGCTTATGCTTACTTTATTTAGGTTTTATTTCGGACAATGTCCCTTAGTGGTGGTGGTTGGGATGAAGTGGAACCACCACCCTACAATGGGCCAATGCATGCCCAAGCTAGGCCCCATTTTATGGATCTTGTTGGATGAGGTGACACCACCACCCATGCCAACGGTTTTGGTGGGTCTAAGTTTGATGGTTTTGGGTGGTTTCCATGCGATGAAGCCACCCACTTGACTCACTCATTATCTAAGTGACTCACCCCATTTAACTCACCCTATATAATGTAACTCATTTGATTAATATGATATTTAACTTAGGTCATTTAATTACTTAGTTTAATTCCATTTATTTGTCTTTACTTTCTCCATGAATCCACCCATGGTTGACCAAGTCAACCATGGTGGCCGGCCCCACCAATGTCTTGGTCCACATGCCACCTCACTTGATGAGGTGGAGGTGGGCCCTACTCGGCTATGCTATCTTGATTTATTGACAACTAACTTAGGTGATTCAAATTAATTAATTCCATTCCATTTACTTTGATCACCATTGGACCCATGGCCCAATTAAATCTACTTCCTACCCATTTACCCTAATGTTCAAACCATGTGACCCATTCGGTCCCAAATGGGTATTTGACCCAATTGACCATCATTGACCCATTTAAATGAAATTAATCCAATCCATGGCCCATTGGACCATACTTGGGCCATTGTCCAAATTTTGATCCATTTACCATTCATTCCATCAAATTTCTAAATTTCAACCATTAACATAAACAATACCAATATATGTATTGATTTAAAAATCTGGGCTATTACAACATCAACAAATTAAACCCATGTTTTAACCATGCCTAAGTCTATTACTCATACCTTAGTGGGGTTCGGCCATACACCATGGCCGAACCTCACTCTCTTGATTTCGGGTCCCATTTTAATCCATTGATCATTTTAATCTTCTGGGTCCAAAATCAGCCAACCTTTGGCTCATTTATCCTGCAAATAAGATCATTATTTAAAGCCCCTTAGTCCACAAACATCCCCCATGGGGTTCGGCCATACACCATGGCCGAACCCATGGTTCTTCATTTTTGGCCATATTAACGTTTTTGCCACTCCTTCTTTCCATTGTTAATTACAACCCCGCCCTTTTCATTCTAATTTTCAGAGTTTATTTTTTATTTATAATAATAATCAAATGATCGGGGCGGAGTGTCACGACGCGAGTTAAATTCGGACTTCTAAAGTCCGACCCTTAACTGGCCAAGCCCATGTGCGTATGGATTAAGTCTATAAGAATGATCCACATATGGTACAAATACAACTTGCGGAATTAACTTAATCTTAATCTAACTGAGGTTATAATAGAACCTATGACTATTCCAATTTTCCATTCTTAGATAGCAAAGTACAAGATCTTATTCTCCAAAATTACTAAATAATATTAATCTACCATTCAATCCAACCATCCAAAATAAATCAAGCCATAGTATCTACTTAACTACTTATTATATGCCAACCAAACCCGTACCAAATTACATTGTCCAAATAATTCAAATAACAAATCCATAAATAGTCCATTCAAGTGCCCAAGCTCCTATGCCTGGTTTTCTTCTCGATCCACGTTCTTCCCTTTCCCTGCGTCATCCACTAAGGGGATAGATAGGGCGTTAGATCAACGCACCCATTAGTATTTCCGAATAGGGCTACCACATGGTTAGTCAAAAACATGCAAATAGTATAATAATAATACATGTGTGACAAAATTCCATAAAAACATGCTATGTATGAAATGAACATGTAATGAGTCCCACCCATCACCATTCAACATAGCCATCACTTGACGGGATTCTCATCGTCAAGGTAACCCACAGTGGTCTTTCAGACGCCCCGACGGAGTGTGGTCTCCGGATTCCTCCTGATGGGATTCTCATCATCAGGGTACCCCACAGTGGTCTTTCGGACGCCCCGACGGAGTGTGGCCTCCGGTTACAACACCATCATCCCATGCCATGCATGAGATATCTATGCAAACATGTCATTTAGAAACATAACTTTACAATCATATAAGTTATCGAAATAAGCATAAAACAGCATATGGAATTGTGGTTACAATAAAGGTAGGAAACCTACACAATGATCACTTAATTTGACCCTTCTTTTGAACCGTCTCCCGTTTACGACTTGTACACCGTTCAAGCAAGTGTCGATACCTTATTTACATAGCAGCAAATCAAACATTCATTATGTAATTCTAACTTGGTCTAAGTCCCAAAAGCTCTCTATGTGGGGTTCGGCCATTCCCCATGGCCGAACCTCACCTATTTACCATTTGATCTCTCTTAATTTGGATTAACACCATCCAAATAATTTATTGACAACCTCAATCCACAAAATATCACTTGGTGGGGTTTGGCCATACTACATGGCCAAACCACACCATATTGGTTTGGGTCCATACATCCAACCCCATGATCATACCATTTTTGATCATTTCCTCAATAATTACCTTTATGCCATTGCTACCAATAAATAATTTTACTAACATTAAAACCAGCGATCCTTTCCATGAAATGGATTCATAAAGCCCATGGTCATGGTCCATGGGGTTCGGCCATACATATGGCCGAACCCTATGGCTTTCCCATTTAAACTTCCATGTCTTAACTTAGCCATAGTACCCCATAGTTCGGCCATGAAATGACCGAACCATGACTTGTCCAAATGCTCACTTGGTACCCTTTTTAAACACCTCATATTGTTCCATAATCTTCAAATTTGAAACCTTTTGATTCAACCAAAACAGTCCATAAAAAATGGTCCATGGGTTCGGCCATACACATGGCCGAACCAATGGTTCTCTTGATTCAATTGGTCCATCATCTATCAGTGATTTGAATCAGCAACTTAACCATAACATTGACATGGTTCAGCCATATATTGGCCGACCAAAAACAATAAATTTATCTTCATGTAAATCACATAAGAACCCCATGGTAATGTATGGTTTTTATCTCTCAAATGCATCGTCATTCATCAAATTCTTACATGGGGTTCGGCCATCCATGGTGGCCGAACCCAATGCTCTAAGTTTCCATCCTTTTCAACCTCATCAACATATTTCAAACCATGGATAAATTCAGCATAACATGACCTAATTAAAACATGTAAAAATCACCATGGTTTGACATGGTTTTTGACCTTTAAGAACATCAAACTAATCCACTCTTTTCATGGGGTTCGGCCAACCAAAATGGCCGAACCCAATGATTTATTTTCTATCCTTTTTTTAAACAATCTTATTCAAGATTAAATTCCTTGATGTGTTCGGCCAATCTATAGCCCAACACATGACACTCAACACCATAATTTTAGAACTTTTTCAAAGCATGCAATCAAACTAACTTAGCATCAAAACAGTCTATGATTTTGTTTTACAAAAAGACCATCCAAATTAACCCATTCTTTTCTTGGGGTTCGGCCATCCCAAGTGGCCGAACCCTGTGATCCATTTTTTCATCTCTTTCATGAACTTCCATCCAATATCTAACCCTTGTTAGATTCGGCCATCCAATGGCCGGATCATGATTCTTTATTAAAAATAGTTCATCGAAAACCTACCGTTTCCGCGAATCCTCCAATTGATCTTCACTCCGGGTTGTTCCTTCCCTTTTGCTGAACTTGTCTTGATGAAAAGGGATCAATCCAAGGACTGATTAAGCAACCAGTTGCTGCTCTTGGTTTTGGAATATAGAAAACGGCAAAGAGAGAGAGAGAGATAGGGAGAGTGAAAATGAAACAATGCTTGGGTAGATGCCATTCAACCCATGTGATCTCCTTGGTAATTGTAACTCTCATTTTGCATTTATCTTCAACTCTTATTTCATTTGGGGAAGATGAAACCCTCCAACGGTTTTAACCCTTGGCTTTCCATCTAAGGTGGTTAATCCTCATGGTTCCAACGTGTGTAATAATTTGAATATGAGACCTTTGTGTAACCTTCATTTCTTAATACCTCCCTTGGGGGTTTCATCTTTGAGATGAAACTCCAAGGGTACCCAACGGCTTATCTTGCTGTATGCATTGGTGTAACCTCCCCTCCTTAGCTCCTTCTCTCATTAACAACAAAATGGGGGTTTCATTTTTAAGATGAAACCCTTCCCTTCTCCAATGTGTTAGACTAAAATTTGAATTTGAAATGCCATAAACTATTGTGTGTAACTCCTCCAATCAGCTACCCATTTATTCTCCAACCTTGGAGTTACATGCATGAACTATCAATCCATGTATTGGCTGTCTTTTGAAGACCCAAACCAGGAACTCCAAACCATTTCCAACGTGCATACAATTTGAATTTGAAATAATCCTCTCACCTTTGTAACTCCCACAACGGCAACTTCAATTACTCTATGCCTAAATGTTTTATGCTAGAAGTAAACCCTCATGCTATAACGCCGGCCCCTTTTCACCGCCCTATTACCTTGACTGAGTGTACATCCCAGTCCCTCTCCTGAGGCATCACAGTACACCTCATAATTTCTGCCTCTTTCCGGAAAGATCAGAATAGGAGCCGTTGTAAGCTTCTCCTTTAGCTCCGCAAATCTCCGGTTGCACAGATCCGACCATTCAAATTTGACTCCTTTCTGAGTGAGTCAGGTGAGTGGGGCTGCAATCTTGGAGAAGTCCATAATAAATTTCCTGTAATAACCGGCCAATCCCAGAAAACTGCGGATTTCGGTCAGTTGGTATCAGAGCGAATATCGGAAGAATGAATCTCTCGAAGTAAGATTAAGACGGTTGCATGTCTCACTGGCAGCTAAGAATCCCATCTGACCGAAATCCGCAGTTTTCTGGGATTGGCCGGTTATTACAGGAAATTTATTATGGACTTCTCCAAGATTGCAGCCCCACTCACCCGACTCACTCAGAAAGGAGTCAAATTTGAATGGTCAGATCTGTGCAACCGGAGATTTGAGGAGCTAAAGGAGAAGCTTACAACGGCTCCTATTCTGATCTTGCAGGAAAGAGGCAGAAATTATGAGGTGTACTGTGACGCCTCAGGAGAGGGACTGGGATGTACACTCAGTCAAGGTAATAGGGCGGTGAAAAGGGGCGGGCGTTACACATGCAGCCAACGTGGGATATTTTTTTGAATTTGAAACCCACAAACCTTTTATCTACTCACCTCACTCATTTTGATATTCCATCTATACCATTTATTTAACTCACCCAACTTAACTCATTCATTTAATTTAACTTAACTAATAACTTCAACTCATTCAAACTCCATCATTTACTTCAACTCAAACGCAACTCAAACATTCAATTCATCTTAACCCAATTAAGCTTTAAGCTCACCAAATAGTCAAATATGTCAACTATGACCCATTGGGTCCCATTTTGGCCATTTTGACCCATTTAACAAAATTTGACCCAATTATGATTCTTGACCCATTTAAATACATCTTATCATTTATTTGTCTTGTAACAAAACAACTAACCATTGGGTCTTGATTGAACCATTGACCCAACAACTTACCCATTTAAATACATATCAAATCAATCACAATGGCAGTTCTGTAAATATGAATAAATTCATGAAAATTGATATCTTTGAAATTCCAGGGTGTTACATTAATCACCTTTAATTTATGCACATCTATGTCCATAATTGTTCCATAAGTATGGATCCATCAATGACTCATTAATCTTGATACAAAAATTATATACATCATACATTTTCTCAACCTTAATCCCATTTATTTAAACCCATGCATAGACCCTAACTTAGCCCCTAAATGACTCCTAAAAATGGGGCATGGGTTCGGCCATACACCATGGCCGAACCCATGATGTCTTTTCCTCACTTTTTCTTGGGTCTTTTATTACATTTTAGATCCACCACAAAGTCCCTTCTTGAGGGGATTCCATCATATATTTAGATCATCACTTTTGATCACCATTAGGTACATTTTGAGTCCATTGAAACTACCAACGTTCCCCCATCATGTTCCATATTTTTCACTCCTTAAAGTCACTAATACACCTCCATAGGGTTCGGCCATACACCATGACCGAACCCATGGTTCATGGTTCATCTTCATTTGCAAGGTTTAAGACCATAAATATCATCAACATCTTCCATGACTTTCCTCTTAAAAACTCCTTTAAAATTTACAAATATTTAACCATTCAAACCTCAAAATCACTAATACATCTCCATGGGGTTTGGCCATATACCATGGCCGAACCATATGGTTCGTCATCTTCTTAAAAAGTCCATATCTAATGGTTAGATTCACTTGATGGGGTTCGGCCATATACCATGGCCGAACCTCATCCAATCCATTTTTTTTGTCCTTATGATCCACATACATAGAAACCCAGGGTTTGGCCATGCAAAGGCCAAACCATAAATCTTAGACCATACACCTTATTTTAGTCATGCATGGGGTCCTTTCCACATCTCCATAATAGTTAGGGTTCGGCCATGCAATGGCCGAACCATGATCCTTGAACCCTTCTTGCCGTGCATGCATGCATAATCCATATACATACATAATGTCCTTATTTGTTTCATTATTCATAGCCTACCTTACCCATTAGCGTTTGTCCATTCCTCATCCCCTTTCTTGGATGGATTTTTGATCTATGACCTATAATATTTTGGCCACCAATTAATCCAATAAGGATGGACTCAATGGTCTCTTTTTAATCCTTAAAAACATAAAATCTTGTTTGAAGATACTTACCAATCCCGTGGCTCTTCCGGTTTCCTCTTGCTCCTCTTGATCCTTAGCCTTTCTCCTTCCTTCTTCTCCTTGATGTTCGGCCAATGGTGAGCTTGATCCAATGAAATCTCCAAGGACTGGTTCGGCCAAGATAGAGATAGGTTTGAGAGAGGGAAATGAGAAGAGGATAGAAAAATACCCTAAGGTTTTAGTTTTAGGGTGGTGGTCGGCCAAGCTTGGAATGTTCTCTTATTTTTCTAAGTCTTATCTTCTTTCTTCTTGGTGTTTTCCTTTGGATGAGAGAGGGGGGGGGGGGGGGACGGCTAGGAGAGGGAGAGGGAGATAGGGAGATGGGAAATGAGATGGAAACCCTAGATTTTTCCATCTCATTTTGATTTGCTTGGGTTACACTCCTCCACCTCCCATTTTGCCCAATCCAAGCCCATGCATGCCCTTGATCTTAGGCCTCTTGTCTAGTAAACCCCACATGTACACGATTTTGGGTTAGGTGGTTTGGTGGTTTGGGTGAGGTGGAACCACCACCTCACAATGGGCCAATGCATGCCCAAGCTTACCCCCATTTTATGGATCTTTGTCTGGCATACCACCCTTCCATGGTCAATGGTTTTGCATGGTTTGGATGAGGTGGCACCCCCACCTCATTTTTGGCCAAGGGATGCTCTCCACCTAGGCTTTTGGTCTAGCCAAGGGGGAAGCATGCCCTCCATGTGGCACTCCACCCATGCCAACGGTTTTGGATGGTTTTATCTTCATGGTTGGGTGGTTTCCATGAGATGAAACCACCCATTTGACTCACCCATTTATTTAATTAATTTGATTTTTAACTTAGGTCATTTAATTACACAACTTAATTCCATTTATTTCCCTTAAATTTTCCATGAATCCACCCATGGTTGACCAAGTCAACCATGGTGGCCGGTCCCACCAATGCCTCAGCCCACCCGCCACCTCACTTGATGAGGTGGAGTTGGGTCCCACTTGATTATGCCACCTTGATTTTATTCCCACTTAACTTAGGTGATTTAAATTAATTTAACTCAACTTATTTTACTTTGATCCTCCTTAATTCCCTTTGACTTATCCATGGTTGACCAAGTCAACCATGGTGGTCGGCCCCACTTAAGTCATGGTCCACACGCCACCTCACTTGATGAGGTGGAGTTGGGTCCCATTTGTTTATGCCATTTTGACTCATTCCAATTTAACTTAGGTGATTTTTAATCACTTCATTCCCTTTCATCTACTTGGATCACCATGGGGCCCATGGCTCAATTAAATTCACCTCCTACCCATTTACCCTAATGCTCAAACCATTTTGACCCATTGGGTCCCAAATGGGTATTTGACCCAATTGACCATCCTTGACCCAATTAACCATCATTGACCCATTTAAATGAAACAAATCCAATCCATGGCCCATTGGACCATACTTGGGCCATTGTCCAAATTTTGATCCATTTACCATCCATTCCATCAAAATTCTAAATTTCAACCATTAAAATAAATAATAGCCAATATATGTATTGATTTAAAAATCCCGGCTATTACAGATCATGTCACAACGACTCGGAACCCTTTGCGAATCTCCTTACCTGATTACATGTAATCACATATATAAATCAATCGAACTATCCATTTAATTTCCATCATCCCTTACATCATTCCAGATAAACTGAAACAACTGGAAAAATTATTTAAAATTTCAACTTTTCAATTCAGTCGACTGAATCAGATCTCTTTCTTATTTGATACGTCTATGTTCAGTCGACTGAATCCTAGATTCAGTCGGCTGAACCACCAATAAATCTTATATATTTTAATCCAGCCCATGTTCAGTCGACTGAATCACAAGATTCAGTCGGCTGAAAGTCCCAGGAACTCATTTCTGTTTCGGCCAACTCCAAGTCAGTCGACTGAATTTGGGATTCAGTCGACTGACTGTTTTGTAGTCTCTTTTGTTTAATTATTTAGTAAATCCTTTCTTCATGAAATCCACTCCTTATTATTCATATACATGGTTATCATCATCATATAACTCTTAATTGGATTTACTCTTCTTACTAGCCAAAATTAGGATCTGTTCATAATCATTCTAACATTTGAACCATTACAATATGGTTTTGGATCCATTCCTTAGATTGTTTGTATTTAACACATTACCATTCCTTGAATGGATATCCAACTCCATAGCCCTATAATAGTTTGGCCAGCCCTTGAAATCCAACATGGAACCCATAGGTTCAGCCACACCATGGCCAAATCTATGGCTTTCCTTAGCCTTAATCCCATACTATTAAACTTTAACATACCTTCTTTCCCGTTTCCTTCTTTTTTTTTGGTATGTCCTTTCCTTCCTTAAGCTTCCTTCTTCTTTCCTTGCTCTTTGATTATTCACCAAGTATAAAGATAGAATCAAGAGAGAGAGAGAGAAGATGAGAGGAAACAAATCCTTTGTTTGAAAGTGTGGGAGCTGGCAAAGGGGTGTGGTGTGCCCCTTTGTATACCAACCCAATCCTTTCCAATTCCTTTCTTAATGATTTGTCCAACCAACGAGTCCCTTGGTTTAACCAAGGAGACTCTTGGCTTAAACCAAGAAGTCTCTCCACCTTCCACCATGTCCCTTCAAGGTGAAAACCCTCCATCTTCCCACTTCAACTCAATTTAATATTGAACTTGATTTAATCTTGAACTCAATTGAGCTCACTTATGGTTGACCAAGTCAACCATGACTTAGCCGCCCATGCCCCACATGGCATTTAGGTCCCACCTTGACCATATCACTCGATGATGTGGCCCTTTGCGTAGTTGGCTTCCATTATGCCACATGGCAATGCCCGCCTCACATACATGCCACCTCACTTGATGAGGTGGATTTATGTATTGGATCTTAATTGGGTAGCTGACCCAATTAATTTAACCTTACCCATTTACTTTAAAATCAGCTCACCTATGACCTATTGGGTCCCAATTAGGTATGTAACACCCCGCCCTTTTTCACTCGCCGAAAATCAGAGTCTATTTTTTTATTTTTTGAAAAGAAAGAGTGAGAGAGCGGGACGTCACGACGCGAGCTAAGTCTGTGCTTCCAAAGCCCGGTCCTTAACTGGCCAACCATACGTGTGCGTGGACTAAGCCACTAAAACGGTTCACATGCAATAAGGTTAAGCTTACGGAATTAAACTTAATGCGGAATTATAATAGAGTCTATCCTATCCAATTTTAATTAGGAAAGAAGTCCATCACATAATGATAATTACGTCAAATTAAAAAGTCCGAAATAAAAGTCCAAACCATAGCAAATAGTCTAAGTTATTACAGTCCCAACAAACTAATTACTCAAATTACATTGTCCATAAATAAACTTAAATAAAATAGATCTAGCTCATCCAAGCTCCTAAGCTTCGCTCCGATCGCGTCCTTCGTTCCATCTGTTTCCTGTGTCATCATCTAAGGTGGAAGTAGAGCGCTAGACAACTCGCCCATTAGGTACTCCGAGTAGGGTCAAACACATGAGTTAGTATAAAAATCACATAGATATAAATAATATCAAAACCATGCAAGTTAATGCCATGCCATGGGTGTCATATGCCATGAGTCCCACCTATCATCCGTATCACAATCACATAGTATTCCTCTTGATGGATAATCCACATCAAGGTATCCCCACGAATGCCTTATCGGTCGCCCTGAACAGAGCATGGACTCTGGTTACAATTCAAACACAATATATTCCTCTTGATGGATAATCCACATCAAGGTGTCCTCACGAATACCTTATCGGTCGCCCCGAACGGAGCGTGGACTCCGGTTACAATTCAAACACAGTATATTCCTCTTGATTGATA
This sequence comes from Chimonanthus praecox, assembly GCA_022113865.1. Taxonomy (NCBI): domain Eukaryota; kingdom Viridiplantae; phylum Streptophyta; class Magnoliopsida; order Laurales; family Calycanthaceae; genus Chimonanthus; species Chimonanthus praecox. The sequence continues at coordinate 32,986,704 of CM039087.1, read as the reverse complement.
ATCCACATCAAGGTATCCCCATGAATGCCTTATCGGTCGCCCCGAACCGAGCGTGGAGTGTAACGCCCGCCCTTTTTCACTCGCTTAGTGAAAAATCAGAGTGTGTATATATATATATATATATATATTTTAAATAAAGAGTGACAAGAGAGAGGGACTTCACGACGCGAGCTAAGTCCGAGCTTTCAAAGCCCGGCCCTTAATTGGCCAACTCTACGTGTGCGTGGAACTAAGTCTACGAGAACAGTTCACACGTAGTAAGTAAGCTTGCGGAATTATAATAGAGTCTATCCTACCAATTTTAGATAGCAAGGAATTACATCACTTAATTAATAATTACCTCAAAATTAGAATGTCCAAAATAAAGTCCAAACCATAGCAAGTAATATAAATTATTACAGTCCAACGAGCTAAGTTACTCAAATTACATTTCCAAAATAAAACTTAAGTAAATAAACTATCTCACTCCTCCAAGCTCCTACACTTGGCTCCGGTCACGTCCTTCACTTCCTCCATTTCCTGCATCATCATCTAAGGTGGAAGTAGGGCGTTAGACAACGCGCCCAGTAGGTACTCCGAGTAGGGTCAACACATGGATTAGTATAAACAAACACACACACACACACACACACACACACACACACATATATATATATATATATATATATATATAAATAATATCAAAACCATGCAAGTCAATGCTATGCAATGAGTGTCATATGCCATGAATCCCACCCATCATCCATATCACCATCACATAGTATCCTCTTGATGGAAAGGCCTCATCAAGGTATCACAAACACATAGTATCCCTCTCGATGAAAATGCCTCATCAAGGTATCACAAACACTTAGTATCCCTCTTGTGGAAAAACCTCATCAAGGTGTCACAAACACATAGTATCCCTCTCGATGAAAAAGCCTCATCAAGGTATCACAAACACTTAGTATCCGTCTTGATGGAAAAGCCTCATCAAGGTGTCACAAACACATAGTATCCCTTTTGATGGAAAAACCTCATCAAGATATCACAAACACATAGTATCCCACTTGATGGAAAAGCCTCATCAAGGTGTCACAAATACATAGTATCCCTCTTGATGGAAAAGCCTCATCAAGGTATCTCAAACACTTAGTATCCCTCTTGATGGAAAAACCTCATCAAGGTGTCACAAACACATAGTATCCCTTTTGATGGAAAAGCCTCATCAAGGTGTCACAAACACATACTATCCCTCTTGATGGACAAACCTCATCAAGGTGTCACAAACACATAGTATCCCTTTTGATGGAAAAGCCTCATCAAGGTGTCACAAACACATAGTATCCCTCTTGATAGAAAAACCTCATCAAGGTATCACAACTCCATAGTATCCCTCCCACGCCATGCATGAGGTGCAAGTGCAACATGTTATTTAATAATAATAAACACCATAGCATCCAAAATCCCATCAATAAGACATAACATTTGATACCAAAATAATTCAAGTAAAAGCATCATATACACATATTCCATGGTTTTCAATGAGGTCGGAATCCTACCAAAGACCAACTAATATGCTTCGCGTTTCAGTCCAAGAATTCGGTCACCGATCGCGCACCGCTTGCAATATCCCGTTACCTTATTACACATCAACAAATTAACCCAATGTTTCAACGATGCCTAAGTCCATTATACATGCCTTAGTGGGGTTTGGCCATACACCATGGCCGAACCTCACTAACTAGGTTTTTGGGTCCGTTTTTAAATCCTTAGATCCATTTAGTCATGTGGGTCTAAAATCAGCCACCCTTTGGTTCATTTATCCAACACATAAGGTCATCATTAAAAGTCACTAAGTCCACAACCATCCCCCATGAGGTTCGGCACACCATGGCTGAACCCATGGTTCTTCATTTTGACCATATTTACATTTTTGCCACTCTTTCTTCCCATGGTTAATCACCTTTCATTTATGCGTGTCCATATCCCTAGCTGATCCATAGCCATGGATCCATCAATGCCTCATTAATCATGACACAAAACCCATCACAAATCAGCCATTTCCTTAACTTAATACCCATTCATTTTAAACATGCATAGATCCATACTTAACGCACGAAATGACTCATAAAATGGGTCATGGGGTTCTGCCATACACCATGGCGGAACCCATGATGTTATTTTCCTCATTTTTCTTGGATCTTTTACAACATTTTAGATCCACAGCAAGGTCCCTTCTTGAGGGGGTTTCAATCATACATTTAGATCATCATTTTTTTATCAACATTAACTACATTTTGAGTCCATTAACTTACCCATATTCCCCATCCTCTTCATGGTTCAAAAGACATCTAAGTCCACCAAAATCTTTCCATGGGGTTCGGCCATACAACATGGCCGAACCCATGGTCCATGGTTCATCTTCATTTGCAAGGTTTGAGACCATAAATACTCATTAACATTTCTCCATGGTTTCCTCACTTGACCCCTTTAAAATTTTTTAACATTTAGCCATTCAAAACCCTAAAACCATTAACCAATCATTCCATGGTTTTCATCCTTTAAACCCATGGAGAAATACTTAATATCCTTCCATGGGTTCGGCCATATAACATGGCCGAACCCTGTGGTTTATTATTTCTTCAAAAATCATATTTCCATGATTTGTTACTTGATGGTTCTCATACAAGAAACCCTAGGGTTTGGCCATGCAAAGGCCAAACCACGATCTTAGATCATATACCTTATTCTTGACATGCATGAGGTCCTTTCCATGTATCCATAACAATTAGAGTCATGGTCGAACTATGATCCTTAATCCATTTTTGGCATGCATGCATACATAACCCATATATACATAGTGTCCTTAGTATTTCATTATTCATAGCCTATCTTACACATTAGGGTTTGTCCATTTCCCATCCCATTTCTTGGGTAGCTTTTAGATCCATGGCCCATAATATTTTGGCGACCATTTAATCCAAGAAAATGGGATTTCATGGTTTCCTTTTAACTCTTTTAAAAATAAACTCTGACGACTACTTACCAATCCCGCCGTTCTTCCAGTTTCCTTTTGCTCCTCTTTGATCCTTAGCTTTCCCTCTTCCTCTTCTCTTTGATCTTCGGCCAATATATGAGCTTGATCAAGATGAGATCAGCAAGGGTTGGTTCGGCCAAGATGGTGGTAGGTTTGTGAGAGGGAGAGGAGGAGAGAATGGGAAAATATCCTAAGTCTTGAGTCTTGAGATGGTGGTCGGCCAAGCTTGGGATCTCCTCCTTTCCTCTAAGTCTTTTTCTTGTCTTTCTCCTTGTGTGAGGATCGACCAAGAGAGGGAGGGAGAGAGGGAGAGAGTGAGATGAGAGGAATGAGATGGGTATGGCATTGTTTTTACATGGTTTTATGATTATGTTATAAATATGGTTTTTGTACTCACCATGTGTTAGCCTTACTTGGAATTCCTACTGGACGCGTTGTTCTAACGTGCTACTTCTACTCTAGTGAATGACATAGGAAATGGAGGAAATGATGATCGTGAACGGAGCCAAGCATAGGAGCTTGGATATGTTTAATGTTATTTTATTTAAGTTACTCATGGACTTGTATTTTGAGTAGCTAGAATGCGGCATGTAATAACTTAGATAATCTTGCTATGGTTTGAATGGTTTATGTTGGATATTCTAATTAAGTTAATTATGATTAAAGACTTGAACTACTTTGCTATCTAAAATGTAATAGAGTTAGGTTCTATTATAATCCGTAGTTTATGATTTAATCCACACACACACACACACACACACACACACACACACACACACACACATATATATATATATATAAATATATATATTAATTATTACGTGTGAACTGTATTCATGGACTTAGTCCATGTACATGTAGGGTTGGCCAGTTAAAGGTCGGACTTTAGAAGTTCGGACTTAGCTCGCGTTGTGACGTCCCGTTTCTCTCTCAATCGTCTATCACTCTTAAAAAAAAATAGACTCTAATTTTCAGAAAACGAGCGAAAAAGGGCGGGGCGTTACAACGGGAATGAACTATGAAGTGCCATCTTCACTAGAAGTGGGAGAAACCTTTTTCCCTAAGCACCACACGGAACTTCCAATGTGGAAACCGGTTCCTCCAAGGACAGATATTGTCGGAACCTCCAGACCAACATTGTGTAACTTCTGTGCAAAACCCGGACATACTCAAGACTTTTGCCTGCCCGAAGGATCGGGAATGCTCCAAGTGCAAGACTTTTGGCCATGCAAGGAGCAAATGTCCGTTTTCCAAGGGAAATGGAACCTATGGATGCCACGTATGTTGTCGGTATGACCATAAAATGAGGGATTGTCCCTATTACAATAACAAATTCATGTCATCTTCATCCGGAGAATAGGGGAAGAGACAGGAGCAGGAAAGGGATGATGGACAGTTTATAATATTAGGTCTAGGATCTTGTTAGTTGTCTTTGTTGTTGCTTTGTGTGTAAGGAGAAGCCATGTAATAAAGACTCTCTGACTATGTATAATGTGATGTAAATTATGCGTGTATGAAATAAAAGGCTTAGTGTTATAATGACTTGTGTTTCAGTAAAAAGCTTTGGCTTGTGAAATACTTTGTGATGGAATTCTTTTTGATACTTTGTGTATATCAGGAGAAAATGCCACCAAAAAAGGAACGAGATAACCCAATGAGAGGGATCGACACTACATCCACCTCCTCCTCCTCCTCCACCTCCACGTACCCCAGAGCTGGAAGCTATTTATGAAACAGTACAAATAATAATGCAAGTATTCAAGGATACTTCTAGAAATGAGCAACCAGCTAAAACTAACGAAGGAAGATCAGACGCTGCTTTGAGGGATTTCAGATGACTGAATCCTTTGTCATTTTTTGGGACAAACAAAACCGATTGTAACGCCCTGCCCTTTTTCACTCGCTGAAAATTAGAGTCTAATTTTTTTTTTTTTTTTTAAATAAAAGAGTGAGCTAAGTCCGAGCTTCCAAAGCCCGGCCCTTAACTGGCCAACCATATGTGTACGTGGACTAAGTTCACTAAAACGGTTCACACGCGATAAGGTTAAGCTTGCGGAATTAAACATAGCTGCGGAAATATAATAGAGTTCTATCCTATCCAATTTTAAATAGCAAGGAAGTCCATCACTTAATAATAATCATCTTAAGTTAAAATATCCAAAATTAAAATCCAAACCATAGCAAATAGTCTAAATTATTACAGTCCCAACAAGCTAATTACTCAAATTACATGTCCAAAATAAAAACTTAAATAAAATAGATCTAGCTCATCCAAGCTCCTAAGCTTGGCTCCGATCGCGTCCTTCATTCCGTCCATTTCCTGTGTCATCATCTAAGGTAGAAGTAGGGCATTAGACAACGTGCCCAGTAGGTACTCCGAGTAGGGTCAAACACATGGGTTAGTATAAAAATCACATAGATATACATAAGATGAAAACCATGCAAGTCAATGCCATGCCATGTGTGTCTTATGCCATGAGTCCCATCCATCATCCATATCACAATCACATAGTATTCCTCTTGATGGATAATCCACATCAACGTATTGTCATGACTCCCCACGAATGCCTTATCGGTCCCACCGCACGGAGCGTGGACTCTGATTACATTTCAAACACAGTATATCTCTCCCCAGGAATGCCTTATCGGTCCCACCGAACGGAGCATGGACTCCGATTACAATTCAATCATACATCCATTGGAATCAGTGTGGATTCCTCCCCACGGTTGTTTATGTAACACCCCAATTTCTCAATGATATGATTATTTACGAAAATGCCACTGGATTAGTAAATTTATTAGATATGATTGTAAATATGGAAATGGTGGGGCCCATTGTTCAAATAAAGACCTTATGGACATATTATAAGGATCAAATCTAAGTAAATGGGTAATGCACGCCAAATGGGGTCAAAATGGTTAATTGGGTCAAAGGACCCAATTGGACCCAATGGGTCATAATGGATGTTTCGACCATTGTATAAGCTCAAAGTAAATGGGGTTAAGCTGAACTGATTGGAAATCAAGTATAACAAAAATGGGTAGGCTTGATGTACAAGTGAAAACCATTTAAAAGTGGCAAAATCAGTCCATTAATGGGTCAATACAGTTAAAAAAATACACGAATCCCATGAAGTATTATGGTGATTTAGATTGAGTTTTACAAAGTGGAAACCATGCAAAGTGATGGATTTATTTGGATGGTTTTGAAGGGTAGAAACATGGTAACATTATATTGATAATCATATGTTTAAATGAGATCTAAAACATGTTTAAGAGGACTAAAACATGGACATAGGGTTCGGCCACCTTGGATGGCCGAACCCCATGAAAGTATTTGATGTTTGGTAGGGCTTTCAAGAAGATGGAAATCATATCAATTGTGGAGAGCTTATGTGTTTTAAATAAAGCTATTTATTTGACAAAAAGGATCTAACCATAGGCCATGAGGTTCAGCCAATTGGGATGGCCGAACCCCATGAAATGGTATGACATTTCCATGAAAGGATTTGATGATTTTGTGAGATAAAAACCATATAAGATTATGGTGTTTTATGGGAATTAAATGAGGTTATGTTTACTATTTTTGGTTGGTCATTGGATGGTTGAATCATGAAGTAATCATAGCCAAAAGTATGTATGAATGTTGGAATCATTGAACCAAAGACAACAATAGGGTTCGGCCATGAGTATGACCGAACCCCATGGACTGTTTTCATTAAGATCATGTGGGAATTTATGTCTTGTTTTATGATTTTGTGTTAAGAATCATCTATGCTTAGTTATGAATATAAATTGATCAACCATGATAAATGGTGGAGCATGAGATAAAAATCCATAGGGTGAGGTTCGGCCATGTAGTATGGCCGAACCCCACTAATGATCATTTGATGGACTTAGGGTTAATTTTTAATGTAATTGGAGAAGGGTGATGAAGGGATAAAAGAACCAAGGATGATGTATAGGGTTCGGCCATGGGTATGGCCGAACCCCATAGAAAGAAACTTGGGTCATGTTTGAGTGTTTTGAAGGATTAGAAGACCTTGGATTGGTGAGGTTTGGCCAAGTAGTATGGCCGAACCCCACTAAGTAGTTTGGTCATGTGGGCTTTGACTAAGAAGCAAAAATTAAATATGGTTAGGCCAATGGCAAAACCGTAAATACAAGTCAAAGTGCAATATGAAAGGATTGATCAAAGAACTTGAAAAGAGGGGTCCAAAACCAAAGTGGTATGGTTCGGCCATGTGGTATGGCCGAACCCTACCAAGATATGTTTGAAGGGTAAAGTGTTCAAGGGTTGATCAAATGAAAAAGAAGATTAAATCCTAAGTTGGTGAGGTTCGGCCATGGGTATGGCCGAACCCCACAAGATAATTTATGGGGTTTTGGACTTAGTTAGAAATCAGATGGTATATTGTATTGACTGATTGACATGAAACAAGGTGACGGAGGTGAACGGCGGGCAAGTCGTGAGCAAGTGACGCTAAAGAAAGATCGAACACTGAAAAGAATCTTCAGTAGGTTTCCTACCTACTTGTAACCACAATTATGATTTGGTTTTATCATGTTTTTATGAGATAGGTGGTATTTGATATTATGTTTCAAATAAGATTTTGAATATTGAGATATGTATTTACAAATAACATACATGTACATTGACATCTCATGCATGGACATGTGATGATGACTGAGGTTATACAGTGTTGCAAATATGAGTTACTGTCCTCCTTAGGCGATGAGAGTCCCGCCAGGAGGAGTAACATGATGATCAGAGTCACATTGGTCTCCTTAGGCGATGAGAGTCCCGCCAGGAGGACTAATATGTGATATGAAACAAACCAATGATGAAGCGTCTTTCCACAGGTAACAAGGATTACTGTGGATTACCTTATCATGTGAGACCCAGATGGAAGTGTATTGTGATTTACCTTGACAGTGAGAGTCCCGTCAAGTGATAGCTATGTATGTGATGGGGTGGGGCTCATTACATTTGCATATATACATAGCATGGTTTTATATGTTTTTGCTAATCATGTACTATGATATATATATGCATGTTTTATATGCTAACCATGTGGTAGCCCTGATCGAGAACCTACTGGGCGCGTTGATCTAACACCCTAATTCTATCCTTAGAGGATAATGCAGGATCAAGGAAAGGGAAAGAGAAGGTCGATGACCGGGTGGGGAGCCAAGTCTAAGTGCTTGATTGATGAACATGATTTCTTTATTACTGTCATTTGAATTATACTTTGATGGACATGTAATAAGTTAATACTTTGCTATGGTTTGATTAGGTTATTAACTATGGATGGTTGTTTATCTTAATTATCAATTGAGACTGTTACTTGCTATCCATTCATATTATTTCCGCAGTTAGTCTAGTTTATTCCACATGTTATTGTTAGTTCCATGTGTGATTTATTATCATGGTCTAGTCCATGTACACATGGGTGGCCAGTTAAGGTTCAGACTTGAGTAGTCTGAACTTAACTCGCGTCGTGGCGCTCCCGCTCTCGTTCACTCTATGTTTCTTTCAAAAGAAATTTTCAGACTCTCATTTTCGGAAGGATGGAAAGGGCGGGGCGTTGCAGTTTATCAGAAATCCGAATGGAGCGGGGCTCCCCTCATTTGATCCCTCCCATGCCATGCATGAGATGCAAGTGCAAACATGCTATCTAATAATAAACATCATAGCATTAAAATCCCATAGTTGAAACATAGTACTTTGATACCAAAATTAACGTAGAAGTAAAAACATCACATATACATATTCCATGGTTTTCAATAAGGTAGGAATCCTACCAACGACCAAATATCGTGTCCTTGTGTTTTCATCCAAAAATAGCTCATCGATCTCGTCAAGTCGATTGTACACCGTTTGTGAAATCTCGCTACCTTATTACATTTAACACATATACATACATCAATTTGGTGATCCATTTAATTCCATCAACCCCTACATCATCCTAAATTCATCTCCCTTTACCATCATAGTCTTTTATCTGATTAAGTCCCCTAAGAGGTTTCCATCATACATTGGGGCTGAACCATGTTTAAGTCCACAAAAATGCATTAGTGGGGTCTGGCCATACAACATGGCCGAACCTCACTCTCTTGGTTTTGGGCCCCTCTTTTTAGTCCTTGATCATTTTAATCAATGTGGGTCCAAGATCATTCTATCTTTTGATTTATTAATCCAATCACATAAGTTAATCATTTAACTTGATAAAAACAACCTGAGTCCATAAGATATTCTCCATGGGGTTCGGCCATGTTGGTCCTTTATTTTCACCATATTCCCATCTTAGCTATCACTCTTTCCATAGCTAATCACTTAACTTATTTACACATAACTTAGGTCCATAAACGATTCATTAACATAAACATAGATCCATAATAAATCCCTCCATTCCTTAGCTTGATCATTCAATCTCTTACACATGCGTAGACCTACAAAATGATCCATCAAAATGGTTCATGGGGTTCGGCCATACAACATGGCCGAACCCATGGTTCCTTGTTTCCATCTTCTCATGGTCTAAACACATTCAAATCCATCAATATTTCTCCATGGGGTTTGGCCATACAACATGGCCGAACCCATGTCCATTGTTCTCCATGGGGTTCGGCCATACAACATTTAAAACCCATTTAAAATCACCAACATTCTTCCATCATTTTCATCCTTTAAAAACCCTTTAAAATCACTAACATACTTCCATCATTTTCATCCTTTAAAACCCATTAAAATCAATAACATACTTCCATGGGGTTCGGCCATACAACATGGCCGAACCCTATGGTTCTATAACACCCCGCCATTTTCACTCTAAAATCAGAGTTTATTTTTTATTTTTAATAATAATAAACAAGTGATCGGAGCGGAGTGCCACGACGCGAGTTAAGTTCGGACTTCTAATATCCGACCCTTAACTGGCCAAACCCATATGTGCATGGACTAAGTCCATGAGAAACGTTTCACATATGGTACAAATTTAAACTTGCGGAATAAACCTAATCTAACTGAGGGTTATAATAGAACCTAGGACTACTCCATTTTAGATAGCAAATTAGATAGCGAAGTACAAGTCTTAATCCAATGTTATCTTAAACTAAACATTCATTCAACCATAGCAAACCATAGCAAATATTTAACTAAGTTATTACATGCCGACATCTAATTAACAAATTACCTGTCCATGTAAACTTAAGTAAAATGTCCATAAATAAGTCCAATCAAAAGCCCAAGCTCCTATGCTTGGTTTCCTTCACGCTCCTCGACTTTCCCCTTTCCTGTGTCATCCACTAAGGATAGAAATAGTGTAACACCCCAATTTCCCAATGATATGAATATTTACGAAAATGCCACTGGATTGGTAAATTTAATAGATGTGTTTGTAAATGAGAAAATGGTGGGGTCCATTGTTCAAATTAAGACCCTATGAACATGTTATAAGGATCAAGTTTAAGTAAAGGGGTAATGTACATCAAATTGGGTCAAAATGGTTAATTGGGTCAAAGGACCCAATTGGGATCCAATGGGTCATGGTGGACTTATTTGACCATTGGGTAAGCTCAGTTTTATTATGGTTAAGCTGAATTGATTGGAAATGAGGTGAATGATAAATGGGTAGCTTCATACAAGTGTGCAAACCACATGCAAAGGGCTAAACCATCCATAATTGGGTCATGGCGTCAAATTGGATCCATTGGCTAAATGGGGACCCAATGGGTCGTGTTGACCATGTGGACCATGGTTGACCGTGTGGACCCACAAGTGAGCTCAAATATGAGTTAAATCAGGTGGAGTTCGGACTGAAATGAGTTGGATTTGAATTAAGAAATGAGTTGACTCAAGTGCATTAAATGAATGGCATTAAATGTGGTGAGTTGGGCTAATGAGTTGGGGGAGTTGAGTTGGAAACCAAGGGGGGACCTTGTATTTACATTGAGTCAAATGGGAGATGAAGGAGTTGCCATGGTCTTAAACACCACAAAACAAGTCCCACAAGTTGGGTACTTGTGGAGTGGGTTTCCCATGCATAATGTTTAATGTAATGTGATAAGAATCACTTGGGAATTGGGAGGGTTTCCATCTCATATGGAAACCCAAAGCCCCAACGTTGGGAGTGTCAAGGGGTGCCTTGGTTGGCACCAAATGTCTCCTTGGTTTGATCAAGGATTGATGAGTAGTAATGAGAGGATATGGGGCTGCTTAACAAAAACAAAACACCATATCCTTTGGCCGAATTCTATATTGCAAAGACCATAGAATTGTTCTCTCTCCCTCTCTCTCAAGAACATACCCCCCTTGGCCGAATTATATTTTTTGTTTCACCATTGATTCAAGCTTCTAATCAGCAAAGAATTAAGGAAGCAAGAAGGAGGGAAGCAATGATCAAAAGGAGAGAGGAGAAGCAAAGGAAATTGGTAAGTGTTTCCATGGAATTTTGTTTAATAAAATGGGTTAAATGGAACATGATTTGGCCATGGGATGGCCGAATGTAGCAAAGGTCTAGAATATGAATATTGATGTTTAAAAAGATGGAAAACATGGACCATAGGGTTCGGCCACTTTGGTTGGCCGAACCCCATGAAATAATTTGGTTAGGTTGATGGTTTTGAAGGCTAAAAACCATGCAAAACCATGGAGTTTGGTGCATGTTTTGATGAGGCAAAATAGTTGTTAAAAAGGTTTAAATCTGTAATGCCCCGCCCTTTCTGAGAATTTCAGAGTCTAATTTTTTTTAAAAATTAATAATAAAACCTCGAAAGAGAACGGGTAGCGTCACGACGCGAGTTAAGTTCAGACTACTCAAGTCTGAACTTTAACTGGCCACCCATGTGTACATGGACCAGACCATGATAATGAACCACACATGGAACTAACATCAACTTGCGGAATAACCTAGATTAACTGCGGAATAGAAAGACTAGATAGCAAGTAACAGTCTCAAACATTAATTAACATAATACAACCATCCAAAGTATTTATCCTAATCAAACCATAGCAAGTAACTACTTTATTACATATCCATAATAAAGTATCAAATAACAGCAATTATAAATTCATTCCAGCATTCAAGCACTCAGGTTTGGCTTAGCTCCCCTCCCGGTCAACGACCTTTTCTTTTCCTTTACTTGTACCTGCATTCTCCTCTGAGAATAAAATTAGGGCGTTAGATCAACGCGCCCAGTAGGTTCCCGATCAGGGCTACCACATGTTAGGATATAAAACGTACATATATATATCATATTACATGATCATCAAAAACAGGTAAAACAATGCTATGATGTATGCACATGCAATGAGCATCCCCCATCATATACATTCATAGCCATCACTTGACGTGCCTTGCACCGTCAAGGTAAATTACAATACAACTTCCATCTCTTCATCATTGACTGATTCATATCACATATTAGTCCTCCTGGCGGGACTCTCATCGCCTAAGGAGACCATTGTGACTATGATCATCATGTTACTCCTCCTGGCGTGACTTGCACCACCGAGGCAGGACGTAACCTATAAATTGCAACACTGTAGAACCTCATTCATAATCCCATGTATATGCATGAGATGCCAATGCCTGTATGCCATTTGTTAATGCATAATATATCATTTGAAACACATATAATAAAACAAGAGTCTCATAAGAAAACTGGGTAAAACTGTGGTTACAAGTAGGTAGGAAACCTACTGAAGAATCACTTCAGCGTCCGTTCTTTCTTAGGCTTTATCCGGTCACCGCTCGCAGTCGTACACCGTCACAAAGATCCGTCACCTTATTCACATAAATCATGGATCAACTTTAATCCCTTACTTTATTTGATTCCCATTTTTTGAGTCTAAGTCCACAAATACCAACTCATGGTCGTGACCCTTATTTACAAACATGCCATTGCTACCAATACCTTGATTAAACTCTACAACCTTAACCGCAACCTTAACATGGTTCAGTCATGTTTTGGACGACCAAAACAGCAAACATAATTCCATCTTTAATCACATACACATCCATAAAATGACCCATGAAAACAATCCATGGGGTTCGGCCATACTCATGGCCGAACCCTTATGATTCTTTGCTCAATAATGTCCTTCATTTAAATACTAATTGGCTCTACCCCTTAGCCATGTTAAACCCATAGTTTAGCAATCCTATGGCCAACCCAAAATCAGTAACCATAACACATAAAAATCTCCACCATTTGGTATGGTTTTATCTCTCCAAAACCATACCAACTTATCAACCAATTTTATGGGGTTCGGCCATCCAATGTGGCCGAACCTTATGCCCATGTTTTGGACCCTTTTTCACTTACATTTCATGTCCATTAAATCATGTAAGAATCAGCATAATATTATTGGATTTTACCTTTCAAAAACCATACAAAAACAGTCCATAAAAAGTCTATGGTTACATGTTTCCCAATATGAAAACCAACCCTCTTTTACATGGGGTTCGGTCCTCCATGGTGGCCGAACCCAATAATTATGTTTACTATTTTTAAACCTCCAATAAACATGTAATAAACAGTATATTAAAATCAGGTTTTACCTTTCAAATATACATCCAAAAATTAGCCCAATTTCATAGGGTTCGGCCATGCTCATTGGCCGAACACCATGACCTTTGGTTTTGAACATTTAACCCTTTATCTTGGGTCTGAAACCAACCTCCAAATCCATGTTTTAACCTCCTTAAAGCATGCATTTTAAATCCAACAATAACATCTAATATCAGTCCCAAATTATATGATTTTAATTTCCAAAAACTATAAAAAACAACCACTTGTTTCCATGGGGTTCGGCCATGCAAAGTGGCCGAACCCAATGGTCCATTTCCACTACTTTTGATACGATCTTCCATGGTTTAGACCCTTGTCAAATTTGGCCATAGCATGGCCAAATTATGACATCCAAATACATGCTTTCAATCTTTCCAAAGTATGCATCTTAAACCTCTAAAGTCAGTCCTATACTTGCATGGTTTAAATCTTACAAAACCATCAATATTAACCATAATACTTCATGGGTTTCGGCCATCCAAAGTGGCCGAACCCTATGTCCATGTTTTCCATCTAATTGGGCATAAAAGAATCATACTTTAACCCTTTGATAGATTTGACCATCACATGGCCAAATCATGTCTTATTTTTCCCATTTTATTAAACATAAATCAATGGAAAAACTTACCACCTTCCTTTGCCTTTTGCTCTTGACTTTTAATCCTTGCTTCCTTAATTCCTTGCTGGTTGTATGATTGATTCAATGGTGAGAAACACCAAGTCCAATTCGGCCAAGAGAATGTTCTTGAGAGAGGGAGAGAAAGATGGAAAATCTAAGACTTTTGGCATGTAAATTCGGCCAAGCATGGTGTTGTTTGCTTTTGTATTTTCAGCCACCATGACCTCTCAATTCCCTCATAACTTCTTAGCAAAATCGATGGGCATTGGGTGCCATCCAAGGTACCCCTTGGCACCTACCCATGCAGCCATTCAGATTCCCATGTAACTCACCTCAAAACCCATCCTTTACATTTAATATTCACCATGGAACTCACCAAAACAAGTCCCCAACTTGTGGGACTTGTTTTGGTTGATTTAAGACCAGCCAACCCCTTCCAATTCCCACTCAACTCACTGATTTTACAGTCCCTTTAACTTCCATTTTGACTCACCCAACTCACACATGTCCAACTCACCTCATTAATTGACAATCATTTAATGCATTTGAGTCAACTCATTCTTAATTCAAATTAAATAAAAATCAGTTCACTCAAACTGATTTAACTCATGTTTTAGCTCCCTTGAGGGTCCACACGGTCAACCATAGTCAACTCGACCCGTTGGGTCCACTTTTAGCTCCTTGACCCGTTTTTGACTCCATGACCCAATTATGGTATTTTGGTCATTTGCAATTGGTTTTTACATATGGATTAAGCCTACCCATTTTTTCTTCACTTGATTTCTAATCAAATAGGCTTAACCCCATTTAATTTAAGTTCATAAAACGGTCAAATCATCCATTTTGACCCGATGGGGTCCCATTTGGGCCCTTTGACCCATTTAGTCATTTTTGACCCAATTGATGTAAATTACCCAACCAATCACACTTATCATTCATAATGTGCTCATATGATTTTAACTTGAGCAATGGGCCCCACTATTTCCTTACTTAACATCACAAAATAATTAATTTAACAACTCAGGGGCATTTTCGTAATTTTCCACTTCATTGAAAAACTGGGGTGTTACAAAATCATGGATTTGAATGTCATGATTTGGCCATGGAATGGCCGAATGCATCAAGGGTTTAAACCTTGGGTAAAGGTGGTTTAAATGATAAAAGTGGATCATTGGGTTCGGCCACTTTGGATGGCCGAACCCCATGAAGTTATTTGAGTATTTGGATGGTTTTTGAAGGGTAAAAACCATGCAATACTATGGTGATTTTTACATGCTTTTAATGGACATAAGATGTAAGAAAAAAGGTCCAAAACATGGGCATAGGGTTCCGCCACCTTGGATGACCGAACCCCATGAAAGTATTGGATAATTTGTTATGGTTTTTGGAGAGATAAAAACCATACCAATGGTGGAGAGTTTTTAAGTGTTTTATTTGGAATGAAAAATTAATGTGTAGGGTCGCTATGGAATGGCTGAACCCTATCGTTTCATGGCTAAGATACAATGAATGAGCTATGTATAATTGTTGGGAGAATTACATCAAGAGAACCATGGCCGAACCCCATGGGTCATTTTAGGGGTGTTTAGAATTAAGAACATGTGGAAATTATAAATGGGTGTATGCTTTGGATTAAGGAATCATATATGTTTATCCTTGGACTGAGTGATAAGTAAATAATCAGATTACATATGATGGAAAAAGGGGCAAATCAGTATGGTGAGGTTCGGCCCAGTAGTATGGCCGAACCCCACTAATGATCATTTGGTGTACTTAGGGTTAATTCATAATGTAATTGGAGATGGTGAATGAAGGACCAAATCAAATGGTGAGGTTCGGCCAAGTAGTATGGCCGAGCCCCACTAAGGTGGATTGGTTATATGGGTATGGGCTTTGACTTTGAAACAAAATTAGGCATTGGTTAGGCCAATGGCAAAAATCGTAAATACAAGTCAAATGATAAATATGAAGGGATTGATCAAAGGACTTGAAAAGAGGGGTCCAAAACCAAAGTGATAACATGGCCGAACCCTACCAAGACATGTTTTGAAAGGTGAAGTGTTTAAATAGTTATCAAATGAAAAAGGAAGATTAAATCCCAAAGTGGGTGAGGTTCGCCATGGGTATGGCCGAACTCCACAAGTTGGTTTATGGGATCTAGACTTGATTAGAAATCAAGAAGATTAAGTATTAACTTGTTTTTGTATAAACAAGGAAACAGAAGTTGAACGGCGTGCGAGTCGTGATCGGGTGAAGCTTAAAAAGGAATGGACACTTAGCGAAGTTTCCGTAGGTTTCCTACCTACTTGTGACCACTTTTCCAATTGGTTCTATCATGGTTTTATGAGTTATATTGTTGTTGTTTTATGTTTTGAATTTGTTTTGAATGATGAGATATATTTACGAATGACATATATACATTTACATCTCATACATGGCATGGGGTGATGATTATGGAATAACTTAATGATGAGTGTTCTATCCAGAGGAAATGAGGAGTACTCTGGATTATCTTGACATAAGAGCTCTATACAGAGGAAATGTGGAGTACTCTGGCTTACCTTGACATGAGAGAGTTCTATTCAGAGGAAATGTGGAGTACTCTGGATTACCTTGATGTGAGAATCCCATCAAGTGATAGCTATGTATACTTGTGATGGGTGGGACTCATTACATTTGCACTTACATACATAGCATTGATTTCAGATGTTTTGTTGATCGTATACTATGATATATGCATGTTTTATATACTAAACATGTGGTAGCCTTGATCCGAAAACATACTGGGTACATTGATCTAACGCCCTAATTCTATCCTTAGAGGATAATGCAGGAAAAGGAAAAGGGAAAGAGAAGGTCGAGGACCAGGAGGGGAGCCAAGCTTAAGAGCTTGAGTGTTGGAATGAACTTCTATTTTACTATCATTTGAATTACATTTTATGGACATGTAATAGCTAGTAACTTTGCTATAGTTTGCTTATAGTTTGATAATGGATATTTGGATTAACTAGATTTAATGGGAGACTTGTATTTGCTATCTATTTAGTTTATTTCCGCAATTGGTCTAGTTTATTCCACATGACTTGATTAGTTCCATGTGTGGATTGTTTTCATGGGTTTATCCATGCACACATGGGTGGCCAGTTAAGGGTCGGACTTTGGAAGTCCGAACTTAACTCGCGTCGTGACGTCGTCCGCCCTCTTTCGCTGTTATTATATTATTATTTTTTTAAAAAAAATTAGACTATGAATCTCGGAAAGGGCGGGGCATTACAAATAGGGCGTTAGATCAACGCGCCCAGTAGGTCTTCCGATTAGGGCTACCACAAGGTTAGTATAAAAACATGCATTTAACATAGTAATACATGATCATCAAAACTCACAAAACAATGTTATGTATGTATGCAAATGTAATGAGTCCCACCTATCACAATATACGTAGCCTCCTCTTGATGGGATTCTCATCATCAAGGTACCCCACAGTGGTCTTTCGGACTCCTCGATTGAGTGTGGCCTCCGGTTTCCTCTTGATGGAATTCTCATCATCAAGGTACTCCACAGTGGTCTTTCGGACGCCCCGACGGAGTGTGGCCTCCGGTTACATAACCATCACCCCATGCCATGCATGAGATGTCCATAATACATGCCGTTTGTAAATAAATCATAACATTCAAATCCACTTTGAAACATATTAGTTAAACCCATATCTCATAAAAACCAACATAAAAACCAGCAAGTATATATTGTGGTTACAAAAAGGTAGGAAACCTACACCAAAAGTCACTAAAAATATCCTTTCCTCTCACACCGTCAACTGTTCGCGATTGCGCACCGTTCAAGAAGTCCCGTTACCTTATTTCATGTCAACAAGTCAATACATATACCATTTGATTTCTAACTAAGTCCAAAACCAAACACAACACCTTGTGGGGTTCGGCCATACCCCATAGTTGAACCTCACCCACTTGGACACCATCCACATAACTTATTTAAACACCTCAAACTACAAACATACCTTGGTAGGGTTCGGCCATACAACATGGCCGAACCTTACCACTTTGGTTTTGACCCCTCTTTAAGTCCTTTGATCATTTCATTCCATATTTACAAAATAACTTGTATTTACGGTTTTGCCATTGGTTTAACCTTTGCTTAACATTGCTAACCAATGTCCATAACCAATCCACCTTAGTGGCATCTCAAATTTGGTCCTTTTATCCTTCATGCATAAATCTAATTACCACTCCATCCATCTAATTATCTAGCCCTTAATTAACCATCCAACATTGTCACTCTATGGGGTTCGGCCATACACATGGCCGAACCCTATAGTTCCTTATATCCTATAGTTCCTTATATCCATTTAAGAATGGTTCTCATAACTTCATCCATTTGAATATTTTTAGACCTTTTAAAACAAACACCATACATGGCACTTGGTGGGGTTCAGCCATACACCATGGCCGAACCTCACTCCTTTGGTTTTGGTGCTCCTCTTTGTTATTCTTTTTGATACACAATAAACATCCAAGTTTATCATTTTTCCATCTATGTTAAACCCTTTAAAAACATCATAAAACCATTAACAATTTCTAATCATAATCTTACTCCAATTAACCCATACAAATAGTCCATGGGGTTCGGCCATACACATAGCCAAACCCTTTGGTTTTCTTGATGCAAACCTTCCAATATTTATGCATGGTTTATGCATAACAACTTAGCCATAAAAACAATATGGTTCAGCCATACAATGGCCGACCCAAAACATCAATCTTATCTCCATTGAAAACACCTTAAAACCTTCAATCATTGTATGGTTTTTATCCCTTAAAAACCATAAAAATAACCAAATCATTTCATGGGGTTCGGCCATCCAAAGTAGCCGAACCCTATGATCCATGTTCTACCCTTATTAAACATCATCATCCATGATTTAAACCCTTGATAGATTCGGCCATACAATGGCTGGATCAGGTTCCCTTAACCAATTTATTTAACAAGGATTTATAGTGCACTTACCAATACCGCGACTCCTCCGGTTCTTTCACTCCTTCCTTGATCCTTTACTTCCTTAGCCTCTCCTTCTTCCTTCTTGTTCGTTTGGCCGAAACTAACCTTGCTGCAAACTCCTTGGAATAATTCGGCCAAGGTATAGATTTGAGAGAGAAACTTGGGGTGAAAATACCCAAGTCTTTGTCTTGAGAGGAACGGCCAAGAGAGGGAGAAAATTAGATAAAATTCTCCAATTGTTTGATCTTCTTTCTCTTAGGTTGCTGGCCGGCCAAGAGAGGTAGAAAGGAAGAGAATGAGTGGAAACAAAACTCTTCCTTTGGTTAATCAAATTCAGCCAAAAAGGTTGGCACCACTTGTAACTCCCTTCCCCATTCATTTCCTTCAATTATTTCACTTGGGGGTTTCATCCTTGAGATGAAACCCTCCAACGGTTTTTGGTTCTTGAGCTGCCCTAGATGCAACCTTCTCCATCACTTCTCCATGTGGGGGTTTCATCTTTGAGATGAAACTCCCAAGGCACCCAACGTCTCCCATGGTTTGCATTGGAGTAACCTCCCCCTTACCTCCTCTTCTCATTAACGTCTCAAATGGGGGTTTCATCTTGAGATGAAACTTTTCCCCCTCCTCCAACGTGCAGACTAGCATTTGAATTCGAAATGCCATAACCCCTTATGTAACTCCACAAAACGGCAACTCCATTCATCCTTCATCTTTGGAGTTTCATGCATGAGGTAACCCCCCCCCCCCCTAACCCCCCCCCCCCCCCACCCCCCCCCCCCCCCCCCCCCCCCCCCCCCCCCCCCCCCCCCCCCCCCCCCCCCCCCCCCCCCCCCCCCCCCCCCCCCCCCCCCCCCCCCCCACCCCCCCCCCCCCCCCCCCCCCCCCCCCCCCCCCCCCCCCCCCCCCCCCCCCCCCCCCCCCCCCCCCCCCCCCCCCCCCCCATGTAACCAACGTGTAGTGTTGTTTTGAATTTGAAACCACCCAAACACCTTTCATCTACACACTTCACTCACTTAAATTAAATATTCCATCCAACTCATTTATTTAACTCACCCAACTCAACTCATCCATTTAATCTAGCTCAACCATTTAATTTGAATCAACTTAAACACTTGTTTGCATTCTCATTTAATTCAGCCTTAACCTAATTAGACTTGATCTCACCTAATGGTGAACCAAGTCAACCATGACCCATTGGGTCCAAATTGGCCATTTTGACCCAATTAACAAACTTTGACCCAATTAAACATACATTACCCATTTATTTTATTTCAAACACTTAACCCATAGCCATTGGGTCTTATTTGAACAATGGGCCCCACAATTTACTCATCTATGGTCATATCCTTTTAATTCATAATTTCAAAAGCAATTTCGTAAATATTGATATATTGCAAAATCTGGGGTATTACAATACAATCCTCTTTTTGAAATTTTCATCCCGAAAATATAACGAAGTAGAATTCAAATTACACAGATAATTCAGGGTGAGTTGTTCTCATCTCCGATTCGAGTTCCCAAGTGGCTTCCTCAATACCATGTCGATCCCATACCACCTTGACGAACTAAATCGCTCTGTTTCGTAACACCCTTTGCTCAGTCTCTATTATTCTGATAGGCTTCTCGACGTATGTCACGTCGCTTTGCACTTCTATATCTGGCACATTCAATACATGAGACGGATCGGGATTGTACTTCCTCAGCATCGATATATGAAACACATCGTGTAAGGATGCCAATTGTGAAGAAAGAGCTAACTGATATGCTACATCTCCCATCCTTCTTATGATGGAAAATGGTCCCACATATCTTGGTGACAGTTTCCCCTTCTTCCCAAATCTCATGTGTCCCTTTCGTGGCGAGACCTTCAAGAATACCATGTCCCCACTTCAAACTCAAGGAACCTCTTCCTCTTGTCAGCATAGCTCTTTTGCCGACTCTGTGCAGCCAATAGGTGCTGACGAATCAACTAAATATGTGTTGTAGTCTCTGCGACTAGCTTGGGTCCAATCAGCGCGGGCTCACCGGCCTCTGTCCAGCATATTGGTGACCTACATGGTCTACCATATAAAGCCTCGAATGGATCCATCTGAAGACTTGCCTGATAGCTGTTGTTATATGAGAACTCCACTAGCGGCAAGTGGTCCTCCCATCCACCCTTGAAGTCTAGCATGCACGCTCTCAACATAACCTCCAGTGTTTGTATTGTCCTTTCCGACTGTTCAACAGTCTGTGGATGGAATGCTGTGCTAGTTAGTAAATCGATCTCCATGGCCGACTGCATACTCTGCCATACCCTGCCGGTGAAACTGCCATTCTATTAGACACTATAGTCCAAGGAATACCATGCAATCTGATGATATCCCGGATGTACTGTCGTCCCAATGTCTCCGACGAATCTGTCATCCTGATGGGTAGAAAGTGGGCCGACTTGGTCAATCGGTCTACCACAACCCATATTGCATCGTTGCCCTTTGATGACTTAGGCAACCCTGTTACAAAGTCCATGGAAATGTGCTCCCATTTCCATTCCAGCACTACTAAGGGTTTGAGTAACCCTGGTGGCTTCTGGTGTTCCGTCTTAACCTGCTGACAAGTTAAGCAGTGTGCCACAAATTCCGCCACATCTCTTTTAAGTCCGTGCCACCAGTAATGCCTCTTCAGGTCATGATACATCTTGGTGCTGCCCGGATGTATAGAGAGTTTGGTCTGATGTGCCTCAATCAACAACTTTTTTCTGCAGCTTTTTGGCACATATATTCTTCCCCAGAATACAAGACCCTGTCATGGTCGTAATTTCCATTCCGGTATGACCATGCCAGTAGACATCTTGGCCCATATCTCTTCCACTTCTGGATCTGTTCGTTGCTCTTGTTCAATCTTGGTAACCATGTTAGACCGTATGATTAAATTGTACATACTCCCACGGTTGTTGATATACAGATTTGTAACACCCCACCCTCTCCGAGAAAATCAGAGTCTAATTTTTTTTTTAAAATAATAATAAAATATCGGAAGAGAGCGGACAGCCTCACGACGCGAGTTAAGTTCAGACTACTCAAGTCTGAACCTTAACTGGCCACCCATGTGTACATGGACTAGACCATGATAATGAATCACACATGGAACTAACATCAACTTGCGGAATACACTAAACTAACTGCGGATTAAAATGACTAGATAGCAGGTAGCAGTCTCAAACATTGAGTAACATAAATCAACCATCCAAAGTTATTAACCTAATCAAACCATAGCAAGTAATGACTTATTACATGTCCAACACAATATAGTTCAAATGACAGTAATAAAAAGAAGTCCAGTCCAACATCCAAGCGCTTAAGCTTGGCTCCCCTCCCGGTCATCGACCTTTTCTTTCCATTTCCTTGTACCTGCATTCTCCTCTGAGGATAGAATTAGGGCGTTAGATCAACGCGCCCAGTAGGTTCCCGATCAGGGTTACCACATGATTAACATATAAAACATGCATATATATCATAGTACATGATTAGTAAAAACAGGTAAAACAATGCTATGAAGTATGCACATGCAATGAGTCTCTCCCATCATGTACATTCATAGCCATCACTTGACGTGCCTCGTACCGACAAGGTAAATCACAATACACTTCCATCTCTTCATCATTGACTTGATTCATATCATGTGTTAGTCCTCCTGGCGGGACTCTCATCGTCTAAGGAGACCATTGTGACTATGATCATCGTGTTACTCTTCCTGGCGGGACTCTCATCGCCTAAGGAGGACGCAACTCATAAATTGCAACACTGTAGAACCTCATTCATCATCCCATGTCTATGCATGAGATGCCAATGCTTGTATACCATTTGTTAATGCATAATATATCATTTTAAACCACATAAAATAAACAAGAGTCTCATAAAGAAAAATGGGGTAAAACTGTGGTTACAAGTAGGTAGGAAACCTACAGAAGCTTTGCTTAAGTGTCCGTTCCTTTTTGAGCTTCACCCGGTCACGACTCGTCCGCCGTTCACGTTCCGTTACCTTGTTATGTAACAGCAAATCAATACTTAATCTACTTGATTCCTAATCAAGTTTTAGGTCTCATATACCAACTTGTGGGGTTCGGCCCTCCCCATGGCCGAACCTCACCCACTTTGGAATTTAATCTTCCTTTTTCATTTGATAAACATTTCATACTTCAAACATGTCTTGGTAGGGCATACCACTTGGGCTTTGGCCCACAAATCAATTCCTTTGGTCAATCTTTTCATATTGAACTTTGACTAGTATTTACGGTTTTGCCATTGACCTTAAGCCATATTGAAACAACATCCATAACTATTCCACCTTAGTGGGGTTCGGCCATACCACTTGGCCGAACCCTACCAATCCAATTTGGATCTCTTAATCCCTTCACAACCATTCAAATCACTTGGTTCCAATCCTCATTTTCATCCACCAAAAACTACTCCATGGGGTTCGGCCATACATATGGCCGAACCCAATGGTTCTTTTATCCATTCTACTTCAACCTAAAGTCATAACTTAGACTCTTTAAAACATTACAAAACAGTTAACAACTTTAAATTATATACTTGAATCCAAATACCCACTTAATGGTCCATGGGGTTTGGCCCTAACATGGCCGAACCCAATGGTTCCCTTGGTTCAACGTTTCCACCATATGTTCTTAATTTAAACCCTACTCTTTAATCATAGGAACCATATAGTTCAGCCATCCAATGGCCAACCCAAAACATCAACTCTATTTCCATTTAAATCACATAAAAATTCTCAACCATTGGTATGGTTTTATCTCTCCAAAAACCACCCCAAATTATCCAACGCTTTCATGGGGTTCGGCCATGCTAGGTGGCCAAACTCCATGTCCATGATTTGGTCCTCTTAAACACATATTTTTATGTCTTATTAAAACATGTAAAAATCAGCATAATATTATCGCGTTTTTACCTTTCAAAAAAAAATCCAAAAACCAACACAATTTCATGGGGTTCGGCCATCCAAGGTGGCCGAACCCAAGGATGCATTTTATCAATTTATACCACCTTTACCCAAGGTTTAGACCCTTGATGCATTTGGCCATTCCAAGGCCCAAATCATGACATCCAAATCCAAGATTTAAAATCCTTTATCTTGCATCTTAAACACATATAATTCTTCATCATTTATGCATGGTTTTTAGCCTCCAAAAACCATCAAAATACCCAAATAAATCTCATGGGGTTCGGCCATCCAAAGTGGCCGAACCCAATGATATCTTTTTACCACTTAAAACAACCTTTAACCAAGGCTTAGGTCCTTGATAAAATCGGCCATTCCATGGCCAATTCATGTTCCACTTAATCTAACTTATTAAACAACATTGTATGGAATTCTTACCAATTTCCTTTGCCTCTTGCTCCTTGCCTTCTTCCCTCTTGTTTCTTCCTTTCTTTTGCTGTTTTGTGCTTGATCTACTGGTGCAAACACCTCTGATGTTCCAGCTAGGAAAAACGAATTGGAGAGAGGGAGAGAGAGATGGGAAAATCTTGGGTTACCAATGGTGAAAACCGGCCACCCTTGGTGTTTGTTTCCTTTAGTACTTCAGCCCCCAAGACCCATCCATTCCCTCATCAATTCTCACCAAAAACGATGGGTCTTGGGTGCTATCCAAGGCACCCCTTGGTACCTGCCTATGCAGCCTTTCATCTCCCCAAGCATCACCTCCCATTTCCATGTATTTTCATTTAAAAACCCATCATGAAAATCGCCCCAATAAGTCCCTAGCATGTGGGACTTGTTTTGGTGGTTAAAGCTGAGCCAACCTATTCATATTCCCTCTAAACTCACTGATTTACAGTCCCATTGACTTCCATTTTGACTCACCCAATTCGCATGTCCAACTCACCTCATTAATTGATAATCATTTAATGCATTTGAGTCAACTCATTCTTAATTCAAATTAAATAAAATCAGTTCCACTTAACCTGATTTAACTCCCCATTGAACTCATTTGTGGGCCCACACGGTCGACTGTGGTCAACAAAGTCAACCTGACCCGTTGGGTCCACCTTTAGCTCCTTGACCGTTTTTGACTCCATGACCCAATTATGGGTATTTTGGTCATTTGTAATTGGTTTTTACATGTGGATCAGGCCTACCCATTTTTACTCCACTTGATTTCCAATCAAATCAGCTTAACCCCATTTAATTTAAGTTCACACAACGGTCAAATAATCCAGTAAGACCCATTGGGTCCCATTTGGGCCCTTTGACCCATTTAGCCATTTTCGACCCAATTGATGTCCATTACCCATCCAATCAAACTTGACAATCATAATGTGCTCATATAATCTTAATTTGAGCAATGGGCCCCACCATTTCCTTACTTAACATCACAAAATAATTAATTTAACATATCAGGGGCATTTTTGTAATTATCCATTTCATTGAGAAATTGGGGTGTTACAAGATTGAACTCTCGAATGGTATTCAACATCTCCCATTTTGTTCTAATCAAACATGCCACTGATGCATGTGATATGCGGCTGAGAGCATCCGTCACCTTGTTTGCCTTACCCGGATGATATCAGAGTGCGAACTCATAATCCGCCAGATATTCCATCCATCTGCGTTGCCTCAGGTTGAGCTCTTTCTGATCAAACAAATACTTCAAGCTCTTATGGTCTGAAAACACTTCAAATTTCTCCATATAGCTAGTGTCTACAGCTTTTGAGAGCGAAGACAACTGCAGCTAGTTCCAGATCATATGTAGGGTAGAGGCGCTCATGAATTTTTAATTGTCTTGAACCATAAGCCACCACACGATGACGTTGCATGAGTGAACACCCCAGTCCCTCTCTTGAAGCATCGCATTGTATTCCATAACCCTTGCCTCTTTCCGGCAAAACTAAGATAGGAGCAGTTGTAAGTCTATTTTTCATCTCTCGAACCTCCGGTTGCACAGATCTGTCCACTCATATTTGACTCCTTTCTAAGTGAGTCGAGTCAATGGAGATCAATTTTGGAGAAGTCCATGATGAACTTCCTGTAATAACCAGCCAATCCCAAGAAACTACAGATCTCGATTACATTCTTTGGCGCTTTCCATTCACTTACTGCTGCCACCTTAGCCGGATCCACGGCTATACCGTTTGCTGCTATGACATGCCCCAAGAATTTGACCTCAGGTAGCCAAAATTCACATTTGCTTGCTTTGGCGTACAACTTGTTCTTCCTCAAAGTGTCTAGAACTATTTTCAGGTGTTCAGCATGGTCTTCCATACTCTTGGAATAAATAAGGATATCATCAATAAACACAATCACAAACTGGTCCAGGTATGGACGGAAGATCCTGTTCATTAAATCCATGAGCACAGTAGGTGCATTGGTGAGTCCAAACGGCATGACTACAAACTCAAATAGTCCATACCACGTCCTGAAGGTTGTCTTCTCTATATCTTCCTCCTTAACCTGGATTTGATGATAACCAGACATCAGATCAATCTTCGAAAAATGATTGGAACCCCTCAGTTGATCGAATAAATCATCGATCCTGGGTGAAAGGGTACTTGTTCCGAACAGTTAGCTGATTCAATTTCCGGTAATCCACACACATTCGGAGTGAACCGTCCTTCTTCTTCACAAACAACACTGGAGCTCCCCAAGACGATGTGCTGTTTCGGATACAACCCAGCCTAAGCAGTTCATCAATCTGCTTCTTTAGCTCGGACATCTCTGCTGGTGCCATCCGATAGTGGGGTAATGACACTGGTGAGGTGCCAGGGTACAATTTGATTTCAAAATTGATCTCCCTCATGGGCGGCAAGCCAGGGAGTTCTTTTGGAAAAACGTCTGCATATTCTTTCACTATTTCCAGAAGTTCAGCCATCGGTCAGTACCAGATGATTTAAGCCTTCTTGTAATCCGCTTTGCTTGTCTTCATGAACCACATATTGCTTTCCTTCGGGTGACCAAAATGCCACTCTGCGGCGATAACAACCAATGTTGGCCTGAAAGCTAGCCAACAAGTCCATGCCGAATATAATATCGTACTCAGTCATATCGAGTACCAGATAATTGAACTCAAACCTGAGTCCAGCTAGTTCAGTATTCACAGCAGTGCATATGAGTCCCAATGACGTGTCTCCAACAGGGGATACAATTATGAGTGATGTGGACAGTTTTTGAACTAGAGTACCAGTGGCACTTATAAATGATGCAGATATAAAGGAGTGTGAAGCTCTAGAATCAAATAGTGCATAGGCATAGAAACTACTGACAACAGCCATACCTTGAATCACTGAATGATCCACATCCGCTAGAGGAGCTAAAGTAAACACTCGTCCATATCCAGTAGGGTTAGGCGCCCGTTCCGCCTGATTATATGTCCTGCCTCCTCGGGAGTTAACTGGCCTAGCTGGTGGTCGGAATGATCCCTCGGAATAAGAGAGCTTGTTGAACTTTCGGCAATCCCTCTTGAAGTGACCCGACTGATCACAGTGAAAGCAGTTGTTCACCCCTCTGAAAGCCTGAGTGACCGATGCAGATGGGGAGGGCTGGTTGGGACGAAAGCCCCCTATGGACCCAGTAGATGGTGAGGGTCTGCTGAAGTTCGGTCGGAACTTCTTGTTGGGCTGATAGGTGCCCCTCCCACTCTGAGTTCGGCGGTTGTTAAAGTGCACGAGCTCAGCCATCTCTTGCTCAACTATGGTGGCCCTGCTGACCACATCAGCCAGTGTGGTTGCCTTGAATATGGATACTTTGGCCCTAATGTTTGGCCGTAGGCCCCGCTCAAACTTACGTACCCTTTCGGTGCTCTGTATCCACCATATAAAATGCATAGCAAGACAGGCTAAGGAATTCACGGTGATACTCCGCCACCTTCATAGAGCCTTGTACCAAGGATAGGAAAGCTTGAATGTGACACTCCTTCTCCTCCTCGGGAAAATACTGATCTAGAAAGGTAGCTGAGAACCATTCCCACGTCATTTTAGTCATTTCCTTTTCTGGCACAAGTGCTAGCTATTTTTCTATAACCTCCCACCATTTTTCGGCATCCTCGATCAGTTGGGAAGTAGCCAGCAGAATCTTGTCAGCATGACTCGAGATCTGGAGTAGAGTCAAGATCTGAGTGATCTTCTGTAACAATGCTTTGCTCTGACAGCCCCTTCCTTTCCCTTGAAGTAGGGAAGGCATTGTTGCTGGAAATCTCTGACCATATTCCGGTTACTGGAGTCACTAGTGCTTCCACTTCCATTCAGATGTTGTTGGAGGACAGAAGTAACTACTGCTTGAACCAAGCTTTGTAGTTCAGGAGGTACCAACTGTATGCTCACGCTGCTTGGCTCTTCTTTCTCTCGTTCACTATAGTGAGAGTATCGCTCCTCCTCTTCCCGCCGTGAGTGCCGTTCATCTTCCCCACGTTGAGATTGCTCTTTCTCATGTAGAGATTGCTCCTTCCCATGTTGAGATTGCTCCTTCTCATGTAGAGATCTTTCCCTCTCTTCCTGTTGAATGAGTAGTATCTCTTTTTCCTTCCCTTTCTGGTTCTAAAGGGTCTTTTTCTTTGGAACCATTTTCCCTAAGTCATAAAAACATTATTGACTTAGTTTCCTCGTACAGTTTGTGTTATCACTATTTTTGGGAAGATTTCTAAATAAACACTCTTGGTTTTCTTTGTTTTTGGGGGAAATTTCTATACACCTATTGTTTGTTTATCAATTTGGGGATATCGGGGAAATGTATCCTATTTTGCTATGTTTGTCATATCCAATTATGATGACTGTACTTACTTTGCTATCTTTCATTGTTGTTCTCAGATTGATTGTTCTGTCTGAGTCTAACGAAGTAAATTAATCCGGCCCCTAGTCAGCGGACTTCGAAAAGTCGGTCAGTTGGGATTTATTTGTCAGTGAGACATGAAACCGTTTTAATCTTACTTCGAAAGATTCCCGTTTCGCTCTGATACCAACTGTAACACCCCGCCCTTTTCACTCTAAAATTAGAGTTTATTTTTTTATTTTTTTTAATAATAATAAACAAGTGATCGGAGCAGAGCGTCACGACGCGAGTTAAGGGTCGGATATTAGAAGTCTGAACTTAACTCGCGTCGTGACACTCTACTCCGATCACTTGTTTATTATTATAAAAAAAAAAACTATGATTTTAGAGTGAAAAGGGTGGGGTGTTACAGGTTCATCATTTCCTCTTAAGATTTACATACCAATGATTAGATCATTTGATGGGATTTGGTCATACATCACGGTCGAACCTCATCCAATCCCTTTTTTCCTTAATGGTCCTTATACATAAAATCTAGGGTTTGGCCATGCAAGGGCCAAACCATGATCTTTGATCATTCTCCATTCCTCATATTGAACATGCATGAGGTCCTCATGCATAACAAGATTAGGGTTCGGCCATGCAAGGGCCAAACCATGATCTTTGATCATTTCTCATGTTTAACCATGCATGTTGTCATAAGCCATATATACATAGTGTCCTTAATAATCTTCATTTATATAACCTATCTTACCCATTAGGGTTTTGTCCATTTTTCCATCTAAAACCATATTTCGGATTTTATATCATACTTCACTTTTATGTCACCTTATTGACATTCCTTGGATGGATTTCAAATCCATGGCCTATAACCATTCGGCCAGCCATTTTCAATCCAAAATAGAATGTTCCCTTAACCTCCTTTTAATTAATAAATCATACATACCGATTCCGCGACTCCTTCATTTTCTTTCGCTCCGTCTTGCTCCTCCGTTCTTTTCCTTCTTTAATCTTTCTTCCTCCTCCTTGATCTTTCGGCCAAAGAGTGTTGCTTGAGAGGGAGAGGGTTTAAGATGAAAACCCTAAGAGAGGGTTCGACCAAGGAGAAGATTTGAGAAAGGGAGAGGAGGAGAGAATGGAAAAACCCTAAGTGTTTTCTTGTCTTGGAGAGAGGTCGGCCCTAGGGTTTTTGGTGAGAGAGAAGAGTGAATGAGATGGAACACTCTCCACTTCTTTTTGTCTCAAGGTGGATCGGCCAAGGGAGGGTTGAGATGGGCCCTTCCATCTTGTCTATGGTTTCTTGGATGAGACCTCACCTCCCAACCACCCTCATTCAATGTGGAGTCTTCCCCATGAGTTCCTTGACTAACCAAGAGGATGCATGCCTTCCACATGGCATACACACCCTCTCCAACGTTTTTGGTCTAGGGTTTCCATTGAGATGGAAACCCTCCACCTCCCCTTTGACTCACTCCATCTTTTCATCTTCCATGTGTCTCACCACCCATCCAACTCACTACATTAAATAAAACTCATTCTCCTAACTCAAGCACTTGAATTCATTTTTAATTAATTAATTCCTTAACTCCACTCATTTTACTTAATCCTCTTGGACTCACCTTTGAACTCACCCATGGTGGTGGCCGGCCCCACATGTGCCTTAGTCCACACGCCACCTCACTTGATGAGGAGGAATTGGGTCCCACTTGGCTATGCCACTTTGATATCAACTCCTACACTTGCCACCTCACTTGATGAGGTGGACCTCATGCCTTTAGATCTTAATTGGGTCCATGACCCGATTAAATCCATTCCTTACCCATTTACCCTGATCATCAATTCATCTTGACCCACGACCCATTGGGTCCCAATTGGACATTTGACCCAATTGACCACATTGACCCAATTAAATAGAATTAATCCTATCCATGATCCATTGGCCCATACTTGGGCCATTGCCCCAACTTTTATCCATCTAACATCCATTCCATCTTTAAATCTTAATTTTTAACAATTAAAATAGAAAATAGCCAATATATTTATTGCTTTGAAAGTCCGAGCTATTACACCAACTGTAGCAGAAAACTAGCTTACTCAAACAAGCAGTATGTTCGATACGTTAGGGGTAGACGATGATCTTCGTGTAACTCTGGCAACCTACTAGCTGACGGGAAATGTTTACAAATGGTGGGAGGTAAAAAATCTCACCAGGGAAAATGCGCCCATAACGTAGGCTGACTTTTCAAAAGCTTTTCTCGCACACTACTATCTTTTAGTGGCGAAGGAGGCTAGATAGCAGCAGTTCATGGAAATGCAACTGGGGAATGATACTGTGTCCGAATACAATAGTAGGTTTATTAACCTTTTACCGTATGCAACCAAAATGCGGCAAGATGAAGAGGATAAAGTCCGACACTATGTGCGGGGACTTCGTTCGTTTATCCGACGACAGATGGTTGCCCAATGTCACACAAGTCTGGAAGAGGTAATGGAAAGAACTTCTTTGGTAGAAGCAGTGGATGGACCAAATCCTGACCAAGGGACATCTCAACATAGAAACTCCCAGAAACCATCTCAGTATACAAATAGGAAGAGGAAATTCAAAGGAAATCCTTTCAAGAAGTGTCAACCTTCTGTGTGGCAATCAGGTGGGTTCGATATGAGACAAATTATCAATTATACTTGTGACCAACCCGGACATACTTCACGTCAATACCAACATCCTAAGGCTTATGGAGAGAGATTATGCTGCACTTGTAGATAACCAGGACATGTTGCCAAAGACTGTCCAACTCCAAAAGATGTAAGTGAGATGAGGCCAACTTGGAATAAAATGCCAGCTCAGTCAAGCATGTAACCAACTTATAATAGAGGTTCGCCACATGCTTCAAGAGGGTCGTCAGCACCCAACCCTTCACAACTGAGGCCTAGTCAAGGGAGAGGATGTGGACGTCCTCAACAAATGACTCAGGGGAGAGTCTACACAACTGGGCCAGCAGCAGACGAGCATATGGATCACTTAGTGATGGAAGGTACTTTACGACTTTTTAGTTCTTTAGCACATGTGTTATTTGACACTGGTGCATCCCATTCTTTCATATCTACTTTGTGTACTGAAATTTTGGGTTTAAGATAAGTGGTTGTGGATAAACCACTGAAGGTAAAGTCTCATTTAGGAAGAGAAGTAATAATTAATCATGTGCGTAAGTCTTGTATGATACTTGGTGGACAAAATTTGAATTTTGACTTATTAGTGATAGAAATGACAGGTTTTGATGTCATTTTAGTCATGGATTGGCTTTCAAAACACATGATAGTGTTAGATTGCTATAAAGGGATGGTGTTAGGGCATTCCCGGAGGAATCAATTTTTGGAGAAATTGAAACCTTATAAAGGGCTTAGTGTGAGAAACTCTGGTTTAAGTGATCATCCGAAAAATATGGTAGCTGGTATAGGTTTGGAAAACGTAGGAGGTGTAGATTTAGTGATACCTCGGGTGGTGTGTGAGTTCATGAATGTTTTTCCAAACCAGTTGAGTGGTCTACCTCCACGCCGAGAGATTGAGTTTGTAATCAATCTACAACCTGGAATATTACCTATTTCCATACCGCCGTATAGGATGTCACTGATAGAGCAACGGGAAGTGCAAACCCATGTAGATGAGTTGCTCAAGCTAGGCTTTGTGAGACTATGTACTTCACCTTGAGGAGTTCTAGTTTTTTTTGCCATAAAAAAGATGGACTTTAAAGATTTGTATAGATTACCAGAAATTGAACCAGGTAACTATTAAGAATAAGTATTGGTTGCCACGGATAGATGATTTGTTTGATCGGCTGAAAGGAGACAAGTGATTTTGAAAGATTAGATTTGAGATGAGGTTATCATCAGTTGAGAGTTGGAGATGAGGATATCTGTAAAACTACGTTCAGAATTCAGTACGGTCATTACGAATTCTTAGTGATGCCGTTTGGGGTAACGAATGCACCGGCCACATTCATGGTTTTGATGAACAGAGATTTTCGGCCTTATTTAGGGATTTTTGTAGTAGTATTCATTGACGATATTTTGATATTTTCATCAACTGAAGAGGAACATGAGCAACACTTGAGGATAGTGTTACAGACTCTAGAAAACCATCAGTTGTACACCAAATTCAGTAAATGTGAGTTTTGGTTAAAACATGTACAATTTTTGGGACATGTTGTGATTCATGATGAAATCACAGTAGATCCTGCCAAAGTTGAGGCAGTGATAATTTGGCAGACCAACAAACGTCTTTGAAATATGAAGCATTTTGGGATTAGCTGGGTATTATAGGAGATTTATACCAAGTTTCTCCCACACTGCTGTTCCAATAACAAGGTTAACAAGGAAAGACGTGAAATTCGAATGGAGTGAGGAGTACGAAAATGCATTCTAGGAGTTGAAGGAAAAAATGACCACCTCCCCAGTGTTGATTATATCGGAGCAAGGTCAGAGATTTGAAGTATATTAGATGCTTCGAAAAATAGTTTAGGATGTCTCTTAATGTAGGAAGGTAGAGTAGCATCCTATGGATCTGGACAATTAAATGGACAGGAGCAAAACTACCCAACTCATGATCTAGAACTAGCAGCCGTTGTGTTCGTACTAAAACTATGGAGACATCATTTGTTTGTTGAGAGATTTAATGTTTTCTCTGATCACCAGTCTCAAATACTTGTTCACTCAAAAGGATTTGAACATGAGACAGAGGAGATGGATGGAGACTTTGAAATATTATAATTTTGAACTCTCCTACCATCCAGGAAAGGTAAATGCAGTAGCAGATGCCTTGTGAGGGAAAACTCATTGCATGGTAGCTTGTATGGCATCTATATAGTGGAATATGTTGAGTACAATAGGTGAATTTGACCTACAATTGGTAGAGTACGGTAAATCAGTTCAGGCACAGAGTGAGGTCAGACAGCCAGATCTTATGAGGCTTGTGTTGGAAACACAGCAAAGGGACCCAGAATCTATCAAGGTACGGACTCAGATGATAGATGGGATTGATTTGAAGGATTGGAAAAATAGGACCGATGGAGGTCAAACCTTCAAAGACAAAATATTTGTGCCGGAAATAGAGGATTGTAGAAAAATAGTACTCAACCACTGTCACCACACTCATTTCGCAGTGCATCCTGGAGGTACTAAAATGTATCGTGATTTACGACGACAATTCAGGAGGAGTGGAATGAAGAAGGATGTGGCAGATTTTATGTCTAGGTGCTTGACTTGTCAGCATGTAAAAGCAAAACACCAGAGACTGGAGGAAATATGCAACCTCTCGAAGTGGCTAGGGAAATGGGAGCACATTACCATGGATTTCGTTATGGGTTTTCCTAAATCATCTAAGGGAAACAACTCGATATGGGTGATAGTAGACAGATTGACTAAGTCTGCTCATTTTCTATCGATTAAAGTGACACACTCCTTAGTGACATTGAGTAAACAATATATAAAGGAGATAGTCAGACTACACTGAGTGACAATGAGCATCGTATCAGATCGTGATCCACGGTTTGTATCCAGATTTTGGCAGAGTCTTCAGAAAGAGCTGGGTACACAGATGTGTTTTAGCACAACTTTTCACCCTCAAACGGATGATCAGTTTGAGAGGACCATTCAGACTCTAGAAGATTTGTTGAGAGCCTATCTAATGGATATGGAGCGTAGTTGGGAAGATCATCTTCCGTTGGTAGAATCTGTTTACAACAATACTTATCAGTCTAGTATTCAGATGGCACCGTACGAAGCCCTCTATGGTAGACCATGCAGATCACCATTGTGTTGGGCTGAAGTTGGAGATAAGACGTTATTAGGGCTAGATATGGTCAGAGAGACGTCAGAACAAGTCGAAGTCATTAGACAACGTCTCGAGACAGTTCAGAGTCGATAAAAAAGTTATACTGACAAGAGGCATAAACTTCTTAAATTTTCAGTGGGTGACATGTATTTTTACGCGTTGCACCACGTCATGGTGTTAAACGATTTGGTCGTAAAGGTAAGTTATCGCCAATATACATATGACCCTTCGAGATCTTGGATAAGATCAGAGGAGTGGCTTATCGTTTGGCTTTACCTCCAAGTTTGGCCAGAGTACATAATGTATTTCATGTGTCAATGCTGAGAAAATATGAACCAGATACATCACATGTGTTGAATTTTAACGACATCGACATCACAGAGGATGTGACTTTCGATGAGGGGTATCAAGTTAAAGTAATGTGGAGGCATCATGGAGCAGATAACACGACATGGGAGCATGAATCAACGATGCGGAAGTTGTATCCCGATCTATTCATAGAGAAGGGTACTACTTTTGGTTGAAAATTCGGGATGAATTTTGTTTAAGGGTAGGATATAATAACTCGACCCTTAATTAGAAGTATGAAAAATTGTTAGAACTGTTAACTCAACTTTGTGGCAGTTTAACATGATAGAGTACAGAAATAGATTCCCGAAAATATATTATATGACCCAATCGGAGCTCGTTTGCTTAGTGATTTAACCCGACGAAGATCAGAGGGTATTTTGGGCATTTTCCAAATGTCCTTTGTTTTGGATAAAAATCATGAATAGTATCTTGAAAACTTCTTGAGTGTGAAAGACCACTCTTCTGATATATTCAGACCTTGAAATTCACACACATACTAAGGTTTTAAGTACGCTACTCAATGATATTTCAGGAATTGTCAAACGTTTACCCGAAGTACAATGCTTAGAAGTGATTTATCTAAATACCCCAGTTTGACAAATACCCCGTAATCCGAAAATTGGTAAACTTGGATCATAGTCAATCTATGTTTTAAATGAACTTTTGGTATTTTTAGAAAATATATTTAAGGGATTGAAACACCAGAAAATGATTTTCAAAATTTAGGGAGGCTTAGACCACCGATTTAGGTAAAACGTTATTTTTGCAAAAATGGAGGGTTTTTGATTGATAAAATGAAAATACGATCTTACCCCCCTATATAAAACCAGTGTTCTCAACGCGATAGCGGTGTTAGATTTTATCAAATCTGTAACACTTCGGAATTCCATGTTATCAATATTTACGGAATTTGCCATTTTAATTGTGAATTAACGGAAATGAACCTTAGATGGGTAAGGTGTTGGGGCAATGGCCCAATTAGGACCCAACGGTTATGGTATAAGATTCAATTTAAAGTAAATGGGTAAGGCACATTTAATTGGGTCAATGTTGCTATTTAGGTCAAAATGCCCAATTGGGACCCAATGGGGCGTGGTTGACTTGGTTGACCACCAAGTGAGTTCATGCCTAATTAAATGGGGCTGAATTAAAATGGGAATGCAATCAAGTGAGTGAGTTGATCTTAAAGTGATAAGTTAAGTGAGTTGAGTTGATTTGAATTAAATTATATGAGTTAGGTGAGTTAGAATGGAGCTTCATCTCATGGATGAAGCTCCCACATGGAGAGATAATGGAGGTGGACGGTTACCCATTACAAATTTCAAATTCAAAGGCACACGTTGGAGCTTTGGAGTTTCATCTCATGGATGAAACTCCCACATGGAGAGATAATGGAGGTGGACGGTTACCATTTCAAATTTCAAATTTAAAAGCACACGTTGGAGCCTCGGAGTTTCATCTCATGGATGACATTCCCACATGGAGAGATAATGGAGGTGGACGATTACCATTTCAAATTTCAAATTCAAAGGCACACGTTGGAGCCTTGGAGTTTCATCTCATGGATGAAACTCCCACATGGAGAGATAATGGAGGTGGACGGTTACCCATTTCAAATTTCAAACAGAGGCACACGTTGGAGCATTAAGAAGAGAGGTTAAGGAAAATGGGAGTTACACCAAGGACTTTACCAAAGCCATCATCCTTGGCCGACCACATCATTGGAACAAAACAATTTTGATATTCATCTCACTCTCCCCCTCTCCCTCTTGGCTATTTCTCTCCCTCAAACCCTCTCTTGGCCGATCACTCCTCAAAACCAAAGACATAGAGTTTCATCTCAAAGTTCTATCATTCTCACACAAGGCCGAACTCTCCCTCTCTCTCAATTTCACTCTCGGCCAAAGAAGTAAGAAGGAAGGAGGAAGAGGCTAAGGAAGGAAAGGATCGGAAGAACAAGTCGGAGTGAAGGAAAGTCGGAGGAATCGTGGAACTGGTAGGTATTTTGATATATTTGGTTTAAAGTAAGGAACCATAGGGTTCGGCCATGGTGTATGGCCGAACCCCATGGAAGAAAATTGGGGGATGATTATAGGTATTTTAATGGAAAGGAATTTTTATGGGTCAAAGTATTTTTAAGAGAAGATGATGAACCATAGGGTTCGGCCATGTTGTATGGCCGAACCCCATGGAAGAACATTGGTTATATTTTAATGGATCTTGAGGGATAAAAATCATGGACATATGGGTATGAGTTTAAAAGGTTTTTACACGGTTTAAATGGATGTGTGTATGAGAACCATCAAAGGACTAAATCTTAGTTGTATGATTTTTAAAAGAAATTAAGGAACCATAGGGTTCGGCCATGTTACATAGTCGAACCCCATGGAAGTGTGTTAGTAATGGTTTATGGACTTAAGTATTTTTAGATCATGGTATATGATGATAAAAAAGGATGAATCTAAACCTCATGGAGGGACCTTGGTTTATGGACTTAAAAATGGTAATGGATTCAATGGAGAAATTGGAATTTAGACATCATAGGGTTCGGCCATGGTGTATGGCCGAACCCCATGAACCTTCTTAAATGGGTCATTTGTGGTTCTATGTATGTGTAAATGAAGGGATTATCAAAACAAGGAATAAAGGGAATTATTGGAGTTTTATGTTATATGAATCATATATGAATCTAGTTGATGATCAATTTTGGACCTAAGCATGAGGTTGTAACGCCCCTCCCTTTTTCACTCGCTTTCTAAAAATCAGAGTCTATTTTTTTTTAAAGGAGTGATCGAGAGCGGGACGTCACGACGGGAGATAAGTCCGAACTTCTAAAGTCCAACCCTTAACTGGTCATCCCTATATGTGCATGGACTAAGTCCATGAAAACGGTTCACACATAACAATATAAACATGCAGATTAAAATCATAATTGCGGAATTATAATAGAACCTACTTCTATTCCATTTTAGATAGCAAAGTACTCCAAGTCTTTTAATCATAATTAAACTTAACTTAAAATATCCAACAAACCATTCAGACCATAGCAAAGTTATCTAAGTTATTACATGCCGAATTCTAGCTACTCAAATTACAAGTCCATGAGTATCTTAAGCAAAATAAAAACTAAAAGCATCCAAGCTCCTATGCTTGGCCCTTTTCGCGTTCATCGTTCCCCTCGTTTCTTATATCATCCACTAGGTTAGAAGTAGGGTGTTAGAACAACGCGCCCAGTAGGTATTCCATTTAGGGCTAACACATGGTTAGTACAAAACATATATAATAATATCCTAATGTCAAAAACCATATAAACCATGCAATGTTATGATGTCAAATGCAATGAGTCCCACCCATCACAAGTACATATAAGTACCCTCACATAGGTCTTTCGGACGCCCCGACGGAGTGTGCCCCCTCCGGTTTCTTCTTGATGGAAATACACATCAAGGTATCCCACATAGGTTTTTCGGACGCCCCGAAGGAGTGTGGCCCCTCCGGTTTCTTCTTGATGGAAATACACATCAAGGTATCCCACATAGGTTTTTCGGACGCCCCGACGGAGTGTGGCCCCTCTGGTTACATATCCTTCACCCCATGCATGCATGAGATGCTAATGAAACACATGTTATTTTATATTGTAAGCATAGCATTAAAACTTCACAATTGAAACATATCTTTTACAACGTAAATTCATCAAAATAAGATAAAAACATTGTACATAAACCCATGGTTTCAAAAAGGTAGAATCCTACCAAAGACCACTAACGTGTCCTTGCGCTTTCGTCCGGTAACCGCTCACTATCGTACACACCTTGTGAGGTCCCGTTACCTTATAATATATCAATCAATTAAAACCATGTCCCACTTGATTTACAATAATGTCTAAGTCCATAAACCCAACTTGTGGGGTTCGGCCATACACCATGGCCGAACCTCACTTACTAGGTTTTTAGTTCCCTTTTTGTTCATTTAACTTAAGTCCAAGATCATATCACTTCTCATTCATTTAACATACATAAACCCTAAATCCATCAAACCTTCCCCATGGGGTTCGGCCATACACCATGGCCGAACCCATGGTCCATTATTTCTAGTTAATTACCATATTGTCATCCATGGCTAACATTCCATTAATCTAACCATTCATACATTAAATCCATAAATCATTCCCCATGGGGTTCGGCCACACACCATGGCCGAACCCATGGTCTATCATTTTCACTCTTATTTACTTCTTTGCCATTGTTTACAATCCTTAATTCTTTTACATGGGGTTCGGCCATACACCATGGCATTGTAACGCCCCGCCCTTTCCGAGAATTTCAGAGTCTAATTTTTTTTTAAAATAAACATCGAAAGAGAGCGGGCGGCGTCACGACGCGAGTTAAGTTCAGACTACCCAAGTCTAAACCTTAATTGGCCACCCATGTGTACATGGAATAGACCATGATAGTAAATCACACATGGAACTAACATCAACATGCGGAATAATCTAGACAATTGCGGAATAGAAAGACGAGATAGCAAGTAACAGTCTTAAATATTAAATAACATAGACCAACCATCCACATGTTATTAACCTAATCAAACCATAGCAAATAACGAATTATTACATGTCAACAATAGTATTCAAATGACAGTAATATAACGTAATCCAAAATCCATCATTAAAGCACTTAGGCTCAGCTCCCCTCCCGGTCAATGACCTTTCCTTTCCCTTTGCTTGTACCTGCAATCTCCTCTGAGGATAGAATTAGGGCGTCAGATCAACGTGCC
Source organism: Chimonanthus praecox (assembly GCA_022113865.1). Classification (NCBI taxonomy): domain Eukaryota; kingdom Viridiplantae; phylum Streptophyta; class Magnoliopsida; order Laurales; family Calycanthaceae; genus Chimonanthus; species Chimonanthus praecox. Next base: position 32,946,759 of record CM039087.1, on the reverse strand, counting down.
CAGTAGGTTCCCGAATCAGGGCTACCACATGTTAGCATATAAAACATGCATATACATATCATAATACATGATCAATAAAAACAGGTAAAACAATGCTATGAAATATGCACATGCAATGAGCATCCCCCATCATGTACTTTCATAGCCATCACTTGACGTGCCTTGCACCGACAAGGTAAATTACAACACACTTTCATCTCTTCTATAAAATATGTACATGCAATGAGCAACCCCCATCATGTACAATCGTAGCCATCACTTGACGTGCCTTGCACTGACAAGGTAAATTACAACACACTTTCATCTCTATAAAATATGTACATGCAATGAGCAACCCCCATCATGTACATTCGTAGCCATCACTGTAGAACTTCATTCATTATCCCATGCCTATGCATGAGATGCCAATGCCTGTATGCCATTTGTTAATGCATAATATATCATTTGAAACACATATATTAAAACAAGAGTATCATAAGAAAACTGGGTAAAAACCGTGGTTACAAGTAGGTAGGAAACCTACTCAAACTTCGCTTAAGTGTTCGTTCCTTTTTGAGCTTCACCTGGTCACGACTCGCTCGTCGTTCAACTTCCGGTACCTTATCCATATATCAATCAGTAAGTCATAACATCATTTACTTATTTAATCACATCATAGACCCATCCACATCATGTGGGCTTCGTGCCCGTACATCCAACCCTATGATCATTTCCATCATTGATCATTCGACTAGTATTTACAGTTTTTGCCATTGACCGTAAACCATATTGAAACCAACATTCATAACCATTCCACCATAGTGGGGTTCGGCCATACTACTTGCCGAACCACCCAAATCCCATTTGGATCTCTTTAATATACAGAAATTACTCAGGTATGGCGAACCCAATGGTTCTATTATCCATTACCATATGGTTCTCCATTAGGATATTTTAAACCTTTTAATTCAACATGGAACCATTTAACAATTACGACTCATAAGCTTAGCCTATTTAACCCATGCCATGGTCCATAATTATCATGAATGATCCCCTAAAACATCCATAAGCTCTCATTCAAAACAACCCATTAATTTTCAAAACAGCCCCATGGGGTTCGGCCATACTCATAGCCGAACCCTAGGGTTCACTTGATCCAATCATCACCATGATCACTCATGGTTTAATCATGCTAACTCAACCATGAATTAAACATGGTTCAACCGCATATTAATCCACCAAAACAGTAACATATTAATCCATTTATTACCATAAGAACACCATATCTTCATATGGTTTTTAACTCACCAAAAACATGAAAGACTTACATGGGGTTCGGCCATCCAAGGTGGAACCCTAGGTCCATGTTTTGGTCTTTCATACATATTTTTGGTGCCACTTATTCATATAAAAATCAGCACATCATTGCTGCACTTTAACCTCTCAAAACCATCTAATAAATTCATTATTTTGTCCAAATAACCATAACACTTCATGGGTTTCGGCCATCCAAGATGGCCGATCCCCATGGTCCATTTTTCCAGTTTTAATCCACTGTTTTAGATCAGTAACTTAACCATAACATTACCATGGTTCAGCCATATATTGGCCAACCAAAATCAGTAAATAATCTTCATGTAAATCACATAAAAACCCCATGGTAATGTATGGTTTTTATCTCTCAAAACCATCACCATTAACCATAAAATGATCACACCATTTCATGGGGTTCGGCCATGCTCATTGGCTGGACCCTATGGCCTTTGGTTTGAACCACTTAAACATGTCATCTTATGTCTAATCTAATCATCCAAAACAGTAAGAAATTTGCATGGTTTTATCTTACAAAAATCATCAAAATTCCAACATCACTTCATGGTGGATGGCCGAACCCAATGAACCCTTTCATCGTTTGATACCCAAGGTCTTAGACCCATGATACATTCAGCCATTCATGACATCCGAATCCATGTTTTAAACCTTTCTAAAACATGCATTTGAATCTTAAATCAAACCCAAAAACAGTTCATAAAACCCATGGTTTTCATGTTTCAAAACATGAAAACCAAGCCATCTCTCACATGGGGTTCGGCCCTTCATGGTGGCCGAACCCAATGGTTATTTTTTACCATTTTAAATCCTCCACTAATCAAGGTTAAACCTTGGTGTATTCGTCCATAACCATGGCCAATACACCCCATTTGCTCCATGTTATTATACCAAAATAACAAATAAATACTTACCAAACTTCCAATCTTTCTCTTTGCCTTTGGTCCTTGGTTTCTCCCTTTTATTTCTTCCTTTCTTTTGCTATTTTGTGCTTGATCTACTGGTGCAAACACCTCTGCTATTCCAGCTAGGAAAAACGAATTGAGAGAGGGGAGAGAGAGAGATGGAAATTCTTGGATTTCCAATGTGAAAAATGGCCAACCTTGTGTGCTTATTGTTTTTGTAGTTCAGCCCCCAAAACTCCTCCACTCCCTCATAACTTCTTGCACAAACCAATGGGTATTGGGTGCCATCCAAGGCACCCCTTGGCAGCTACCTATGCAGCCATTAAATCCCCAAGCATCTCATCACAATCCCATGTATTCCCATTTAATACATCATGGAAATCACCCCAAACAAGTCCCCAACGTGTGGACTTGTTTAGGTGGTTAAAGCTGGGCCAACCTCTTCAAATTCCCATTAGACTCAATGATTTACAGTCCCTTGAATTTCCATTTTGACTCACCCAACTCAAGGTATTTTTTATTCCAACCCAACTCATCACATTTAATGCATTTCATTTAATGCACATGAGTTAACTCACCTTTTGATTTAATTCCAACTCACCTCAGTCCCACTCAACTGATTTGACTCGTGTTTGAGCTCCCTTGAGGGTTCACACGGTCAACAATAGTCAACTCGACCCGTTGGGTCCACTTTTAGCTCCTTGACCCGTTTTGACAACATGACCCATTTATGGTATTTTGGTCATTTCTAATTGGTTTTTACACATGGATCAAGCCTACCCATTTTTCCTCCACTTGATTTCCAATCAAATAGGCTTAACCCCATTTAATTTAAAATCACAAAACGGTCAAATAACCCAGCAAGACCCGATGGGCCCCATTTGGGCCCTTTGACCCATTTAGCCATTTTTGACCCAAATGATGAAAATTACCCAACCAATCAAACTTAACATTCATAATGTGCTCATATGATTTTATTTTGAGCAATGGGCCCCACTATTTCCTTACTTAACATCACAAAATAATTAATTTAACAACTCAGGGGCATTTTGGTAATTTTCCACTTCATTGAGAAATTGGGGTGTTACAGGCCGAACCCTATCGTTCCTTATTTTCCTTAAAAATATATCAAACCTATATGTTTTGATCCTTTGATGGTTCTCATACATACATCCATAATTTTCATGCTTTGAAACCCAATAAAATTATTAACCAACTTCCATGGTTTTCATGATCTAATTGCATCTAAAACCATCAACCATACTTCCGTTTAAAATAAATCATAAATAAACTTTCACATGGGGTTCGGCCATACAACATGGCCGAACCCTATGATTCATCTTTTCCTCCCATAAATCAGATAACCATGATCAAAGTCTTTGATGGGGTTCGACCATACCTTATAGCAGAAACCCATGGTCCATGGTTCTTATACATAAGTCCATTTACACCCTTTAAAACCTTTTAAAATTATAAACATAACTCTATGATTTTCATCCTCCAAACTTCCATTAAAATAACCAATGTCCTTCCATGGGGTTCGGCCATACAACATGGCCGAACCCTATGGTTCATCATTCCATTAAATTACTATATTCATCCCCCAATTTTCTTCCATGGGGTTCGGCCATACACCATGGCCGAACCCTATGGTTCCTTTCTTTAAACAAAATTATCGAAATTACTTACCGGTTCCGCTACTCCTCCTGTTTTCCTTTGCTCCGACTTGTTCTTCCGATCCTTTTCTTCCTTAGCCTCTTTCTACTTGATCTTTCACACAGTTGGTTGCCCTCTCCTTCTCTGTACACTGCCGAGAACACCTTCTTGACAGAGCACCCAGCATCAAGCCCTCCTTGATTTGTGTATGTCATGCGCCCCTGTTGCCTCTCCTCTATAAAACTTCCAATTGGTCCTATCTTTAGAAGATGCCGACCCTTCAATTTAGCACCTTCCTAGTATCACTCTTTGATAAGGAAAAGGACTCCTTTTAGCGCATTATCATGGATTGCGCATATCTTCTACACGGCAAAGCAACCTATCTTCATTTGGATTAGGCAATCGGATGTCAATGCCTAATCTAAACTCATCTTTGCGTGTTGCCCCTTTAGGACTATCCTTGTTTGGCTATAACTCCTTGATTTTCTGAGAGAAAATTTAGCCTTTGTGATGTATGCGTGTGTGTGTCATCCTCATCCAGACAATCCCTTATTTATAGACATATTGCATTATCATTTTAATTCAGCCCCATTTAATTTAAATTGGACCTTATAACATAACCGTTGGGTCCTAATTGGGCCATTGACCCAACACCTTACCCATCTAAGGTTCATATCCGTTAATTTACAATTAAAATGGCAAATTCCGTAAATATTGATAACATGGAATTCCGAAGTGTTACAGAAGTGATGGGAATAATGGCAAATGTGTAAATATGGGAGAAAATGATAGATCATGGGTTCGGCCATGGCGAATGTGTTTGGTGGACTTAGATTATTATTAATGTTAAATAATTGTTGCATAAGTGATGAGATTAGTGAATCAAAGGATGAATGGTCTTGGAGTTAATTAAAAGATCAAAGGACTTGAAAAAGGGATTAAAATCAAGATGGTGAGGTTCGGCCATGTTGTATGGCCGAACCCCACTAAGGTGTATTTAGTGGACTTAGGGTTTTTAAAGTGGTCTACTTGTATATGATTGGTTAAATCAAAAGAGGGACAAATTCAAGTGGGTGAGGTTCGGCCATGTTGTATGGCCGAACCCCACAAGGTTGTGTTTATGGACTTAGACCTAATGTTAAATCAAATGGAATATGGGATTTACCCCACAAGGTTGTTTGATAAATCCATTTATTTTGACTGTACTTCCTTTGCTATCATTCATTGTTGTTCTCAGATTGAATGTTCAGATTGAATCTTTCGAAGTAACATTGAGACGGTTTCATGTCTCACTGACAGATAAAAATCCTAACTGACCGACTCTTCGGAGTCCGCTGCAAGGGGCCGGATTAATTTACTTCGTTAGATTCAGACTGAACATTCAATCTGAGAACAACAATGAATGATAGCAAAGGAAGTACAGTCAAAATAAATGGATTTATCAAACAAAGCAAAATAGGATATATTTCCCCAATATACTCGAATTGAGAAACAAACAATGGATACTCAGGGAATTCCCCAAAAACAAAGAAAAACCAAGATTGCTTATTTGGAAATTTCCCCAAAAGTAGGAAAATACAAACTTTACGATGAAAACTAAGTCATGATATTTTTCAATGGCTTAGGAAAAAATGTCTCCAAAGAGAAGGACCAAGAGAAGGACCTGACAAAACCCAAATGGGGATGAAGAGGAGGTAGAACAACCTCGAAATGAGGAGGAACAAGAAAATAGCGAATATACCAGTGGTACCACCTGAACTACAAAACTTAGTTCAAGCGGTGGTCACTTCGGTGCTTCAACAGCACTTGAACGGGAATGGAACCACCATCGAGACCAATGACAGGAGCATGGTCAGGGATTTCTAGCAACAGCGCCCTCCTTACTTCAAAGGGAAAGAAGGGGCTGTCGGAGCAGAAAATTGGTTGAAAAAGATCACTCAAATCTTGACCCTACTAAAGATTTCGAGTCATGCTGACAAGATTTTTCTGGCCACGTCACAACTGATCGATGATGCCGGTAAATGGTGGGAGGTGGTAGAGAAGCAGCGAGCATTCCTTCCTGAAGGAGAGAGGACTGCAATGACTTGGGATCAGTTCTCAGCTACCTTCTTGGACCATTATTTCCCTGAGGAGGAGAAGGAGCGCCAGACTCAAGCTTTTCTATATTTGGTACAAGGTACCATGACGGTGGCAGAGTACCACAGGAGTTTCTCAGTTTGTCTTGCTATGCATTCTATATGGTGGATACAAAGTATCGAAGGGCACACAAGTTTGAGCGGGGCCTTCGGCCAAGCATTAGGGCCAAGGTAACCATATTCAAGGCAGCTACATTGGCAGAGGTGGTCAGCAGGGACACTATAGCAGAGCAAGAGATGGCTGAGTTAGTGCGTTTTGACAACCACCGAGCTCAGAGTGGGAGGGGTACATTTCAGCCCAACTTGAAGTTCCGACCGAACTTTAGCAAACCCTCACCATCCACTGGGTCAACAGGGGGCTTTCGTCCCAATCATCCCTCCCCATCTGCATCAGTCACTCAGGCTCCCAGAGGGGTGAACAACTGCTTTCATTGTGATCAGCTAGGCCATTTCAAGAGGGAATGCCCACAGCTCAGCAGACCCTCTCAATTCCAGGGGTTCATTTCGTCCACCAGTTAGGCTAGCTAATTCACGAGGAGGCAGAACATTTAACCAGGCGGGACGGGCGCCTACAGGATCTGGATGGTTGTTGTAACGCCCCGCCCTTTTCGATAATTTCAGAGTCTAGTTTTTTTTTTAAAAGTAATAATAAAACATCGAAAGAGAGCGGGAGGCGTCATGACGCGAGTTAAGTTCAGACTACCTAAGTCTGAACCTTAACTGGCCACCCATGTGTACATGGAATAGACCATGATAGTGAATCACACATGGAACTAACATCAACATGCGGAATAACCTAGATTAATTGCGGAATAAAAAGACAAGATAGCAAGTAACAGTCTTAAACATTATTTATCATAGATCAACCATCCAAATGTTATCAACCTAATCAAACCATAGCAAGTAGTGAATTATTACATGTCCCACAAAAGTATTCAAAAGACAGTAATATAAAGTAGTTCAGTCCTTCATTCAAGCACTTAGACTTGGCTCCCCTCCCGGTCAACGACCTTTCCTTTCCCTTTGCTTGTACCTGCAATCTCCTCTGAGGATAGAATTAGGGCGTTAGATCAACGCACCCAGTAGGTTCCCGAATCAGGGCTACCACATGTTAGCATATAAAACATGCATATACATATCATAATACATGATCATCAAAACAGGTAAAACAATGCTATAATGTATGTACATGCAATGAGCATCCCCCATCATGTACATTCATAGCCATCACTTGACGTGCCTTGCACCGTAAGGGTAAAATACAATACAACTTCCATCTCTTCATCATTGACTGATTCATATCACATATTAGTCCTCCTGGCGGGACTCTCATCGCCTAAAGAGACCAATGTGACTATGATCATCATGTTACTCCTCCTGGCATGACTTGCACCACCGAGGCAGGACGTAACCCATAAATTGCAACACTGTAGAACTTCATTCATTATCCCATGCCTATGCATGAGATGCCAATGCCTGTACGCCATTTGTTAATGCATAATATATCATTTGAAACACATATATTAAAACAAGAGTATCATAAGAAAACTGGGTAAAAACCGTGGTTACAAGTAGGTAGGAAACCTACAGAAGAATCACTTCAGTGTCTGTTCTTTCTTAGGCTTTATCCGGTCACCGCTCGCAGTCGTTCAACTTTCGGTACCTTACCTTATTATGTAACAATAAGTAAATCATACTCTTATTTACATGTTCATTCATATATGAGACCTAAAACATCTTATAAGTCCTTTGATCAATCTCTTCATTTGGCTTGTATTCACAAATTTGTCATTGATCTAACCAATGTCTAATCTTGCTCATAATTAAAGTTCATCAAAATAAACTACCTTAGTGGGGTTCGGCCATACTACTTGGCCAAACCCTACCAATCCAATTTGTACTTCTTAATCCCCTTCACAACCATTCAAATCACTTGGTTCCAATCCTCATTTTCATCCACCAACACTACCCCATTTAAATCAAATAAAAGCCTTAAGGCAACCCATGGGGTTCACTTGATCTGGTTGATCCCTCAACTTCTCATGATTATACATGATTTAATCATGTTAACCCAACCATGAGATACACATGGTTCACGCACATAACCAGCCACCAAAACAGTAATTTAACTTCACCAAAACACATCACTTACTTACATGGGGTTCGGCCATCCAAGGTGGCCGAACCCAATGTCCATGTCTTGGTCTTTTAACCATGTTTTAGGCGTTATTTAAACATGCAATATCAGTATTATATTGCTGCCTTTAAACCTCTTAGAAACCATCTAATTAAATTCATTCAAAACAGTCCATAAAGTCCATGGTTTCCGTGTTTCACAACATGAAAACCAACATCCTTTTACATGGGGTTCGGCCCTCTATGGTGGCCGAATCCAATGGTTATGTTTACTGTTTTTAAACCACAATCATCATGTAATTAACAGCGTATTAACATCAGGTTTTAACTTTAAAAGAAACCTTCCAAAAACCAACATCATATCATGGGATTCAGCCATCCAAGATGGCCGATCCCCATGGTCCATCTTTTCCAATTTTAATCTACTGATTTAGACCACCTAACTTCAGCCTTTTCTGATATACAAACCCATGTTTTAACTCTCTTTAAACATGCATTTTAAATCTATTACAAACATCTAACATCAGTCCTAACTTATATGGTTTTAACTTCTAAAAACCATCAAAACTAACCACTTGTTTCCATGGGGTTCAGCCATGCTAAGTGGCCGAACCCAATGGTCCATTTCCATCTCTTAATCCACTGATTTTAGACCATATAAATTTCAGTCCCTATGTCATTTAGATCCATGTTTTTTAACCATTCTAAAACATGTATTTAAATCTTAAATCAAAATCCAAAACAGTCCACAAAATCCATGGTTTTCATGTTTCCAAAACATGAAAACTATGCAATCTTTTACATGGGGTTCGGCCCTCCATGGTGGCCGAACCCAATGGTTATTTTCACCATTTTAAATCCTCCATAATCAAGGTAAACATTGGTGTATTCGGCCATGACCATGGCCCAATACATACCCTACTTGTTTTATGTTTTTAAACCAAAATATCATCAAGATACTTAACAAATTTTCCAAACTTCCTCCTTGTCTTTGATCCTTGTTTTCTCCCTTTTATTTCTTCTTTTCTTTGTTGTTTTGTGCTTGAATATTTGATGCCAAAACCTCTGCTGTTCCAGCCAAAAAGAACAACGAATTGGAGAGAGGAGAGAGGGAGAGAGAGATGAGGAAAATCTTAGGCTTTGCAATGATAAATTGGCCAAGTGATGGTGTTACATTGGTTTTGTATTTCAGCCATCAACACCCCTCCATTCCCTCATAACTTCTTGCACGCAACGATGGGTCTTGGGTGCTATCCAAGGCACCCCTTGGCAGCTATACATGCAGCCTTACAGCTTCCCAAGCAACTCACCTCAAAACCCATGCTTTTCCATTAATACTACACCATTGAACTCACCAAAACAAGTCCCCAAAGTGTGGGACTTGTTTTGGTTGGGTTGAGGCCAGCCAACCTCTTCAAATTCCTACTTAGCTCAGTGAGTTTACAGTCCCTTCAACTTCCCTTTTGACTCACCCAACTCAAGATATTTTTATTCCAACCCAACTCATCACATTTAATGCATTTCATTTAATGCACATGAGTTGACTCATAACTTGATTTAATTCCAACTCACTTCAGTCCCACTCACTGATTTGACTCGTGTTTTATCTCCCTTGAGGGTCCCCATGGTCAACAATAGTCAACTCGACCCGTTGGGTCCACTTTTAGCTCTTGACCCGTTTTGACTCCATGACCCAATTATGGTATTTTGGTCATTTGTAAATGGTTTTCACATATAGATCAAGCCTACCCATTTCTTCTCCACTTGATTTCTAATCAAATAGGCTTAACCCCATTTAATTTAAACTCACAAAATGGTCAAATCATCCATTTTGAACCGATGGGTCCCATTTGGGCCCTTTGACCCATTTAGCCATTTTTGACCCAAATGATGTAAATTACCCAACCAATCAAACTTAACATTCATAATGTGCTCATATGATTTTAATTTGAGCAATGGGCCCCACTATTTCCTTACTTAAAATCACAAAACAATTAATTTAACTACTCAGGGGCATTTTGGTAATTTTCCACTTCATTGAGAAATTGGGGTGTTACAGTTGTTTACCGTAGCTCCTTCAGCAGTAGTGGATCACTCTGTGATTCAAGATATGGCTGTAGTCAGTAGTTCCTACGCCTTTGCTTTATTTGATTCTGGAGCATCTCACTCTTTCATATCTGCTGCATTCATATCTGCAACTGGAACTTTAGTATAAAAATTGTCCACATCACTCACCATTGTATCCCCCGTCGGAGACACGTCATTGGGGCTTATACACAGTAGTGAATACTGAACTCGCTGGACTCAGATTTGAGTTCAACTATTTGGTACTCGATATGACTGAGTACGATATTATATTCGGCATGGACTGGTTGGCTAGCTTTCAGACCAACATTGATTGATATCGCCTTAGGGTGACATTTTGGTCACCCGAGGGAAAACAACATGTGGTGCGTACTGACAAACAAAGCAGACTGCATGAAAGGTTAAACCACCTGGTATTGAACAGTATCAGAATCAACAAGGCACTGGTGGTTAAACTTCCGGCAATAGTAAAGGACTATGCGGATGTATTCCCAAAAGAACTCTCTAGTTTGCCTCCCATGAGGGAGATTAATTTTGAAATCAAGATGTATCCTAGCACTTCACCTGTGTCATTACCACACTACCGGATGGCACCAGCAGAGATGTCCGAACTAAGGAAGCAGATTGATGAACTGCTCAGACTGGGTTGCATCCGGAACAACACATCATCTTGGGGAGTGTAATACCCCAGATTTTTAGTTTATCAATATTTACAGAAATTGTCATTGAAAGGGTGAAATAATGGTTATGAACCTTAGATGGGTAAGGTGTTGGGTAATGGCCCAATTAAGACCCAATGGATATGTTATAAAGATAAATTTAAATAATTGGGTAACGTGCATTTAATTGGGTCAGGGTGGTTATTTGGGTCAAAAGGCCCAATTGGGACCCAATGGGTTATAGTTGACTTGGTCGACCATTAGGTGAGCTCAAGCCTAATTAGGTTAAGGCTGAATTAAATGGGAATGCAAACAAGTGTTTAAGTTGATTCAAATTAAATGGTTGAGTTGAATTAAATGGTTGAGTTGAGTAATGTGAGTGTAGTGTGAAGGTGAAGGTTTGTTGGTTCAAATCCTAAATCAAGGGGTACACGTTGGCATGGGAGTTTCATCTCAAAGATGAAACCCCCACATGGAGAAGTAATGGAAAGGTGTGGTTCATTTCAAATTCAAATTATAGAACACGTTGGATGCATGGGAGTTCTATCCCATGCATGAAACTCCAAAGATGGAGAATGAATGGAATTAGCGTTTTTGTGGAGTTACACAAGAGGTGGGGAGTTGTTTATTTTAAATTCAACCATGGGTACACGTTGGAAAGTGGGGGAAGTTTCATCTCATGGATGAAACCCCCAAAATGGATAATGAAGAGTTGAGGAGTTTCTTATTTCAAAATTTAATTCCAAATAAGAACTAAAGGGGAGTTGGACGGTTTGGTGGGCTAAGGCAAGACAAAACCGTTGGCAACATGGGAGTTTCATCTCATGGATGAAACCCCCACATGGGCAAATAATGAGGGATGGCGGTTACATACTTCAAATTCACACATGCCATTGGGCACATGGGAGTTTCATCTCATGGATGAAACCCCCAAGATGGAAGATGAAATGGAGTTTGTGGAGGTTACACAAGACATCCCATTGCAGCCATTGGAGCCTTGGGATTTCATCTCATGGATGAAACCCCCAAGGGATTCATTAAGGAGGGAGGTTATGAAGATGGGAGTTACACAAGGGTTTAACCAAAAGGCATTACCTTGGCCGACCATCTCATGTGGAACAAAAGAATTGGATCTTCATCTCATACTCTTCTTCTCCCTCTTGGTAGTTCTTCTCTCCCTCAAAATCATCTTTTGGCCGATCACTCCCTAAGACCAAAGGATTTAGAAAAGTGTTGATCTCAAACTACTAAGCAAGGCTGAATTCTATCTCTCTCAAACCTATACCCCTCTTGGCCGAACCACTTTTGGAGGTGTTTATTGATCAAGCTCACACTCAGCCAAAGGAACAAGAAAGAAGGAGGAAAAAGGCCAAGGAACAGAAGAACAAGCCGGAGCAAAAAACAAATTGGAGGAGCCGCGGAAACGGTAAGTGCTCGACAAATTTTATAAACTAGAAAAGAGGGTCAAAGGTCAAGGATATGGTTCGGCCATTGCATGGCCGAACCCTAATTTTTTATTATGGAATGATAAAAGCATGATCTTGGTATTTTAATTGAAAGAAGGAACCATAGGGTTCGGCCATACATGAAGGAACATTGGTGATTAATAAGTTTGTGAAAGATGATAACCATGGAACGACATGGGATAAATATGTTAGTGGATTTTAAAGGTGGTCAAGGAAACATGATCCGACCATTGCATGGCCAAACCCTAAAAGGGATATACAAGAACCATTGAATATGAAAAAAGGTTCGGCCATGATGTATGGCCGAACCCATCAAAGGTTAAGATTATGGCTATGGGATTTAAAAGATGAGATAAGGAACCTTAGGGTTCCGCCATGTTTCATGGCCAAACCCCATGGAAGATTATTGATGTTTTTAAAGGGTTTTAAATGAATGTAAAGTGATGGACTTGGATGCATTTTGATTATCAAAAAGAATGGAAAAGAGGAGCACCAAAACCAAAGGGTGAGGTTCGGCCATGGTGTATGGCCGAACCCCACCAAGTGCTATGTATGGTATTTTATTTTTAAAGGGTCTAAAAGGATTTAAATGGATGAAGGTGTGAGAAACAATTATAGATGAATAAAAGGTTTTAATGGAAACAAGGAACCATAGGGTTCGGCCATGTGTATGGCCGAACCCCATGGAGTGATAATGGTGGATGATTAAGGGCTAGATGATTAATATGTGAATGCTTAGATGAATGGATTGGCAATTGGACGTAATTAAAAAGGATTAAAGGACCAAAATTTATGATGGTGAGGTTCGGCCATGTTGTATGGCCAAACCCCACTAAGGTGGATTTTGGTGAAATAAAGGTTAAGTAATTAGTTAAGAGGTGATTAAGTGATAAATAAAAAGAAGGGTTAAAATTAAGGTAAGTGAGGTTCGGCCATGGGGTATGGCCGAACCCCACAAGTTGTGTTTTTGGACTTAGGTTATTATGTGGGTTAGATGATTAATGTATAAATGGATAAATCAATGGAATTGTGTGATTGGGCTTAAGAACCCAAAGGAGGGACTAAAACAAAATAAGTGAGGTTCGGCCATGGTGTATGGCCGAACCCCACAAGGTGTGTATATGATTTTGGACATTAAATCAAATGGGAATTTAGTTTGACTTGTTGTTATGTAACAAGGTGACGGGACCTCACAAACAGTATAAGGTCGTAAACGGTTTTCGGACAAGAACGTGGTCAAACTAGTTGTCATTGGTAGGATTCTACCTTATTGAAACATGGATATGTAAATGGTTTTATCTTATTTGATGGTTTATGTTGTAATTATATTATGTTTCAAAAGTGAAGTTTTTAAAGCCATGGTTAATTATATTGCATAGCATATGAATATGTACATCTCATGCATGGCATGGAAGGGGAATTTCTAACCGGAGGCCACACTCCGTCAGGGCTTCCGTAAGGCAATCGTGGGAAGACCTTGATGTGGATAATGCCATCAAGAAGAATCCGGAGGGCACACTCCGTTGGGGCGTCTGAAAGACCACTGTGGGGTTACCTTGATGAGGAGAATTCCATCAAGAGGTTACACGTATGTGATGGGTGGGACTCATTACATAAGACATATGGCATGGCATGATTTTATATGATATTGAGGATATGATATTTTATATGACATTTGATACTAACCCATGTGATAGCCCTATTTAGAATTCCTACTGGGCGCGTTGTTCTAACACCCTGCTTCTACGCTAGTGAATGACTGCGGAAACGAAGGGATCGATGAGCGTGAATGAAATCAAGCTTAGAAGCTTGAATGAGTTTACTTAATAGTTGTTTAAAGTTATTATTTGGACTTGTAATTTGAGATAACTTAGAATGTCGGACATGTAATAACTTAGTTATGTTGCTATGGTTTGGAATGATTTGTTGAATGTTTAAGTTAAGATAATTTTGGATATTTGACTAAGTACTTTGCTATCTAAAATGGAGTAGACTTAGGTTCTATTATAATCCGCTTTTAGTTTAGGTTAGTTTCCGCAAAGATTATATTTTTCTATGTGTGAACCATTCTCATGGACTTAGTCCATGCACAAATAGGTTTGGCCAGTTAAGGGTCGGACTTTAGAAGTCCGGACTTAACTCGCGTCGTGACATTCCGCTCTTTATCACTTTTGTTTATTTTTTATTTTTTTAAAAAATAGACTCTGATTTCGAGTGAAAAGGCGGGGTGTTACAGAGAACTCCGGTGTTGTTTGTAAAGAAGAAGGACGGTACACTCCAAATGTGTGTGGATTACTGAAAACTGAACCACCTGACTGTCAAAAACAAGTATCCTCTACCCAGGATCGATGATCTATTTGATCAACTTAGAGGTTCCAGCCATTTCTCTAAGATTGATTTGATGTCCGGATACCACCAAATTCGGGTTAGGGAGGAAGACATAGAGAAGACAACCTTCAGAAAGCGGTATGGACAATATGAGTTTGTAGTTATCCGTTTGGACTCACCAATGCACCGACTGTGTTCATGGATCTAATGAACAGGATTTTCCATCCTTACTTGGACCAATTTGTCATTATATTTATTGATGACATTTTGATTTATTCCAAAACTCAGGAAGAACATGTTGAGCACCTGAGGATAGTTCTGGACACGTTGAGGAACAACATGTTATATGCCAAAGCCAGCAAGTGTGAATTCTGGCTACCCAAGGTTAACTTCTTGGGACATGTCATATCAGCAGAAGGTATAGCCGTGGATCCGGCTAAAGTGGCGGTAGTGAGAGAATGGAAGGCGGCAAAGAATCTAACTGAGATCCATAGCTTCTTGGGATTGGCTGGTTACTGCAGGAAGTTTATCATGGACTTCTCCAAGATAGCATCTCCACTTATCCGACTCACTCAGAAAGGAGTCAAATTTGAGTGGTCAGATGTGTGCAACCGGAGATTTGAGGACCTGAAAGATAGACTTACAACGGCTCCTATTTTGATTTTGCCAGAAAGAGGCAAGGGTTATGAGGTACAATGCGACGCTTCAGGAGAGGGACTTGGGTATGTCCTCAGTCAAACTCATCGTGTGGTGGCTTATGGTTCAAGACAATTGAAAATACATGAACGCCTCTATCGTACACATGATCTTGAACTAGCCGCAGTAGTCTTCGCTCTCAAACGCTGGAGACACTATTTATATGGCGAGAAATTTGAAGTGTTTTTAGATCATAAGAGCTTGAAGTACTTGTTTGATCAGAAAGAGCTCAACTTGAGGCAGCGCAGATGGATGGAATATCTGCAAGATTATGAGTTCGCACTTCGTTATCACTCTTGCAAGGCGAACAAGGTGGCAGATGCCCTCAGCCGCATATCACATACATCAGTGGCATGTTTGATCAGGACAGAATGGGAGATGTTGAATACCATACGAGAGTTCAATTTATATATCAATAACCATGGGAGTATGTACAATTTGATCATATGGTCCAACATGGTTACCAAGATTGCACAGGAACAGCAGATAGACCCGGAAGTGGAGGAGATATGGGTCAAGAAGTCTACCGGAATAGGAGTTACGACCACGACAAGGTCTTGTATTCCGAGGAAGGATATATGTGCCTAAGAACTGCATAAGAGAATTACTGATTGAGACACATCAGACCAAACTCTCTATTCATCCAGGCAGCACCAAGATGTATCACGACCTGAAGAGGCATTACTGGTGGCACGGACTCAAGAGGGATATGGCAAAATTTGTGGCTCATTGCTTAACTTGTCAATAGGTTAAGACGGAACATCAGAAGCCACCCAGGTTACTCAAACCTTTACCAGTGCCGGAATGGAAATGGGAGCACATCTCCATGGATTTTGTGACAGGGTTGCCAAAGTCTTCAAAGGGCAATGATGCAATATGGGTCATGGTAGACCGACTAACCAAGTCTGCACATTTTCTTCCCATTAAGATGACAGACTCATCTGAGACTTTGGGTCGGCGGTATATCAAGGATATCATCCGATTACATGGTATTCCACGGACTATAGTGTCCAACAGAGATGGCCGATTCACCGGCAGAGTATGGCAGAGTATGTAGTCGGCCATGGGACCAGATCTACTGACTAGTACAACATTCCATCCTCAGACTAATGGGCAGTCTGAGAGGACAATACAAATATTGGAGGATATGCTAAGAGCATGCATGCTAGATTTCAAGGGTGGATGGGAGGATCACTTGCCGTTGGTAGAATTCTCATACAACAACAGTTATCAGGCAAGCCTCCAGATGGCTCCATTTGAGGCTTTATATGGTTGACCATATAGATCACCCGTGTGTTGGATAGAGGCCGGTGAGCCTGCATTGATTGGACCTGAGTTGGTTGCAGAGACTACAGTGTAGATACAGGTGATACGACAACATCTATTGGCTGCGCAAAGTCCTCAGAAGAGCTATGCTGACAAGAGGAGGAGGTTCCTTGAATTTGAAGTGGGGGACATGGTGTTCTTGAAAGTCTCGCCACGAAAGGGACACATGAGATTTGGAAAAAAGGGAAATTGTCGCCAAGAGATGTGGGACCGTTTTCAATCATAAGAAGGATGGGGGATGTGGCTTATCAATTGCCACTCCCTTCACAGTTGACATCTTTGCACGATGTGTTCTATATATCGATGTTGAGGAAGTACAATCTTGATCCCTCTCATGTACTGAATATACAAGACATAGATGTCCAAAGCGATGTGACATACGTCGAAAAGCCTGTCCGAGTGGTGGACACAGAGCAAAGGGTATTATGAAACCGAGCGATCCAGTTTGTTAAGGTGGTATGGGATCGACACGGTAATGAGGAAGCCACATGGGAACTGGAGTCGGAAATGAGAACAGCTCATCCTGATCTATTTATGTAAATGTTTGAAACCCTACTTCGCTCGATTTTCGGGACGAAAATTTTAAAAAAAGGATTGTATTGTAACACTTCGGAATTCCATGTTATCAATATTTACGGAATTTGCCATTTTAATTGTGAATTAACGGATATGAACCTTAGATGGGTAAGGTGTTGGGGCAATGGCCCAATTAGGACCCAACGGTTATGGTATAAGGTTCAATTTAAAGTAAATGGGTAAGGCGCATTTAATTGGGTCAATGTTGCTATTTGGGTCAAAATGCCCAATTGGGACCCAATGGGTCGTGGTTGACTTGGTTGACCACCAAGTGAGTTCAAGCCTAATTAAATGGGGCTTAATTAAAATGGGAATGCAATCAAGTGAGTGAGTTGATCTTAAAGTGATGAGTTAAGTGAGTTGAGTTGATTTGAATTAAATTATATGAGTTAGGTGAGTTGGAATGGAGTTTCATCTCATGGATGTGTAACGCCCCGCCCTTTTTCACTAGCTTTTTTCCTTAAATTCAGAGTATATTTTTTTTTTTATAACAGAGTAGTGATAGAGCGGGGGGACGTCACAACGCGAGCTAAGTCCGAACTTCCAAAGTCCGACCCTTAACTGACCAACCCTATGTGTGTATGGACCAAGTCCACGAAACTGGTTCACACATAGCAATATCAATTTGCGGAATACCTGCGGAATCATAACATCAATTTGCGGAATCATAATAGAACCAAGTTCTATTCCATTCAGATAGCAAAATACGTCAAGTCTTTAATCATCATTATCTTAGGATAATTATTCAGTAAAATATCCAACCATAGTAAATTCATCTAAGTTATTACAATCCGAATTCTAGATACTCAAAATACAAGCCCATGAGTATCTTAAACAAAATATAAAACTAAAAGCGTTCCAAGCTCCTATGCTTGTCCCTTTCACGTTTAGCATTTTCCTCGTTTCCTGCATCATCCACTAAAGGGTAGAAATAGGGCGTTAGTACAACTCGCCCAGTAGGTATTCCAATTAGGGTTAACACATGGGTTAGTACCAACAATCCATATATAATATATATCAAAACCAGTTATAATAAATCATTCCATACTTTCAAAACATTGTATCCAAAACAGTGTATGATAATAGAGATCCAATCATACCGATAAAACCAGAAACCTTGCATGATAATAAAGATCATAATCATGCGATTCAATGCCATGCCATGCTATCATATGCAATGAATCCCGCCCATCACAAAACATAGGGTATACTACTGATGGAATTCTCCTCATCAAAGTATCTTCCTGGTGGAATTCTCGTCACCAAGGTCTTCTCTCTTGATGGAATTCTCTTCATCAAGGTATTTCCCACAGTTGCCTTACGGATATTCGGACGGAGTGTGGGCTCCGGTTACTTAGTATCCTGTTGATGGAATTCTCATCATCACGGTATCCCCTGATGGAATGCTCATCACCAGGGTCTTCATACATAATGTCCTCTTGATGGGATTCTCATCATCAAGGTATCCCCCACTAGTGCTTTACGGACACCCCGACAGAGTGTGGGTCCCCGGTTACCTGTCATCCCTCCCATGCCATGCATGAGATGCAAATACCACATGCTATGCAATTATACAAAATCATAGCATTTAAAAGCTCATATTTAAAGCACATGCTATTTTATCAAATAAACATAGCATATAAAATCACCATTTGAAACATATCCTTTACAATATAAATTCATTAAATCAAGATAAAAACAATGTACATAAACCCATGGTTTCAAAGAGGTGGAATCTTACCAAAGACTGATACGTGTCCTTGCGTCTTTCGTCCGGTAACCGCTCACGATGGTAGACACCTTGTGAGGTCCTGTTACCTTATAATATAACAATCAATCAAAACCAAGTCCCACTTGATTTACAATATTTTAAGTCCCTAAACCAATCCCCATGGTTTATCATTTTCAGCCTTTATTACCAAATTGCCATTGGTCTAATCTTTAATTAATAATTCATTCATTTAATCCAACGTTCGAAACCCTAGGTTCATCAAACAATTACCATGGGGTTTGGCCACATCTCATGGACAAAACCCATGGTCCCTTATTTTCACTTAATTACCAAAATGCCATTATACATATCCATAGCCATTTACCTTCCCTATTTTCATATATTTACAAGATTGCCATCCATGGTTAATATAACCCAATATTCTTATTTACAATATACTTAGGCTAATAATTAACCCATTAATCCATATTCATGGGGTTTGGCTATACCCACGGCCGAACCCATGATCTTTCATTTTAGGTAATAATTACAAAATTTCAATTCAAGGCTAACCTTCCTTTTTAGCAAGTATTTACAACCTTGCCATTGCCTCCAACAGCTTAGGCTTAGGTTCCAACACATAGGTCCATTTATTTATTTTAAACAAGTTAGGTCCATACATGAACCCTAAAAAAATACCTTAACCACTTAAGTCCCTAAAGAACCTCATGGAGTTCGGCCATACACCATGGCTGAACCCATGATCCTCCATTGTGGCCTTAAATTACTCTTTTGCCATTCATAACATTTCATTACCAATAACATACTTAAATCCATTGTTTACTTGCTCAAACAGCCAATTATTTATTCATGGTTCACAATACCAATAGCCTATAAAAATGGTCCATCATCTTAGGTCCATAATTAGAAAGTCTATAAATAGAAACTTTCTAAATTCAATATACAACTTCCATAAATAAAAGCTTTCTAATTAGTATCCAACTTCCATATTTGAATCCATAACTCAAGTTGCCTTCCTTTTCAATCAACAAGTCCATATTTAGAAGATTTCCAATTTAGCACCCATTCTTCCATAATTGGATAGTTTCCCAATTTAATATGCATCTTTCCATAATTGGAATGCTTTCTAAATTTAGCGTGCAACTTCCATAATTAGATATTTCATATTTAGCATGCATACTTCCATAATTAGATAACTTACTAATTTAATATCCATTTTTCTATTCTTGGAGACTTACCAATTAATTCTTCACCTTCCATGATGGGAGACTTACCAGTTAATTCTTCACCTTCCATAATTGGAGACTTACCAATTAATTCTTCACCTTCCATGATTGGAGACTTACCAATTAATTCTTCACCTTCCATAATTGGAAACTTTCCTATTTAATCCTTACTTTCCATAATTAATTAATCATACATCAAAATACTATTACAACTCCATGGGGTTCGGCCATACACCATGGTCGAACCCTATGGTTCATAAGATTATCTTTTAAAAATCCGTACATAGTATTCAATGGCTTTCATCATCCATACTTCCATAAAATTCACCAAAGTCTTTCCATTTCATGGCCGAACCCTATGGTTCATCCTTTTTTTTTAAATTCCATTATTCATCCATTAAAGATATTATAATCAGCCCCCAATCTCCTTCCAATAAAAATCAACAAAAACATCTATTAAAACCATATCAATTTATTAATAACCTTCCATGGTTTCCAACCCATAAAAGTCCATTATCTAAACCATGTCTTTCCATGGGGTTCAGCCATTAACCTTGGCCGAACCCTATGGTCCATTTTTCCATTAAAAATAACCATAGTTCTTAAATCAAAATTTGGAATCACTTACTGGTTCCGCGACTCCTTCGACTTGTTCTTGCTCTTTCAATTTTCTACTTTCCTTAGCCTTTTCTCCTCTTTGATCTTTCACAAACTAAGAACTCCTCTTGCTAATGTGCAAACCAGCGCCAATGCTTGCTGGTTTTGTGTGATGCCGTGTGCCTCTCCTTCTCTCCCTTTATTACTTCCAATTTGTCCCAATTTAAAAGGTACCAAGACCCCCTTAGACTTAGCCCTTGTTAATGCCGTGTATCCCTTATTTCATTGTGTATTTGCCGTGTACCCTATTGCCTCTTATAAAACCTCCATTTAATCCCATCTTAGAACGTGCTATGCGCCCCTCCTTGCTTTCTTTTATTAGACCTCTCTTTGATCCCAACATAGAATGTGATATGCGCCCATTGTGTTTAACAATTAATCTTCCAATTAATTCTATCTTAGAAGGTACTAAGATAAATAATTCCTAAAATCATTCATCAATACCTCCCATACACGCCCCAAGCAATCCATATTTATCTCTAGATATCTTCTTAAGATATTCAAACATAAAATCATTGGATATAGATATCTATAATTCGGCCATGTAATGTATATTCCATTAAAAATATTAACATCCATTCTATGTTAACCCCGCATACACGGCCATGATCTTTTATTTAATCTTAGCCATTTTGGATTATTATTTACTTCAACTCCATTTAATTTTTATTGGAAACAATTCTAAATCGTTGGGTCTTAATTGGGTCATGGCCCAATTCTTTATCCATATAAGGTCCATAACTAATGTTCACAAATTAAATGGATTATTTTCATACAAAAATAATTAACTGAAAATCCGAGGTGTTACAGGATGAAACTCCCACATGGAGAGATGATGGAGGTGGACGGTTACCCATTGCAAATTTCAAATTCAAAGGCACATGTTGGAGCCTTGGAGTTTCATCTCATGGATGAAACTCCCACATGGAGAGATAATGGAGGTGGACGGTTACCATTTCAAATTTCAAATTCAAAGGCACACGTTGGAGCCTTGGAGTTTCATCTCATGGATGAAACTCCTACATGGAGAGATAATGGAGTTGGACGGTTACCATTTCAAATTTCAAATTCAAAGGCACATGTTGGACCCTTGGAGTTTCATCTCATGGATGAAACTCCCACATGGAGAGATAATGGAGGTGGACGGTTACCCATTTCAAATTTCAAATTTCAAATTCAAAGGCACGTTGGAGCCTTGGAGTTTCATCTCATGGATGAAACTCCCACATGGAGAGGATAATGGAGGTGGACGGTCACCCATTTCAAATTTCAAACAAAGGCACACGTTGGAGCATTAAGGAGAGAGGTTAAGGAAAATGGGAGTTACACCAAGGACTTTACCAAAGCCATCATCCTTGGCCGACCACATCATTGGAACAAAACAATTTTGATATTCATCTCACTCTCTCCCTCTCCCTCTTGGTTGTTTCTCTCCCTCAAACCCTCTCTTGGCCGATCACTCCTCAAGACCAAAGACATGGAGTTTCATCTCAAAGTTCTATCATTCTCACACAAGGCCGAACTCTCCCTCTCTCTCAAGTTTCACTCTCGGCCAAAGAAGTAAGAAGGAAGGAGGAAGAGGCTAAGGAAGGAAAGGATCGGAAGAACAAGTCAGAGTGAAGGAAAACAGGAGGCGTCGAGGAACCGGTAGGTATTTTGATATATTTGGTTTAAAGTAAGGAACCATAGGGTTCAGCCATAGTGTATGGCTGAACCCCATGGAAGAAAATTGGGGGATAATTATGGTATTTTAATGGAAAGGAATTAAGGAATTTTTATGGGTCAAAGTATCTTTAAGAGAAGATGATGAACCATAGGGTTCAGCCATGTTGTATGGCCGAACCCCATGGAAGAACATTGGTTATATTTTAATGGATCTTGAGGGATAAAAATCATGGACATATGGGTATGAGTTTAAAAGGTTTTTACACGGTTTAAATGGATGTGTGTATGAGAACCATCAAAGGACTAAATCTTAGTTGTATGATTTTTAAAAGAAATTAAGGAACCATAGGGTTTGGCCATGTTACATAGTCGAACCCCATGGAAGTGTGTTAGTAATGGTTTATGGACTTAAGTATTTTTAGATCATGGTATATGATGATAAAAAAGGATGAATCTAAACCTCATGGAGGGACCTTGGTTTATGGACTTAAAAATGGTAATGGATTCAATGGAGAAATTGGAATTTAGACATCATAGGGTTCGGCCATGGTGTATGGCCAAACCCCATGAACCTTCTTAAATGGGTCATTTTTTGTTCTATGTATGTGTAAAGGAAGGGATTATCAAAACAAGGAATAAAGGGAATTATTAGAGTTTTATGTTATATGAATCATTTATGAATCTAGTTTATGATCAATTTTGGACCTAAGCATGAAGTGATGGGAATAATGGCAAATGTGTAAATATGGGAGAAAAATGATAGATCATGGGTTCGGCCATGGTGTATGGCCGAACCATATGAGGAATGTGTTTGGTGGACTTAGATTATTATTAATGTTAAATAATTGTTGCATAAGTGATGAGATTAGTGAATCAATTGATGAATGGTCTTGGACTTAATTAAAAGATCAAAGGACTTGAAAGGGGACTAAAATCAAGATGGTGAGGTTCGGCCATGTTGTATGGCCGAACCCCACTAAGGTGAATTTGGTGGACTTAGGGTTTTTAAAGTGGTCTACTTGTATATGATTGGTTAAATCAAAAGAGGGACAAATTCAAGTGGGTGAGGTTCAGCCATGTTGAATGGCCGAACCCCACAAGGTTGTGTTTATGGACTTAGACCTAATGTTAAATCAAATGGATATGGGATTGACTTGTTGATATGTAACAAGGTGACGGGACCTCATAACCGGTGCGCGATCGTGAGCGGTTGCCGGTTTAAGAAGCAAGGACACTTTAGTGGTCTTTTGTAGGATTCTACCTTTTTGAAAACATGGTTTATGTATTATGGTTTTTATTTTATTTTGATGAATTTATGTTGTAAAAGATATGTTCCAAATGTGAGTTTTAATGCTATGTTTATAATATAAAATAGCATGTATTTCATTAGCATCTCATGCATGGCATGGGGTGAAGGATATGTAACCGGAGGGGCCACACTCCATCGAGGCGTCCGAAAGACCACTGTGGGGATATCTTGATGTGCATTTTCCATCAAGAGGTAACTGGAGGGGCCACACTCCGTCAGGGCGTCCGAAAGACCTATGTGGGTGTACCTTGATGATGAGAATCCCATCAAGAGGTTATATGTACTTTTGATGGGTGGGACTCATTGCATTTGACATCATGATATGGCATTGTTTTATATAGTTTTGACATTACGTTATTATATGTGATTTGTACTAACCATGTGTAGACCCTAAATGGAATACCTACTGGGCGCGTTGTTCTAACCCCTACTTCTACCCTAGTGGATGATACAAGAAAGGAAAGGGACGATGAACGTCATCAGAGCCAAGCATAGGAGCTTGGATATGTGATTGGATTTTATTTTATTTAAGTTACTCATGGACATGTAATTTGAGTAGCTAGATTTCGGGCATGTAATAACTTAGATAATTTTTGCTATGGTTTGAATGGTTTGATGGATATTTAAGTTAAGTTTAATTATGATTTAGACTTGAAGTACTTTGCTATATAAAAAGGAATAGATTTAGGTTCTATTATAATCCGCAGTTTATGATTTATTCCGCAAGTTAATATATTACGTGTGAGCCGTTTTCATGGACTTAGTCCATGCACACGTAGGGTTGGCCAGTTAAGGGCCGGACTTTAGAAGTTCGGACTTAACTCGTGTCGTGACATCCCGCTCTTTATCTCACTCTTTATTTTTTTTTACAAAAAATAGACTCTGATTTTCCTGAAAGCAAGTGAAAAAGGGCGGGGCTTTATAAAATCACCCCCTAAGTATACCCAATTTTAAGTGCTTGGAAAGGGGAAGAAAAGTTAAACTTTTTAACCAATTTTTGAAAAATAAAAAAGTTAAGGTAAATCTAACAGACATTGCCGACACCACCGACGGCAATTAAAGGACGAAATTCACTTGCACTGTGATTTTCAAAGGTTATAAAAATGGGTTTTGGTTGTCAAAAAAATTTACCAGTTCACAGAGTTTTTTTAAGTTCATTTTCAAAGCTTATCAGGTAGCCCTTTTGTAGTGGATTTTTAGCTATCTTCTAGATAAACTTTAGTAGAATCTCTGTCCAAGTTTTGGAATAAAAATATCTTGTAGATCTTCCATGGGAAGCCAGAGAAAACCTTTACTTGATCACGGCGGACTGCTCAAAACCCAGCAGACATATCACGTTTTACGATATGTCGACTTTGTCCAGCCGATATATGTCCAACGTGGATATGTATGTAAAAAGTAAAATCGACATATTGAGTTTTTATGATGTATCGACCTCATCCTGCCGATATATGTTCAAAATTCAACATATTATATATATATATATATATATATAAGTTAAACCGACACATCGAGTTTTACATACATATCAGATGAAGAACTAGAGGATAAATCAACATTTTGCGATACATACATAAATGGTACACATCGCCATTTCACGATGTGTCGTGAAAATACATATATCGACAGAAGTCGATATGTCGAGTTTTAACAGACAGTTTTGGATGTGATTTTCATCAAAAATGTTAGCTTCTGTGAACCTCTTTTAAATATATGAATTATTTATACTGTTTTAAATGTTTTAAATAGATTATTGAAAAACACTCGCCAACCAAAGGTGAAGAGATTCAACCACACTATGTGTTTATTAAAATGCATCTCATTTTGCATTTAATATAATATTCCTTATACCATTAGCCCTACGGCAATAAGTGGATGTTCGTGGTTATTTTTATTGACCGAAAGGATGTGATCGGATTAGAATGCGAAATCGACACTGTTCACACGTAAAGTGGTGATTACGAGTTTATATGTATGAAACGTGAACATGAAGGTGTTTCAGGACGTCAAGATCTAGCCATCCTAAAGCGGAGTACCGAAGTCATTTATTCCTAGAGACTAGATGGTATTGTTATGTTAGTAATCTAAAGATAGACCAAGTATCAAACCGTGATTCCGATTAGAATACGCGTATTTGTGTATAATTGTGTGTGTTGTAGGATAATTAATCTATGTGATAAATGATGAGTATAGGCTAAACGTACCCGACTGGAGAGAATAGTAACACTTATTTTTGTTATAATTTATAACCCATTGGTGGGATTTTGAATCTGTGTTTAGTTTCCCATCTTAGTATAATTAAAAACTGATTCTTGATATTTGTATCATGATTCCATGCGGGAGGGCTTAGGAATCCATGTTAGCTGAATGAGATTATTATGATCATATATGTGAGGGATACTATATGGGTTGACATTTGTGTTTAAATCTATATATTGATGTGCATGTTGATTGGTGTACTATGCATATCAAATTACCTCACACCAATGTATGAAGTACCTAGCTCGTGGAGAGCACTGGTACGAGGTGTATTTAAAATGCGGGTTGTGTGAAGCATGAGCATGAATTTACCGGTGGCGTAGGAAACATATTATTCGCAGCTAGGAAAGAGTCGTAGACGTCGTTTGGCGTCGGTATCTTTTTGAGAAAGAAAGGACATTTCATGGTAGATAATTGAGTTGATATTATTCTGCACGATTTCTTTGTGTATAAACTATTGTTTGATAATATATTTATTATGTTGATAATATGCTTTATTATGTAGGACTTTCTGTTGTTTTCTCTTCACTAAGCTTATGAAGCTCACACCCTTTACGAAACAGAAAACCCGAGGGATGAAGGACAAGAGAATCTTCAACTGCAGTGAAGGGTGGAAACCCTCTAGTTATCTACCCAATGTTGGGATCTTATGCTTTAGATATTGTACGTATGAACATGCAATGTAATGAACCCTATATAGTGTTCGTTGAAACACTGAAGGCTGTAATAAAGTCTACTTCGTTTCTTATGTACAATTCTGATGTTGATGGGTTTTTTTATAGTGAATGTAAGGTAGATTACGTGTGATACTTTCTACTTGACTTTTCTAAGAGGAAAAGTCATAGATTACATGTTGGTTAGTAGTGTAACTACATACTATGCGTCAAAGTAAAATCTGCTGAGGTTTTGGGTTTTAAGCAGGCCCATGATGACCCCTCCATCTGCCTGGAATTCTTACCTGCTTGGTATGGTTGGATCCAAGGCTGCCAAATGTCAGATCCAAATTGTGTCTTATGAGATGTTAAGTCCATGTATTAATGTGATTTTCGCAAACACTCAGTATAAGTGCTAGAAAAAAAATCTCACGTCAGTGGGCCCAGAGGGTCGGGGCGTGATAGGACCAGAGGAGGAGGAAAGGAGAAAGAGAAAAACACAATGGAAAAATAGACAGAGACCCAGTGTTTCTTGTATTTCTTTGATTCCAAATCCATGTATTGTAATTCAAACTCCATTTTTATGAATGAAATCGAAGTGTAATGAAATATTAGATTATGGTTTTCCAATTGATCTATATTTGTGTTTGTGTTTATTTTTATTTTCTAGATGTAACTCTATGGACAAATTTATTGTGCGAATAAGAAATTTTGGATGATCCCTATTATAATTTCTAAGGCTCTTATTTTAAGAGTGTGATGGAAATTTATAGTTGAAATAGGTTCATATTTTTATCATTCAATTAGAAGGTCCATTTTTTGGTGATTCCCTGTTTTGATTTGTAAGGCTCATATTCGTAAGAATGTGATGAAATATTTAGAATTGAGAGAGGGACCTATCTTTATCATTCAAATCTAAGGTCTGTTTTGTGATGAGTACCTTAATGAACTTCGTATATTTAATCTTTAAAATAATTGTAAACATTAATACAAATATAGTCAGTTTACGTGAGGTCCATGTCTAGGCTTCATTTTATTAATAAAATTTGGAAAACAGTGCTGCCGTGATTTTCTTAGATCCAATTCCAATGTAACATATGTATATTTGTTGATTTATTTGATTCTTTATTTTTTTATTCTTTATGTTATTTTTCCCACTACTATCTTAATGGCGAACTAGGTTGAGATTGATTTAAGTGTATTTTAATTTTGTTCTCTTAAACTAGTTTGAGATTATTTGCATATTCTAGATCTATGCCATTGTTTTAATTAGTTAGATTTTAGATTTAGATGATGATACTCTAACTTTTGATTTGATTCTTAAAACTGGAATGCCACTAATTTAAAGTCATATTTGTAAAAATTAGAATTTGATTTTCATATTTAGGTTATTTCTAAAGATCTATATTTTTTTAATCACAATGTTTCAATTTCAAATATTTTATTTTTGCATGTATTTTGTTGTTTCCATGTGGGATCAACCTTTTACTCAATCGCTATACTATTAAATGGTTCATGCGCTTGCGAGTTAGAAATTTAAAATTTGTGCAACAGTAGTATAGTTGAGTACTCATGTACGTAGACATCTATTCCATTATGATGTTCATTACATTCCATGTAACACCCCGTCCCACTACGGGTGTGTTCTGTAACGCCCCGCCCTTTTTCACTTGCCGAAAATCAGAGTCTATTTTTTATTTTTTTAAATAGAAGAGTGAGAGAGAGTGGGACGCCACGACGCGAGATAAGTCCGTGCTTCTAAAGCCCGACCCTTAACTAGCCAACCATACGTGTACGTGGACCAAGTCTACTAAAATGGTTCACACGTACTCGAGTTAACATGCGGAATAAACGTAACTGCGGAATTATAATAGAATCCTAATCTAGTCCATTTTTAGATAGCAAAGTAGCCCATCACTTAACCATAATTATCTTAAATTTAAACATCCAAAATTAAACATTCAAACTATAGTAAAATATCTAAGTTATTACATGCCCATATGCTAACTACTCAAATTATATTGTCCATAAATAATTTAAGCACAATTAAACTAAAACATCCAAGCTCCTAAGCCTAGCTCCGATCCTGCTCATCGTTCCGTTCCATTCTTGTGTCATCAACTAGGGTAGAAGTAGGGCGTTAGACAACCCGTCCAGTAGGTATTCCAAATAGGGTAACACATGATTAGTACAACATCATATAGATAACATAATATTAAAACCCATGTAAAACAATGCCATGCCATGTGTCTTATGCAATGAGTCCCACCCATTGCCATATCACAATGTATCCTCTTGATGGAATCTCCTCATCAAGGTATCCCCACAGTTGCCTTACGGACGCCCCGACGGAGTGTGTTCTCCGGTTACTTCTTGATGGATAATGCACATCAATGTCTTCCCACGAATGCCTTATGGACGGCCCGACGGAGTGTGGCCTCCGGTTACATATCATCCCTCCCATGCCATGCATGAGATGCAAATGTCCACATGCTATGTAATAGTATAAATCATAGCATAAAAACTCCATATTTGAAACATAACATTTGATACAAAATAACTCATCAAAAGTATGAGCTAAAATCATAGTACATGTCCCATGATTTCAAAGAGGTAGAATCCTACCAATGACAACTAGTATGTCCTTGCGTTCTCGTCCGGAAATCGCTCACCGATCGTTCACTGCTTGTGAGGTCCCGTTACCTTATTACATATCAATCAATTAAATCCATGTTCCATTTTATTTCCTATCATGTCTAAGTCCATAATCATATCTTAGTGGGGTTCGGCCATACAACATGGCCGAACCTCACCCACTTGAATTTGGGTCCCTCTTTTTATTTATTAACCAATCCACATAAGTTTAACCATCTAAGAAACCCAAAGTCCACAAAGTATACCTTAGTGGGGTTCGGCCGAACCTCATTCCCTTAGTTTTGTGCCCTTCTTTATAGTCCTTTGATCTTTTAAATCATGCCATCATTGATTCATAAATCTAATCACTTATACAATAATTATCTAACATTGATAACAACCTAAGTCCACAAAACATTCCTCATGGGGTTCGGCCATACACCATTGCCGAACCCATGATCTTTCATTTTTACCCATGTTTACTTCTTTGCCATTGTTTCCATCACCTTATGTTTAGGTCCAAAAACATAGGTCCATGACTAAACATTTCATGCACAAATCATTCTTCATGGGGTTCGGCCATACAACATGGCCGAACCCATGGTCCTTCATTTCCATGATTCAATCATACATTTAGGCCACTTATACAACTCTATATCCAAGAACATAATCCATGGGTAGTTTAATCATACCCATAGGTCATCATTTACAATCCAAAGTCCATCAACATGACTTCCATGGTTTTCATGCTTAACAACCCTTTTAACATCAATAACCTCCCTCCATGGGGTTCGGCCATACAATATGGCCGAACACTATGGTTCCTCATTTTCTTTTAAAAAGAATAATACATCTATGGTTTGATCCTTTGATGGTTCTCATACATACATCCATTTAAACCCTTTAAAACCATTTAAAATCATAAACATACATCTATGATTTTCATTCTTCGAATCCATTAAAAATAACTAATGTCCTTCCATGGGGTTCGGCCATACACCATGGCCGAACCCTATGGTTCCTCACTTTCTCTTGAAAATCATGTAACCATGTTCATATTCCTTGATGGGATTCGGCCATACATCATGGCTGAACCTATGGTCCAGTTCTCCAACCCTTACATTATTTAGACCCATTTAAAATCCCTGTTACCTTTCCATGGGGTTAGGCCATACAACATGGCCGAACCCTATGGTCCATTAATT
Organism: Chimonanthus praecox; assembly: GCA_022113865.1. Classification (NCBI taxonomy): domain Eukaryota; kingdom Viridiplantae; phylum Streptophyta; class Magnoliopsida; order Laurales; family Calycanthaceae; genus Chimonanthus; species Chimonanthus praecox. Next base: position 32,916,143 of record CM039087.1, on the reverse strand, counting down.
TCCTAAATTTATATCAACATCCATGATTGATCTTTTGATGGTGTTCGGCCATACAACATGGTCGAACCTCATCCAACCCCTTTTTGGTCCTTGATGGTTCTTGTATATACAATTTAGGGTTTTGCCATGCAATGGCCAGAGCATGTTCCTTGACCATCTTACTTAATAAAATCTCATTGAGTACTTACCGTTTCCGCGACTCCTCCGGTCTCTTTCACTCCTTCTTGTTCTTTGGATCTTTTCCTTCCTTAGCCTCTTCTTCCTTCCTTCTTGATCCTTGTGAGAGGGTCGGCCCTAGGTTCTTGTGAGAGGAAGAGGATCTTGAGATGAAACTCTAAGTCCTTCCTGCTTTATCTTTGGGAGAGGTCGGCCTTGTGTGAGAAGGAGAGTGAGATGAAAATATTCTAAGTGCTCTTGTCTTGAGGTGTGGTTCGGCCAAGGGAGAAAGGGAGAGAGTGAATTGAAACCAAAGTCTTTACTTGATCAATGAGGATCGACCAAAGGTGGTGTCCATTGGTGATGCCCTTTTGTAACTCCCATGCCCATTTACCTCCCTCTTTAATGTTCCATTTGGAGGTTTCATCCATGAGATGAAACACTCCCACTGTTTGACCCTTAGGTTTCCATCTTGAGATGGAAACCCTCCAACTCATCCAACGTGTATCCTTGTGTAACTTCCAAACATTTCAACTCTCCATTAATGATCCAATTGGGTGTTTATTGGGGGTTTCATCCATGAGATGAAACTCCCATGTCTCCAACGGTGTAGCTTGACTTGGATTGTTAACAACACAAAACCATTTACCTCCCCATTAATGCTCCATTTGGAGTTTCATCCCATGAGATGAAACTCCCACCTCCAACATGTGAACACCTTAGGTTTGACCTTATGAGATGTAACTCTCCATTTTATCACCTAACTCACTTAATATGAAAGTCCCATTATCTTCCATCCAACTCATCTTTTTAACTCATTTCACCTCTTTAATTCAACTCATTCAACTCACTTAAAATCAACTCAATTACTTGATTGCATTTCCAACTTAATTCAGCCAATTTAATTAGGCTTGAACTCACTTGGTGGTCAACCAAGTCAACCACGACCCATTGGGTCCCAATTGGGCATTTTGACCCAATTGACAATTTTGACCCAATTAAATAAATCCCACCCATTTAATTCAATTGAACCATATCTACCATCCGTTAGGTCTTTAATTGGGAAATTGACACAACACCTTACCCATCTAAGATCCATATCCATTAATCCACAAATTAGATGGGCAATTTCGATAAATATTTATAACATGAAAATCCGGGGTGTTACATGTTTATCTCCCTAACATCTCAAGAGATCTCCAAAAATGGATATTGGGTCTATTTTTTTTTAAAAAAATGGGAGACACCGCTCTCGCAACCCACACTAACCACGGGCAACCCAACAACATAACCAATAACCAATAGCACCAAGATAGTATTAATCTTAATTACAAGTAATGATATCATCCCATCATTAGATTCATCCAACTCATGTGTGAACATATAACTCAGTTACATTAACATGCTCTCAACTACAAAATAGAACTATAACAAAAAATAAAGCTGCAGCTCCACCTCCAACGTCTGATAGAGGATCCTGCCGACCTCCTCCTCTAAGAACTACCTGTGAGGCAAGGGGTGAGCTCTACATGCCCAGTGAGCGTAACACATGCATCATATATCTAGGATGTCTAGATGCACGATCATGCGAACGTGTGCCCTACATCTAGCAGACGGGCCCAGATATACCGGGCCTCCAGCACATCATCTATCCAACCCAATGCAACACTAGGGCGACTACTGTAACGCCCGCCCCTTTTCACCGAAATCAGAGTCTAATTTTTTTTTTTTAAAGTGATAAAGGGCGCGGACGTCACAACGCGAGTTAAGTTCCGAGCTTCTAAAGCCCGGCCCTTAACTTGCCAACCCTACGCGTGCGTGGAACTAAGTCCACGAGTACGGTTCACGCGTAGAAAGTAAGCTCGCGAAATATAAAATTACATGTGGAATGATAATAGAGACTATCCTACCAATTTTCAAATAGCAGGGAAGAAACATCCGTATAATTACTAAAATGCCATTAAATTGTATTGTCCAAAAATAAAATCTAAACATAGCAAGCCATCTAAGTTATTACATTCCGACAAGCTAATTTACTCAATTTACATTTCCAAAATGAAATAATTAAACTAAGTAGCCGCCTCCCCAAGCTCCTAAGCTTGGCTCCCGTCTCGCCCTTCTGTTCCGCCATCTCCTGCATCGTCAGCTAGGGTAGAAGTAGGGCGTTAGAACACACGCCCAGTAGGACTCCGAGTAGGGCTAGCACATGGATTAGTAATAACGGCATACAGATAATAACCCAATGAAAGCTGATAAACCATCATATAATGAAACTATAAAGTAATTGTCGTATCATGAGTGTCTATGCTATGCATCCCACCCATCATCCAAACCATATAATATCATATCCCTCTTGACGGAACAAGACCTCGTCATGGTGTCCCCATGCCTGTTCTCGGTCGCCCCAACGGAGCATGGACTCCGGTTATCAAAATAGCCCCATGCCTGCTTTTCGGTCGCCTCGACGAAGCATGGACTCCGGTTCCATTATTTTCGCGCCCATGCCATGCATGAGATGTAATGCATTATGCGATGTAATATATATATATATCTCATAACTCTAGTATATCATACATAGCCTTGGCATATAATGCATCATCTTAAAATATAAATCATAGTATTAAACATAACACTCATAATCGTGAAAACCTATTATAAAATAAATCACATAGTCCATAAAATAAGATAAAGATACCATCACATATCCATGGCTTACAAGGAGGTAGGAATCCTACCGAATACCGACTCGCGTCCCTTTTTCGTTTTCATCCAACAATCCGGTTACCGACTCGTGTACCGCTCGCGCTATCCGATACCTTATTAAATTACCAAATCAGTCCAAGTTTTAACCGTTTCTAAGCCCATAAATCATATCTTAGGGGTTTTCTTCAATTTTAGCCAATATTTACCATTTTTGTCACTACTCTTTTACATGATTAATTACTCATTTATTTAGGCATGATTAAGTCCAAAAATTGATCCATAACTTAGATCTATTAGAGGTCTATCAACCATAACATGAACTCATTAAAGATAAGTCCTTAACTTAACCAAATCCCAATCAATCTACACATTCATACTCCAACCTAACCCATCAAAAGACTCATAAATGGGCCATGGGTTCGGCCATACGCCATGGCCGCACCCATGGTGTCCTTTTCCCATTTTTTTCTTTGGGTCCAATGTTCACATTTGAATTTATCACAAGTCTCTCCATTTGGGGATTTCACCATTCATTTAAATCACTCATTTGATCACATTGGTTTTATCTCTTGGGTTCATCAAAACTACTGACATTTCCATTTATTTTCCATTATTCACAACCCTTCATTCCATCATTTGATCACCATAGGGTTCGGCCATACACCATGGCCGAACCCATGGCTCATGATCCATCATTCATTGCTCCAAAATACCTACATTCACCAAAATATTAAATCCATCTTTTCTATCCTTTAAACCCATCATTTGATCACCATTTCATCACCATAGGGTTCGGCCATATACCATGGCCGAACCCATGGTTCAAGATTCATTCCATCGATACATTTCAAAGCCATAAAACCCCTTTGCATTTTTATCATAAAACCATTTTTAAACTTACCCACATTCATTCATTTAAAACCCTAATTTTCATTAGCTAAAAACCCTCATTGTCTTCCATTCTTTAAAACCCTAACCAATTAAATCAACCCCCAAATCACCCACCATGGGGTTCGGCCATACTACATGGCCGAACCCTATGGCCCATGATTTTCTTCCAATCACCCAATTCCATGCTTAATTTAATAAATTACAAAATGCACTTAATACATTTATTTATTTCTTTTCCCTAACCCTAATTTGCCCATTTAGGGTTTCCTCCACCTTCCACCCTTTCATTTGATGGACTTAAAATCCATGGCATAAACTTATTTAACCAGTATTAATTTTACAAAAATAAATCCCAATTCTTAAACCCTAAAAATCCAAAATTTCTTGTTTAAGAAATACTCACAATCCGTCGTCTCCTCCGACTTCCGTCACTCCCAACAGTTTCCTTAGCCTCCTCTCTCCTTCCTCTTTATCTTTGGTAGGTCAAGATTCTTGATCAATGGTGGCAACCCCCAACCTTAGGATCGGCCACGTTAGGGTTTGTATTGAGAGATGGAGAGGCAAAGATGATGAGAGGGGAGATGATAACCTTGATCTTAGAGTGATTTTGCTTAAATTTCCATTTTTTTCTTCTCTCCTTCTCTTCTCTTCTCCTTAGCTCTCTTTCTCTCCTTCACTTGGAGCATGGGACGGCAATGGAGAATGAAAAATGGAGAGAGTATCAATGAAGAGAGGATAAGAAATGGGAAAGAAACTCAAGAGTTATCCCCATTTGGTGACTTAAAATCACACTTTACATTAATTACTTTCACCAACCAACAAGATATTTATCTTGCTTTATGGCTTATGACTCCACCACCCTTAAGTCCCAACGTGTTTCACTTCTTAACATGAGGTGATTTGGTTTTCACCTTTTGACCCCACTTTGACCACTTCATTTGGATAATTTTAATCATTTAATATTTAGATATTTTAGTTACTTTGATTCCCATTTACTTAAATCATCATCTTTATAAATCCACCCATGGTTGACCAATTCAACCATGGTAGTCGGCCCCACCAACCTTGGGTCCACATGCCACCTCACTTGGTGAGGTGGAGGTGGGTCTCACCTTGACTTAACCAAACTAACTTAGGTGATTTAAATTTCATTAAGCCACTCCAACCAATTGGATCATCATTGGGCCCATGGCCCAATTACATTTTCATTTTACCCATTTACCTTAGAGCTTAATTACCTTGACCCATTGGGTCCCAAATGGATATGTGACCCAATTTGACCATTCTTGACCCATTTAACCCCTATTGCCCCTTTAAATGAATTTAAATCAACTCCATAGCCCATTGGGCCATACTTGGGCCTTTGTCCAAATTTTGGCCCATTGACCATTTGTTCCACCAATTTTCCAATTTTCAGCATTAAAATAAATAATATCCACATTTCTATTAATTTAAAATTTTCGGGCCATTACAACTACGACATATGCCCATCCGCTACGGTCCGCCCACCCACGAGTACACAGACCGATCCCCAACTAGATCAAGGTCTCTAGCCCTCAACCAGGGCTATGACTCTCCCAAGGTGACCCACACACATACCACAATCAACCCATGAGTCGGGCTTACTAGAGTCCAAAACAGACTATCACACGGGAGTAATAACCCCACCAGTCCTCAACGGACTGCCAACTAGACCCATCTGTGGTCTCCTCAACCAAGTACTAGACTCCCGGTAGTCATACATGTAGCCTCGAGCCCCATTTGCTGGCCTCAACACAACTTGCACATCCACCCCACACGGAATTCCATAGGCCTTCTACCGAGTGAGCCAGCCGAACTTAGTCATTAAGCGCCTATAAATTCCCAGTGAGTCAACACCCACATCACAAGCCTCACACATGAACCCCAAAGTCATAACCGCGGGTAATCACACTACCACATCCCTCATAAAAAATATGGGCGAATAGACACTCAACCCACAAGGCTCCCATGCCAACCTAGTATGTACTTAACGTACTCTACGACCACTCTACCTATAGGGCCACCTCCACGAAAATCCACACACACCACAGACTATCCCCACCCCGAAAGTGTTCTAGTCCGAAACTGTAACGCCCCGCCCTTTTTCACTCGCTTTCCGTGAATCAGAGTCTATTTTTTTTTTAAATAGCAGAGTGATAGAGAGCGGGACGTCACGGCCCGAGCTAAGTTCGAACTTCTAAAGTCCGACCCTTAACTGGCCAACCTTATGTGTGCATGGATTAAGTCCATGAAAACGGTTCCAACATAACAATATAAATCTGCGGATTAAAATCATAACTGCGGAATTATAATAGAACTTAATTCAATTCCATTTTAGATAGCAAAGTACGTCATGTCTTTAATAATAATTAACATAACATAATTATCCAAATAAACATCCAACCATAGCAAATTATCTAAATTATTACAAGCCCGAAGTCTAGTTACTCAAGTTATAAGTCCATAAGTAACTTAATCAAAATAGAAACTAAAAGCATCCAAGCACCTATGCTTGGCCCTTTTCGCGTTCATTGTGTAACGTCCGCCCCTTTTTCACTGAAAATCAGAGTCTATTTTTTTTAAAAAAAATGAAAGTGATAAAGGGCGTGGACGTCAAGACGCGAGTTAAGTCCGAGCCTCGAAAGCCCGGCCCTTAACTGGCCAACCCTACGGGTGCGTGGAACGGAGTCCACGGAGAATGGTTCACCCGTAGAAGTAAGCTCGAGGAATGATACATTAAATGCGGAATGATAATAGATACTATCCTACCAATTTTTCTAGATAGTAGGGAAGATTTCATCATTTAATTACTAAACTGCCATAACATCATATGTCTATAATAAAATCCAAAACATAGCAATAAGTCTAAAATATACAGTCCGACAAGTTAACTATTCAAATATACATTTTCCAAAATAAAGCTTAAACAAAGTAAATAGTCCTCTCCCCAAGCTCCTAAGCTTGGCTCCCGTCTCGTCCTTCTGCTCCGGCATTTCCTGCGTCATCAACTAGGGTAGAAGTAGGGCGTTAGACCACGCGCCCAGTAGGACTCCGGGTAGGGCTAGCACATGGATTAGTGATAACAAGCATACCGATAATAGTATAATGAAAACTGATAGACAATCATGTAATGAAACTATACAATGAATGCTATGCCATGGGTGTCTATGTTATGAATCCCACCCATCATCCCTACCACCATGACGTCATATCCCCCTTGACGGCAAGGCCTCGTCAAGGTATCCCCATGCCTGTTCTCGGTTCACCCGACGGAGCATGGACTCCGGTTATGGCCTATCAAGCTATCCCCATGCCTGTTCTCGGTCGCCCCGACGGAGCATGGACTCCGGTTATAATCTATTAGGCTATCCCCATGTCTGTTCTCGGTCGCCTCGATCGAACATGGACTCCAGTTTGTTTTTTTTTTTTCCGCTCATGCCATGCATGAGATGTAATGCATTATGCTATGTAATATATTTGGGTCATAGCATTTACATATAACTCATATCATTAACATATAACTCATAGTCTAGCCATATGCCATAAAATACATATAAATCATAATTTCATAGACCATCATATAACCAATCATATAATTACTAAAAATAAACCAATAAGCCATTTACATAGCATCTAATCCATGGCTTACAAATAGGTAGGAATCCTACCGAATACCGACTCGCGTCCTTTTTCGTTTTCGTCGATAATCCGGCTACCGACACGCGTACCGCTCGCGATATCCAATACCTTATTACATACACATAATCAGTCCATATTTTAACCTTTTAAGTCCATTAATCATTTCCAAGTCCATATGAAAATCGGTCACTATTTAGGTTTTGCGGGTCCCATTTAATCCATTATATATTTTAAGTACATGAGTCTAAAATCAGCCTCGTAGGCTTTATTTAACCCTACATAATGCTACTACTTAGAATCGCTAAACCCATGATCATCTCCCATGGAGTTCTTCATTTTAGCCATTATTTTCGGTTTTGCCACTACCTCTTCTCCATGGTTAATTACTCATTCACCCTTGCCTAACCAAGTTCATAATTGATCATAAACCTGGATCTCTAACTTAGGTCTATTAATGACCCATTCAACTGTAATAGCCCGAATTTTCGAATCAATATATATTTGGCATTTATTGATTTTAATTTTAATTTTGACATGATGGAATACCAAATGGATCAAAAGTTGGGACAAGGGTCCAAGAATGGTCCAATGGGCCATGGATTGGATGAAATCCATTTAATGGGTCAATGGTAAGTAATTGGGTCAAGATAGTCAATTTGGGTCAAAGGGCCATATGGGACCCAATGGGCCAAAGTAGGTAAGCTCTAAAATAAATGGGAAAGACAAAATATAATTGGGCCATGGACCTAATGGTGATCCAATTAAGATAAATTAAATAGATTAGATAATTATAATACTATCTAAGTTAAGATGTATCAAGATTAAGTAATATGGCCAAATGGGGCCCACCTCCACCTCACCCATTGAGGTGGCGTGTGGACCCAAGGGTAGTGGGGCCAACCACCATGGTTGACTTAGTCAACTATGGGTGGATCTTATAGAGAGAAATTAATGGAATTAGATTAGATAGGAATTAATTAACTTAACCTAATAATCAAATTAATTAAGTTAATTAATCTAATCCAAGGATTGGTCAAAAGGGGTCAAAACCACTCCAACAAACACAAACCACTCCTAAGAAACACAAAAATAAAACCATGTGCTTAAATGGTGGTTCTATCTCAACCACCACCATTAATGCCATGTTGGTTGGTGAGCAAAAATTAATGGTGGAGTCTAGGTTACTCCACCCACCTCCATCTCTTTCCAAACTAACCCATTTCACTCTATCTCTCCTTGCATTCTCCAAAACCGTCCCCAACATTCACTAAGGAAAAGAGAAGAAAAACTTAGAAGAAAACTTAGAAGAAAAGAAGGAGAGAAGGAAAAAGAGCAAGCCTTGGTCCACCCCCTTCAAGATCAAAGGCTAAGATCTTGTCTTCCATCACCTTCCCCTCTCCCTCTCTCAATCTAACCCCATCTACCATAGCCGATCCAAGCATATTTCACCATTGATCAAGCACATCTAGCTGATCAAACAAGGAGAGGAAGAAGAAAGGAGGCTAAGGAAGTCGACGGGAGCGACAAAGAACGGAGGAGTCGTCGGATAGTAAGTATGTTCTAAACAAGAAATTTAATTTTTAGGGTTTTAAGTTTTGGAATCCATTTCCTTGGATTGGTGGTGGCCAAACCATCATAGGCTTTGAATTTAAAAATCCATCCAATGGTAGGATAAGGAATGGATAAAATGGAGGAATAGATTAAGTAATGGATTAGGGATGTTAAGTATTTAAAATAATTGTTATGGATTTGTGAGGAAACTTTGGGCCATAGGGTTCGGCCATGTAGCATGGCCGAACCCCATGGTGGCAAATTAAATGATGGATGATGGAAGTATGGAAAAATATGGAGAAAAGGTTAGGTTTCCTAAATGCAAAGTAATTGATGATTTTATTAAGGTTAGAAGGTTTAAAATGTTGGAGAATGATTTATGATAATTAGTTTTCAAGTGATTTAAAATAGGTGATTTTAAATAGGGTTTAAGGCATAGAATGGAATGAATGGATGACCTTAGGGTTCGGCCATGTAGCATGGCCGAACCCCATGGTAAATAATGGGTAATTATTAAGATTATAAGGTTTAAAGATAATGGAGAAAAATGATAGATTTAAATGGATTTATTGAGTATAGAATGTGATGTTTAAATGGGATGAAAATGGTGATGTAAATAGATGATTTAATTCAAATGGGGGTATGATGTTTTAAAGAAATCATGGACTATAGGGTTCGGCCGTACAAGGTGGCCGAACCCCATGGTTAGTGATCTATGAAGGTTAGGGCTCTTAGATGCTCAATGGTTAATGTTTTCTAAAGTTTGAAAATTATGAGTATGGTATGTGATTTTCAAATGGGTACTAAAGGATGGAAGTGGGGGATTAAATATTTTTGAATTATGGAGATAATGAGGAAATGATTGGTGGTGTAAGTGGACTTTAAATATGATTAAAGATCCAAGGTAAAAAATGAGGGAAAGACATCATGGGTTCGGCCATGCTGTATGGCCGAACCCATGACCCATGTTTTTAGGTCAATTGTGGGCTAAGTTATGGTTTATACATGTGGGTAAGCAAATGGAAATTTGGGTAAGTAAATGGTAAAATTTAAATGGATTTACAAAGTGTATGGTATGGGTTTTTAAAGGGCCAAAATGAATGAAGGTTAGTGATTTTAAAATGGATTAATTTTGGGACAAAACATTACTCTTTGAAAATGGCATCCATAAAGGTGAACCCTAGTGTGGTGATTAGTGGTTTTAATAAATGGAAAATGATGTAGAAGAATGCTAGATTTTAATGGATTTATGAAAATGATATGTGAGGTTTTAAATGGGATGAGAATGGGGACTTAAATGAATAAATTAAATTCATTGGTGATAGGATTAAATGAGACAAAATGGATCCAAAAGAAGGGAGATAGGGTACCATGGGTTCGGCCATGGTGTATGGCCGAACCCATGATCCCTTTGTGGGCCACCTTTAGGGCCAAATGTGAAAGGACATATGGGATTAAATGTTTTTCAAAATTAAATAATAGGTGGCTGATTTTATGATACTAGGTCATGATTAAATGGATCTAAGTATGAATAAATTGTTGTACTTAGAAAGTACATAAATGAATGCATGATTGAACCATGGGAGAGGAATGGCAAAACGGTAAATAAGTGCCAGATTGAAAAACCATAGGTTCGGCCATAGTACATGGCCGAACCCTATGGGGATTAGACATGAAATTGGATATTACGAATGATGAAATGAAACGTATAGATGCTGCGTTTTAGGCTCGCTCATTAGAATATTTGAAATGGCCAAAAATCGGATTTATGTATATGTTTTAACCAATGGATAATGGACTAAGTTAAGGGCTGATTTTCGATAAAATTGTAACATAATTAATGGCCATTAATGGGTCTAAGTAGATGGATCAATTATGGACTCAATCATGGAAAAACGTATGGACTGATTCGGTAAATGTAATAAGGTATCGGGACGTCGCAAACGGTACGCGATCGGCGACCAGATTATCGAGCGGAAAACGTAACGGAACGCTACGCGGTATTCGGTAGGATTCCTACCTCTTTGTAAGCCGTGGATATGTGATGTTTATTTTAATCTATTTTGATGATTATGGGACTTGTATTATGATGAGCTTTAATTTATGAATTATGATGGTGTTATGGATTATATTTTAACATTATGCATTATATGGCTATGTATGGTATATTAAATTTATGGTTTATCTATATACTACATAGCATAATGTACGTACATCTCATGTATGGCATGGGCGGGAAAATAATGAAACCGGAGTCCATGCTCCGTTGGGGCGACCGAGAATCAGACATGGGGATAGCCTGAGGGCTATAACCGGAGTCCATGCTCCGTCAGGGCGACCGAGAATCAGACATGGGGATAGCTTGAGGGCTATAACCGGAGTCCATGCTCCGTCGGGGTGACCGAGAATCAGACATGGGGATAGCCTGAGGGCTATAACCGGAGTCCATGCTCCGTCGGGGCGACCGAGAAGCAAACATGGGGACAATACATTGTATGATCATACGGATGATGGGTGGGACACATGACATAGGCACCAATGGCATAACATTCATTACATGCTTATTTTGTTATATTTTATTGTATCGGTATGCGTGTTATCACTAATCCATGTGCTAGCCCTACTCGGAGTCCTACTGGGCACGTTGACTAACGCCCTACTTCTACCCTAGCGATAACGCAGGAGAGGCAGGGAACGGTGGACATGCTGGAGGCCAAGCTTAGGAGCTTGGGAAGCGCATTCTTAGTTTATTTAAGTTTACATTTTGGAGATGTAATTTTAAAGTAACTTAGCTTGTCGGATTGTATAAATTTACATTTCTTGCGTTGGTTTGGACTTTAAATATGGACGATTATATTTTGTGATATAAATATGAATCATAGGGGCATTTTGGTAATTCAATGTTGTATCTTCCCTTCTATCTAAAAACCGGTAGGATAGACTCTATTATCATGTTCCGCAATGATTATAATCCGCGAGCTTACTTCCTACGCGTGAACCATTCTCGTGGACTTAGTTCCGCGCACGCGTGGGGTTGGCCAGTTAAGGGTTGGGCTTTAGAAGCTCGAAGTTAACTCGCGTCGTGGCGTCCGCGCCCTCTCTCACTCTTCTATTTCAAAAAAAAAAAATAGACTTTGATTTTCGGAAAACAGGTGAAAAAGGGCGGGGTGTTACATCAACCATGGCACATGGCCATTAAAATTAGCCATTTAATTTACCTAAACTCCATTAACCTAACATACAAATACACATTAATCTTAGGCCTTAATTGGTTCACAAAATGGGACCATTGATGTCTCATCACCCACAACCTAACAACACTAGAAAAATTAGCCATTTAAACACTCTAACCCTCATTCATTTCTCCCATACATAATACCAAATTAATCCACAAGTTTACCCACAAACGGGTCATGGGTTCGGCCATACACCATGGCCGAACCCATGATGTCTTTATCCCATTTTTTCTTTGGCCTATCTACACATTTGGACCCATCATCCTTAATCACATTCAAGTCTATAAACTTAGCCACATTCCCATTACAACTAACAACATTAGGTCTCTTTTTGGGTCCATCAACGCCACCAACATTCCCATTTATTTTCCATTATTCATAACCATTAAATCCATCACTACACCACCATAGGGTTCGGCCATACACCATGGCCTAACCCATGGTTCATGGTCCACTAGTCCATTGGTGCCCTTTTTGATCATAAAGACACTTACATTTATTCATGGATTCCATCATAATAAACCTCCTCAAACATTACCTACATTTAATCATTAAGCACTTAAAACCCTAAACCATTCTCCATACTTCCATTCTTACAAAACCCTAATTAAATTCAATAACTAGTTACCATGGGGTTCGGCCATACCACATGGCCGAACCCTATGGTCCATCAATTCATTCAAAACCCACACTTCCATGCTTAATTAATACCTAATTACATACTATCCTTACTCCATTTTTTTTTTATTATTTCTTTCCTTAACCCTAATTTACCCATTTAGGGTTTTGTCCACTTTCCATCCTTCAATTTGATGGATTTGAGATCCAAGGCCTATAATCATTTGGCCACCATCAAATTTAACAAAAATGAATCCCAAATTTCAAACCCTAAAAATCCAAATCTCTTGTTTAGGAAATACTTACAATCCGTCGTCTCTTCCGACTTCCGCCACTCCCGTCGGCTTCCTTAGCCTCTTTTCTCCTTCCTCTTGATCTTTGGTCGGCCAAGATGCTTGATCAATGGTGAAACCCTCCAAACTTAGGATCGGCCAAGGTAGGGTTTGCTTGAGAGAGGAAGAGGAGGAGATGGTGAGAAATAAGATCCCAACCTTTGATCTTGGAGTGGTGGGCCTTTGCTTACACCTTTTTCCTCTCTTTTCTTCTCTTCTTTTCCAAGTTTTTCTTCTTATTTTTCCTTAGAGATGAGGGACGGTGGTGTGGGCGAGCAAGAGAGAAAGAGAATGAAATGAGAGTGAAGTGGAGAGAATGAGATGAAGACAACTTCTTTTTGTTGCTTAAAAAATACTTTTTCATTAACTCCTCCCACCAACCCATGTAAGATTTTTATCTTACTTTATGGTGGTGGTTGGGATAACCACCACCCAAGTCCAACGTGTTTCATGGTGTTAGAGATAAGGTGGCTTGGTCTCCCACCTTTTGACCCCTTCGCCCACCATTTTAGCTTAGTTTAATTAACTAATTAATTGGATTATTAGGTTAAGTTAATTAATTCCCACTTGAACTTAATCCCACTTGTTTAAATTGCCTTCATACATACACCCATGGTTGACCAATTCAACCATGGTGGCCGGCCCCACCAATCTCTGGGTCCACACGCCACCTCACCAAGTGAGGTGGAGGTGGGTCCCATTTGACCATGTTTCTTAGGTCGAATTAATACTAACTTAGGTGATTAAAATTCAATTCAATCCATTCCTCTTATTGGATCACCATTGGGCCCATGGCCCAATTACATTTTCATCTTGCCCATTTACCTTAGAGCTTACACTAACTTGATCCATTGGGTCCCAAGTGGTTATTGGGCCCAATTTGACCACCCTTGGCCCAATTTGACCATCATTGACCATTAAGATAAATTAAATCCAATCCATGGTCCATTGGGCCATACTTGGGCTTTTGTCCAAACTTTGATCCATTTACCATCTATTCCATCAATTTTCCCAATTTCCATCATTAAAATAAATAATATCCACATTTATATTGATTTGCAAATTCCGGGCCATTACAATACAATCCTCTTTTGAAATTTTTCCTGAAAATTCGGGCGAAGTAGAGGTTCAAAACATCTCATACAAAGAGCTCCGGATGAGCGGTTCTCATCTCTAACTCAAGTTCCCAGCTGGCTTCCTCGTTGCCATGTCGTTCCCATTCCACCTTGACCAAGTGCATAGCGCGGTTCTGCAGTACTCTTTGTTCTTTGACGATCACTCTGATCGGCTTCTCTACATACGGCACGTCGCTTTGCACGTCGACGTCTTGTACGCCCAGAACATGTGAAGGATTGGGGTTGTACTTCCTCAACATGGACACGTGGAACACATCATGTAGGGATGATAACTGTGGAGGGAGCGCCAACTGATAAGCTACCCCCCCACCCTCTTCAGGATTGGAAACGGTCCCACAAATCTAGGTGACAGTTTCCCCTTCTTCGCGAATCACATGTGTCCCTTTCGTGGTGAGACTTTTAAGAACACTAAGTCTCCCACCTCAAACTCGAGGAACCTTCTCCTCTTGTCAACGTAGCTCTTCTGACTGCTCTGCGCAGTGAGTAGGTGTTGCCGTATTAATTTAAACTGCGCCGTAGTCTCCGCAACCAACTCCGGCCCAATCAGAGCAGGCTCACCGGCCTCTGTCCAACACACAGGCGATTTACACGGCCTACCATACAAAACCTCAAATGGAGCCATCTGGAGGCTTGCCTAGTAACTTTTATTGTAAGAAAACTCCACCAGTGGCAAGTGATCCTCCAATCCACCCTTGAAGTCTAGCATGCATGCTCTCAGCATATCCTCCAATGTTTGTATTGTCCTTTCCGACTGTCCATCAGTCTGTGGATGAAATGTTGTGCTAGTCAATATGTCGGTCCCCATAGCCGACTGCATGCCCTGCCTGTAACACCTGCCCCTTTTCACTGAATTATCAGAGTTATTTTTTTTTTTAAATGAAAGGGTGCGGACGTCACGACGTGAGTTAAGTCCGAGCTTCTAGAGCTCGGCCCTTAACTGGCCAACCCTATGTATGCGTGGAACGAAGAACAGTTCACATGTAGAAGTAAGTGTGCGGAATGTTACATTTAATGCGGAATGATAATAGAGGCTAACCTACAATTCTTAGATAGCAGAGAAGACTTCATCATTTAATTACTAAAATGCCATCACATTATATGTCTACAATAAAATCCAAAACGTAGTAATAAGTCTAAAATATACAGTCCGACAAGTTAACTATTCAAATATACATTTTCCAAAATAAAGCTTAAAACAAAGTAAATAGTCCATCTCCCCAAGCTCCTAAGCTTGGCTCCCGTCTCGTCCCTCTACTCCGGCATTTCCTGCGTCATCAGCTAGGGTAGAAGTAGGGCGTTAGACCATGCGCCCAGTAGGACTCCGAGTAGGGCTAGCACATGGATTAGTAATAATAGCATGCAGATAATAATATGATAAAAATTGGTAGACAATCATATAATGAAATTATGAAGTGAATGCCATGCCATGGGTGTCTGTATTATGAATCCCACCCATCATCCCTACCATCATGATGTCATATCCCCCTTGACGGCAAGACCATCAAGGTATCCCCATGCCTGTTCTCGGTCGCCTCGACGGAGCATGGACTCCGGTTATAGCCTATCAGGCTATCCCCATGCCTGTTCTCGGTCGCCCCGACGGAGCATGGACTCCGGTTCCTTTATTTTCCCGCCCATGCCATGCATGAGATGTAATGCATTATGCTATGTAATAAATTTAGGTCATAGCCTTTACATATTACTCATATCACCAACATATAACTCATAGGTTAGCCATATGCCATAAGTACATATAAATCATAATTTCTTAAACCATCATATACCCAATCATATAATTACTAAAAAAATAAACCAATAAACCATTCACATAGCATCTAATCCATGGCTTATAAATAGGTAGGAATCCTACCGAATACCGAGTCGCGTCCTTTTTCATTTTCGTCCGATAATTCGACTACCGACACGCGTACCGCTTGTGATATCCAATCACTTATTACATACACATAATCAGTCCATATTTTAACTATCGTTAAGCCCATTAATCATTTCCAAGTCCATATGAAAAACTGGTCACTATTTAGGTTTTGTGGGTCCCATTTCATCAATTAAACCTTTTAATCTCATAAGTCTTAAAAATCGGCCACCCTAGGCTTTATTAATCACTTATAAGGTTATTACATTAGAGAGCCTAAGTCCATGATTAATCTCCATCGAATTATTGAATTTGTCCATTAATTACGGTTTTGCCACTACCTCTTTTCCATGATTAATCACACATTTATCCATGCATGATTAAGTACAAAATTGATCCATAACTTAGATCTATTAGTGACCTATCAACCATAACATGAACTCATTAAAGATAAGTCCTTAACTTAACCTAATCCCAATCAATTTAAACACATTCCTACTCCAATCTAACCCATCAAAAGGCTCATAAATGGGCCATGGGTTCAGCCATACACCATGGCCGAACCCATGGTGTCCTTTTCTCATTTTTTCTTGGGTCTATTTACAGCATTTAGATCCAAAATAAATCCTTCCTTGAGGTGGTTTAAATCACACTTTTAAACCATTACTCTTAACCCCCATTTGGATCATTACATTTAGTCAACCTTAATTATATTTAAGGTTCATTCAAGCCACCAATATTTCCTTATTGTCTTCATGATCCAAATACTTTTAGATCCACCAAAAACCTCTCCATGGTTTTATTTTTTTAAATCATTATTTCTACCCCTTTCAAAATCACTACATTTATTCATTTCAAACCCCTAAACTCATTAACACATTAATCCATCTTTTCTATCCTTTAAACCCATTTAATAACCACCATTACATCACCATAGGGTTCGGTCATAAACCATGCTTGAACCCATGGTTCAAGGTTCATTCCATCCATGCCTTTTAAGTCATTAAGAATCATCAATATTTCCCATGATTTTTCTCATAAAACCCCTTTAAAATTATCCCCATTTTTATCATTAAAATCTTAAAACCCTAAGTCATTATCCATGGCTTCCATTTTTCAAAACCCTAAAAAAAATCATACATCACTTACCATGGGGTTCGGCCATGCTACATGGCCCAACCCTATGGCCTTTGACTCCAAAAAAAATGTATATACATCCATGCTTAATCACATTAACCATATAATGTCCTTAATCCCTTTTATTTTTTTCTTAACCCTAATTTTTTTCTCCATTAGGGTTTTGCCCACTTTCCTTTCCTTCCATTTGATAGATTTTAGATCCAAGGCATAAAATCATTTGACCACTATTAAATTCATAAAATAAATCCCAAATCTTAAACCCTAAAAATCCAAAATTTCTTGTTTAAGAAATACTCACAATCTGTCGTCTCCTCCGACTTCCGCCACTCCTGTCTGCTTCCTTAACCTCCTTCCTCCTTCCTTTTGATCTTTGGTAGGCCAAGATGCTTGATCAATGGTGACAACCTCCAATCTTATGATCGGCCATGATAGGGTTTGTTTGAGAGAGGGAAAGGGAAAGATGATGAAAGGGGAGATAATAAACCTTGATCTTAGAGTGATTTTCCTTAAAATTTCACTTCTTTCTTCTCTCCTTCTCTTTTTTTCTCCTTAGCTTTCTTTCTTTCCTTCACATTGGGTGTGGGACGGCAATGGTAGAATGCAAAATGGGGAGAGTAAAATGAAGATAGAATAAGAGATGGGAAAGAAAAACAAAGCTTATCTCATTTAAGTTGGGCATTTAATTCCTCCACCTACCATAAGATATTTTATTTTGCTTTATGGTGGTGGTTGAGATAACCACCACCAAGTCCAACGTGTTTTATGTTTTGCTTAAGTGGTTTGTGTTAGTTTAAAACCACCATTTGACTTATTTGACCAATTCATTTGGATAATTTTAATCATTTAATATTTAGATAATTAAGTTACTTTAATTCCCATTTACTTAAATCATCTTTATACATCCACCCATGGTTGACCAATTCAACCATGGTGGTCGGCCCCACCAAACCTTGGGTCCACACGCCACCTCACTCGGTGAGGTGGAGGTGGGTCCCATTGGACCATGTCACCTTGGTCAACTTTAATTTAACTTAAATAATTTAGACCCATTCATTTCATTCCAATTGGATCACCATTGGGCCCATGGCCCAATTACATTTTCCCTCTTACCCATTTACCTTAAGGCTTACATCAACTTAATCGATTGGATCCCAAATGGATATTGGGCCCAATTTGACCATCCTTGGCCCAATTGACCACCATTAAGTAAACTTAAATCCAATCCATAATCCATTGGGCCCTGGTTGGGCCTTTGTCCACATTTTGATCCATTTACTATCTATTCCATCCAATTTCCAATTTCCACCATAAAAAAAAATAATAATAACACATATATATTACTTTACAAATTCCGGGCCCTTACACTGCCATACTCTGTCGGTGAATCGGCCATCTCTGTCAGACACAATAGTCCGGGGAATACCATCTAGTTTGATGATATCCCGGATGTATCGTCGACCCAATGTCTCTGATGAATCTGTCATCTTGATGGGAAGGAAATGCGTAAATTTAGTCAACCGGTCCACTACGACCCATATCGCATCGTTGTCCTTTGATGACCTAGGCAACCTTGATACGAATTCCATAGATATGTGCTCCCATTTCCACTCCGGCACTGGTAAGGGTGCGAGTAAACTCGGTGGTTTCTGATGTTCCGCCTTAACCTGCTCGCAAGTTAGGCAACGGGCAACAAACTCCGCCACATCTCTCTTGAGTCCCCGCCACCAATAGTGCCTTCTTAAGATCATGATACATCTTGGTGTTGCCCGGATGGATAGAGAACTTGGTTTGGTGTGCTTCAATCAATAACTCTCTTCTGCAGCTCTTAGGCACATATGTTCTACCTCGAAACACAAGACCTTGTCCTGGTCGTAATTCCCACTCCGGTACTACTTCACCGGTAGACATCTTAGTCCATATCTCCTCCACCTCTGGATCTGTCCGTTGTTCCCGTTCAATCTGGGAGACCATGTTGGATCGTATAATCAGATTATATATGGTCCCACGATTATTGAGGTATAGTTTGAACTCTCTGATGGTATTCAATACCTCCCATTCCGTCCTGATCAAGCTGGCTACTGTCGCATGTGACATGCGACTGAGGGCATCCGCCACTTTGTTTGCCTTGCCAGGATGATATCGGAGTGCAAAGTCATAATCTGCCAGATATTCCATCCATCGGCGTTGTCTCATGCTGAGTTCCTTCTGATCAAACAAATATTTCAGACTCTTGTGATCTGAAAACACCTCAAATTTCTCACCATACAGGTAGTGTCTCCAGCTTTTGAGAGCGAAGACTACTGCTGCTAGTTCCAGATCATGCGTGGGATAGTGGTGTTCATGGATTTTCAACTGTCTTGATCCGTTCGCCACTGCACGATTACCTTGACTGAGTGTACACCCCAGTCCCTCTCCTGAGGCATCACAGTACACCTCATAATTTTTGCCTCTTTCAGGCAAAATCAGAATAGAAGCGGTTCTAAGCTTCTCCTTCAGCTCCTCAAATCTTCGGTTGCACAAATCCGACCACTCAAATTTGACTCCTTTTTGAGTGAGTCGGGTAAGTGGAGCTGCAATCTTGGAGAAGTCCATGATGAATTTTCGGTGGTAACCAGCCAACCCAGAAAACTGCGGATCTCAGTCACATTCGTCGGCGTTTTCCACTCCCTTACTGCTGCTACCTTAGCCGGATCCACGGCTATACCTTCCTCTGATATAATGTGTCCCAAGAAGTTAACCTTAGATAGCCAGAACTCACACTTGCTGGCTTTGGCATACAACTGATTCTTCTTCAAGGTGTCCAAGACTATCCGCAGGTGTTCAGCATGTTCTTCCTGACTTTTGGAATAGATCAGGATGTCGTCAATAAATACGATCACAAACTGATCCAAATAATGACGGAATATCCTATTCATCAGGTCCATGAACACAGTCGGTGCATTTGTAAGTCCAAATGGCATGACCCCATACTCGTATAGACCATACCGTGTCCGGAAGGCTGTCTTCTCTATGTCCTCCTCTCTAACCCGGATTTGATGGTATCCAGACATCAGATCAATCTTGGAGAAGTGAGAGGAACCCCTAAGTTGATCAAACAGATCATCAATCCTCGGTAGGGGATACTTGTTCCTGACAATCAGCTGGTTCAATTTCCTGTAATCCACACACATCCGCAGGGTACCGTCTTTCTTCTCCACAAATAATACGGGGGCTCCCCATGCGAATGTGCTATTCCAAATAAAACCCAGTCTGAGCAGTTCATCAATCTGCTTCTTCAACTCGGTCATCTCAGCTGGTGCCATCCTATAATGTGGCAGCGATACTGGAGCAGTGCCGGGATATAACTTGATCTCAAAGTTTATCTCCCTCTTGGGTGGCAAACCAGGGAGCTCTTTTGGGAATACCTGGGCAAAATCTGCTACTACTGCCGGAAGTTCAACCCCTGGTGCCCTGTCTAATCTATTGCTGTTCAAGACAAGGTGGTTCGATTCTTCCTGCAGTCTTCTAGGAATACCTTTTCTGTCAGCGGGCACTATATACCGCTTTCCCTCGGGTGACCAAAATATCACCCTACGAAGATGGCGATCAATATGGGCCTGATATGTAGCCAACCAGTCCATGCCAAATATAACGTCGTACTCAACCATATCAATTACTAAATAGTTGAACTCGAATCTGAATCCAACGAGTTCAGTGTTCAGTGCCGTGCATATAAGTCCCAAAGATGTGTCTCCGACGGGGATACAATGGTAAGTGGTGCAGACAGGTTTTGTACTAATGTGCCCGTAGCAGATATGAATGCAGCAGATATAAATGAATGGGAAGCTCCAGAGTCAAATAATGCAACAACATAGGAACTACCAACTACAGCCATACCTTGAATCACCGAGCGATCCACCGCCACTGGAGAAGGCATGGTAAAAAGCTGTCCAGATCCTGTAGAGTTTGGTACCCGCCCCGCCTGGTTATGAGCCCTGCCTCCTCGTGACTGAGCTGGTAGCTGGAGGGCAGAAAGAACCCCTAGAATAAGATGGTCTGCTAATCTGCGGACACTCCTTCTTGAAGTGGCCCTGTTGGCCACACTGGTAACATGTATTTCCACCCCGTGGAATCTGAGTGACTGATGCTGATGGGGAGGGCTGGTTGGGGCGAAAGCCCCTTGTAGACCCAGTGGAGGGTGAGGGTCTGCTGAAACTCGGGCGAAACCTCTTGTTGGGTTGAAATGCGCCCCACCCACTCTGCCCTCGTCGGTTGTCAAACCGCACTATCTCATTCAATTCTCGCTCTGCTATAGTGGCCCTGTTGACCACCCCTGCCAGTGTAGGTTCCTTGAATATTGTCACCCTAGCCTTGATGCTCGGCCGAAGACCCCGCTCAAACTTACGGGCCCTTCGGTGCTCGGTATCCACCTTGTAGAATGCGTAGACAGATAGACGAAGGAATTCCCGGTGATATTCTGCCACTGTCATATTGCCTTGTACCAATGACAGGAAGGCTTGAGTCTGACTCTCTCTTTCCCCCTCCGAGAAATACTGGTCTAGAAAAGTGGCTGAGAACCATTCCCACGTCATGATAGTCCTTTCCCTTTCCGGCACCAGTGCTTGTTGTTTTTCCACCACTTCCCACCAATTACCGGCATCTTCGATTAATTGAGATGTAACCAGTAAGATTCTGTCAGCAGGACTGGAAATCTGAAGCAGATTCAAGAACTGAGTGATCTTTTTCAACCAATTGTCTGCTCCGACAACCCCTTCTTTTCCCTTGAAGTAGGGAGGGCGCTGTTGCTGAAAATCCTTGACCATCTTCCGTTTACTGGAGTCGCTAGTGGTCGCATTTCAGCTCGAGTGTTGTTGAAGAGTAGAAGCGACTGCCGCTTGAACTATGTCTTTTAGCTCGGGAGGTACACCTTGTATGTTTATATTATTCTGTCCCTCTGCTTGATGAGGTGGTTGTACCCCCTCTTGATGCGGTGGTGGCACCTCTTCTTCTACCCGGGGGTTTCGACGAGTTCTTCTCCTTGGAGGCATCTCCTAAATCATCGAAAATATTTACTGATTTAGTTCCTTCGTAGAATTGTTGTATTCATATATTTTGGGAAAAATTTCCCTAAGTATCAAATGTTTTCTTCAATTTGAGGAAAATTACCAAATAATCATACTTAGTTTTCGGGGGGTTTTTCATGTATAGTACAATGTATCTTTGTTGGGGAAATTGCCAAATACGCATTCTTGGTTTGGGGAAAACTTCCCAAGTATCTATGTTTTGTCAATTTGGTGAAATCGGGGAGATTTTTCCTATGTTCGATAAATCTATCATGATTCCATCAATTTTGGGGAGAGATCTAGATTTGTTTTCTCATGTTGGGGAAAGTAAGCCCTATTTGTTATGTTTGATAAATCCATCATTGATGATGATTGTTCCTTCCCTTCCTATCTTTTCTTTCCATCGAACATTGTTCTCAGATCGAATGCTTCAGTCTGAGTCAATCGAAGTAAATTAACCCGGCCCCCCGTGCAGTGGACTCCGAAGAGTCGGTCAGTTAGGATTCTTAGCTGTCCGTGAGACATACAACCGTCTTAATCTTACTTCGAGAGATTCATTCTTCCGATATTTGCTCTGATACCAACTGTAACGCCCGGCCCTTTCCACCGAAAATCAGAGTCTATTTTTTTTTAAAAAAAAAATGAAAGTGATAAAGGGCGCGGACGTCACGACGCGAGTTAAGTCTTGAGCCTCGAAAGCCCGGCCCTTAACTGGCCAACCCTACGGGTGCGTGGAACGGATTCCACGGAGAATGGTTCACCTGTAGAAGTAAGCTCGAGGAATAATACATTAAATGCGGAATGATAATAGATACTATCCTACCAATTTTTCTAGATAGTAGGGAAGATTTCATCATTTAATTACTAAAATGCCATAACATCATATGTCTACAATAAAATCCAAAACATACAATAAGTCTAAAATATACAGTCCGACAAGTTAACTATTCAAATATACATTTTCCAAAATAAAGCTTAAACAAAGTAAATAGTCCGTCTCCCCAAGCTCCTAAACTTGGCTCCCGTCTCGTCCTACTGCTCCGGCATTTCCTGCGTCATCAGCTAGGGTAGAAGTAGGGCGTCAGACCACGCGCCCAGTAGGACTCCGGGTAGGGCTAGCACATGGATTAGTGATAACAAGCATACCGATAATAGTATAATGAAAACTGATAGACAATCATGTAATGAAACTATACAATGAATGTTATGCCATGGGTGTCTATGTTATGAATCCCACCCATCATCCCTACCACCATGACGTCATATCCCCCTTGACAGCAAGGCCTCGTCAAGGTATCCCCATGCCTGTTCTCGGCCGCCCCGACGGAGCATGGACTCCGGTTATAGCCTATCAGGCTATCCCCATGCCTGTTCTCGGTCGCCCCGACGGAGCATGGACTCCGGTTATAATCCCCATGCCATGCATGAGATGTAATGCATTATGCTATGCAATATATTTGGGTCATAGCCTTTACATATAACTCATAGTCTAGCCATATGCCATAAAATACGTATAAATCATAATTTCATAGACCATCATATAACCAATCATATAATTACTAAAAATAAACCAATAAACCATTTACATAGCATCTAATCCATGGCTTACAAATAGGTAGGAATCCTACCGAATACCGACTCGCATCCTTTTTCGTTTTCGTCCGATAATCCGGCTACCGACACGCGTACCGCTCGCGATATCCAATACCTTATTACATACACATAATCAGTCCATATTTTAACCTTTAAAGTCCATTAATCATTTCCAAGTCCATATGAAAATCGGTCACTATTTAGGTTTTGCGGGTCCCATTTAATCCATTATATATTTTAAGTACATGAGTCTAAAATCAGCCTCGTAGGCTTTATTTAACCCTACATAATGCTACTACTTAGAATCCCTAAACCCATGATCATCTCTCATGGAGTTCTTCATTTTAGCCATTATTTACGGTTTTGCCACTACCTCTTCTCCATGGTTAATTACTCATTCACCCTTGCCTAACCAAGTTCATAATTGATCATAAACCTGGATCTCTAACTTAGGTCCATTAATGACCCATTCAACCATGGCACATGACCATTAAAATTATCCATTTAATTTACCTGAACTCCATTAACCTAACATACAAATACACATTAATCTTAGGCCTTAATTGGTTCACAAAATGGGTCCATTGATGTCTCATCACCCACAACCTAACAACACTAGAAAAATTAGCAATTTAAACACTCTAACCCTCATTCATTTCTCCCATACATAATACCAAATTAATCCATAAGTTTACCCACAAATAGGTCATGGGTTCGGCCATATACCATGGCCGAACCCATGATGTCTTTATCCCATTTTTTCTTTGGCCTATCTACACATTTGGACCCATCATCCTTAATCACATTCAAGTCTATAAACTTAGCCACATTCTCATTACAACTAACAACATTAGGTCTCTTTTTGGGTCCATCAACACCCCCAACATTCCCATTTATTTTCCATTATTCATAACCATTAAATCCATCACTACACCACCATAGGGTTCGGCCATACACCATGGCCTAACCCATGGTTCATGGTCCACTAGTCCATTGGTGCCCTTTTTGATCATAAAGACACTTACATTTATTCATGGATTCCATCATAATAAACCTCCTCAAACATTGCCTACATTTAATCATTAAACACTTAAAACCCTAAACCATTCTCCATACTTCCATTCTTACAAAACCCTAATTTAATTCATTAACCATTTACCATGGGGTTCGGCCATACCACATGGCCGAACCCTATGGTCCATCAATTCATTCAAAACCTACACTTCCATGCTTAATTAACACCTAATTACATACTATAATCATTTGGCCACCATCAAATTTAACAAAAATGAATCCCAAATTTCAAACCCTAAATATCCAAATCTCTTGTTTAGGAAATACTTACAATCCGTTGTTTCCTCCGACTTCCGCCACTCCCGTCGGCTTCCTTAGCCTCCTTTCTCCTTCCTCTTGATCTTTGGTCGGCCAAGATGCTTGATCAATGGTGAAACCCTCCAAACTTAGGATCGGCCAAGGTAGGGTTTGCTTGAGAGAGGGAGAGGAGGAGATGGTGAGAAATAAGATCCCAACCTTTGATCTTGGAGTGGTGGGCCTTTGCTTACACCTTTTTCCTCTCTTTTCTTCTCTTCTTCTTCCAAGTTTTTCTTCTTCTTTTTCCTTAGAGATGAGGGACGGTGGTGTGGGAGAGCAAGAGAGAAAGAGAATGAAATGAGAGTGAAGTGGAGAGAATGAGATGAAGACAACTTCTTTTGGTTGCTTAAAATATACTTTTTCATTAACTCCTCCCACCAACCCATGTAAGATTTTTATCTTACTTTATGGTGGTGGTTGGGATAACCACCACCCAAGTCCAACGTGTTTCATGGTGTTAGAGATAAGGTGGCTTGGTCTCCCACCTTTTGACCCCTTTGACCACCATTTTAGCTTAGTTTAATTAACTAATTAATTGGATTATTAGGTTAAGTTAATTAATTCCCACTTGAACTTAATCCCACTTGTTTAAATTGCCTTCATACATACACCCATGGTTGACCAATTCAACCATGGCGGCCGGCCCCACCAATCTTTGGGTCCACACGCCACCTCACCAAGTGAGGTGGAGGTGGGTCCCATTTGGCCATGTTTCTTAGGTCGAATTAATACTAACTTAGGTGATTAAAATTCAATTCAATCCATTTCTCTTATTGGATCACCATTGGGCCCATGGCCCAATTACATTTTCATCTTACCCATTTACCTTAGAGCTTAAACTAACTTGATCCATTGGGTCCCAAGTGGTTATTGGGCCCAATTTGACCACCCTTGGCCCAATTTGACCATCATTGACCACTAAGATAAATTAAATCCAATCCACGGTCCATTGGGCCATACTTGAGCTTTTGTCCAAACTTTGATCCATTTACCATCTATTCCATCATTTTCCCAATTTCCATCATTAAAATAAATAATATCCACATTTATATTGATTTACAAATTTCGGGCCATTACACATCGTTCCTCTCGTTTCCTGTATCATCCACTAGGGTAGAAGTAGGGCGTTAGAACAACGCGCCAAGTAGGTATTCCATTTAGACCCATGGATAAAAAAAGACCGTTTCAACATCAAAAACAACAAAAACTAGAGTAAACATGTAATAGCGGATTCAGAATTCTGACCAAGCATCCCCCATTGGTTCTATACCTGATTCATAACTAGAGAGCTTTCTGGTCCTTCCCGAATGGGGGCTAAAACTCCGAAAATTAGAAATGCCAAAATAGGAATGACACTTGATATTATTAGAAATGCCTAGAAAATATCATATTCGTGAAGCAGAAACATAGATGCACTCCTATGAATGTGGAATATACCAAATTAGTCGATTCGAATTAGAATTGTCAATTCATCCGTAACTGCATTAGTCGACACAACAATTTTGATCAAGCCATATATTTTCGTTTGTTTGCTGTGGGTCATGTCTCATTTCAAGGTTCATCCAATAGAATCCCACTTACTACACTTATTTCGATTCTATTTAGCTATGGTGTAGGCATAGAGCACTCTTATACAAATAAAACTCTGTCCATTTTCCTAAGATTTTCCATCAAACAAAAAGGAATTGAATGAAATATTCGACATAGATAATTTAAATATTCTATTAATAATAGAATAACAGAGTCATTAATATAATAGAATACTAGAGTCAAAGGGGAGGTCTGGATCTCTCTCTCTCCCTTTTTTTCTTAGTGATTTAGAATATAATGAAATTAGTAGTCAGATGTAAGTAGTAGAATTTCTAGGGATTTCTATTTCAAAATTTATGGTATATTCTACTCAGTTGTGTTGGTGTATTCTTTTCATTAAGATCCGAATAGAGGATCAGATCATTGCTTCTATGAATTTGATAGGAATACGCAAACAGAATGCATTGACCGATTAGATTCTCTCTCCTTGTCCCAGATTTATACTTAATTGATTTGATTCAATCCATTGAAATGTGAGGAATCCTTACATGTAACAACTCGCAGATTCCTATACCCAAATGAAGAAACTTTTGACCTGTACTACCCCAACCTTCCTTACTTTACTTCCCAGAAACAATCGAATTAGTTAATTAAAATTAGAAGTCTTGAAAGAATCATTTTAAACCAATTTCTAGGACTAAAAATGGCGATTTGGAATGACTCGAAATACTTGTGTAATAACACCTAGCAAGACCGACCAATGGGTTAGGCTTCGTGACAATAAAATGTTTCTTTTGAAGCAAACCTACACAATGGGGCATAGTGCAGTGGTAGAGACGGCTGAATCGTAAATGATCTACAGAAAATATTTTGAGTGGAATCACACGTTGTCGAATGATTCGACAGACCAAATCTCCCCAAACCAACTCATAGAAATAGAAGAGGGCGCAACATTGATACATTTAGGACCAATTCATTGTTCGGAAACAATGAATTGGGGTTGTTTTGTTGTTCCGCTTAGGAAATGAATACAAAAATAAATGTAATGTATAGGGCTATACGGACTCGAACCGTAGACCTTCTCGGTAAAATAGATCAAACTTATTATTATCGAAATGATTCGAACTGTTTCAAAGACCCAACGTGTGTTTTTTTTTTGCATTGGGCTCTTTCATTAACTGATAGAAATGCACATCAAGGTATCCCACATAGGTTTTTCGGACGCCCCGACGGAGTGGTCCCACCGGTTACATATCCTTCACCCCATGCCATGTATGAGATGCTAATGAAACACGTGATATTTTATATTGTAAACATAGCATTAAAACTCACATCTGAATCATATCTTTTACAACGTAAATTCATCAAAATAAGATAAAAACATTGTACATAAACCCATGGTTTCAAAGAGGTGCAATCCTACCAAAGACACTAACGTGTCCTTGCACTTTCGTCCGGTAACCACCACGATCGTACACACCTTGTGAGGTCCCATTACCTTATAATATATCAATCAATTAAAACCATGTCCCATTTGATTTACAATAATGTCCAAGTCCATAAACCCAACTTGTGGGGTTCGGCCATACAACATGGCCGAACCTCACTTCCTTAATTTGGTGCCTTTCTTTTAGTCTTTTGATCTTTAAATTAAATCCAAAATCATGCCATCTTTGATTCACAAATTTAATCACCTATACAACAATTACTTAACCTTGATAACAACAAAGTCCACAAAACAATCCCCATGGGGTTCGGCCATACACCATGGCCGAACCCATGGTCCATTATTTTCACTTATTTACAATATTGCCATGGTTTCCACCACCTTATTTTTAGGTCCAAAACTGATCCATAACATGGATTCATTTATGATTCATAAATCATAAAATAAAGCCCTATTAATTCCCTTCATCCCTTGGTTTGGTAAACCATTCATTTAATTATACAAAGACCCAAAAACGGCCCATTAACAGGTTCATGGGGTTCGGCCATACACCATGGCCGAACCCATGGTCCTTTAGCTTCATCCCTTTGGTCATCACTCATACCACAATTGTTTAACATTGTTAACAATTTAAGTCCATAAAAAACCCTCATGGGGTTTGGCCATACACCATGGCCGAACCCATGATCTTTCATTTTAGCCTATAATTACAACTTTGCCATCATTTCCATGATCTAACTATATGAATATAATTCCACAATTCTTTATGGGGTTCGGCCATACCCCTTGGCCGAACCCATGGTCTAAGGTTCTTTACCAACAACCTTCCATTTAAAGCCTTTTAAAACATACATAATATTCCATGGTTTTCATCCTTAAAAATCCATTAAACATAACCAATGTCCTTCCATGGGTTTCGGCCATACAACATGGCCGAACCCTATGGTTCATCATCGTCCCTTAAATCACCATAATCATTCCCTAATTTTTCTTCCATGGGGTTCGGCCATGGTGTATGGCCGAACCCTATGGTTCCTTTCTTTAAACAAAGTTACCAAAATACTTATCGGTTCCGCGACTACTACGATTTTCCTTCTCTCTGCCTTGTTCTTCCGATCATTTTCTTCCTTAGCCTCTTTCTACTTGATCTTTCACACAACTGGCTGCCCTCTTTGATTGTGTATGCCGTGCGCCCCTCTTGCCTCTCCTTTATAAAGCTTCCAATAGGTCCTATATTTAGAAGATGCCATGCGCCCCTTCAATTTAGCAATTGCCTAGTGTTGTTTTTAGCAAAGGAAGGACCCCTTTTAAAGGGATTCCAGCGCATCATCTTGGATGTGCAAATCCCACACACACGGCCAAGCAATCTATATTTAGTTTTTAGACATTTTCTTTATTTGGATTAGGCAATTGGATGTCATTGGCTAATCCAACTCATCTAGGCGTGTTGCCCATTTTGGACAAAGCTTGGTGACTAACCTCCTTGATTTTTGTATGCGTATGTCCCTTGTTTATAGATATTGCATTACCATTTTAATTCAGCCCCATTTAATTAGGCTTGAACCCACTTGATGGTCAACCAAGTTAACCACGACCCATTGGGTCCCAATTGGGCATTTTGGCCCAAATAGCAACATTGACCCAATTAAATGTGCCTTACCCATTTACTTTAACTTGAACCTTATACCATAACCGTTGGGTCCTAATTGGGCCATTGATCCAACACCTTATCCATCTAAGGTTCATATCCGTTTATTCACAATTAAAATGGAAAATTTCGTAAATATTGATAACATGGAATTCTGAAGTGTTACAATACAACCCTCTTTTTAAAATTTTCGTCCTGAAAATCGAGTGAAGTAGGGTTTCAAACATTTACGTAAATAGTTCAGGATGAGCTGTTCTCATTTTCGACTCGAGTTCCCAAGTGGCTTCCTCAATGCCATGTTGATCCCATACCACCTTGACAAACTGAATCGCTAGGTTCCGTAATACCCTTTGTTCTGTGTCCACCACTCGGACAGGTTTTTCGACGTATGTCATGTCGCTTTGGACATCTATGTCTTGTATATTGTAGCAGCCGGAATTTTTAAATCAATATATATGTTGGCTATTATTTATTTTAATAATGGGAATTGAGAATTTTGATGGAATAAATGTTAAGTGGATCAAAATTTGGGCAAAGGCCCAATTATGGTCCAATGGACCATGGATTGGGTTAAATTCATTTAAATGGTCAATGATGGTTAATTGGGCCAAGGATGGTCAAATTGGGCCCAATACCCATGTGGGACCCAATGGGTCAAGATGACTTAAGCTCTAAGGTAAATAGGTAGCAAATAAATTTAATTGGGCCATGGGCCCAATGGTGACCCAATCGGTTGGAATGGATTGAATTGGAATTAAATCACCTAAGTTAGTGATGAAATGATCAAGATGGCTTAACCAAGTGGGGCCCCCCACCTCATCAAGTGAGGTGTCGCATAGGCTAGGAGTTAGTGGGGCTGGCCACCATGATTGACTTGGTCAACCATGGGTGGATTAATGGAGACGAATCAAGTAGATTAAAAGGAGATTAAATGGGAATTAATTAACCTAAGTTAAGGATCCAATTAATTACATTAATTTAAGTTAGTCAAATGGGTCAATGGGGAGTCAAAAGGAATAAGTAAAGGGGTGATTTCATCTCACCCAAACCACTCTAAGAAACACAAACGAAACCATTTAAAGAAACACAAATAAAACCATGGGTTAAGGATGGTGGTTTCATCTCAACCACCACCACTAAGGTCAAGGGAGCCCATGCTTGATTGGTGGGAGAAATGATGGTGGAATGTAGCATAGTCAACCAAAATGAGATGGGTTTCATCTCATTTCCCCATCTCTTTTCCATTTGACTCTCTCCCTCACCCTCCAAAACCGTCCTCCTCTCCCTCTTCCAAGGAAAACACCAAGACTTAGAAGAAAACGAAGAAAAGACTTAGAAAAAAAGGGACTCCAAGCTTGGTCACCACCCCAAGATCAAGACTTAGAAGATTTTCCATTCTTTCTTCCTTTCCCTCTCTCAAAACCACTCCATCATTGGCCGAACCCAAACATTGGGATATCATTTGATCAAGTTCTTCCATTGGCCGAACAACAAGGAAAAGAAGAAGAAAGAAGGCTAAGGAATCAAAGGGAGAAAAGAAGTCGGAGGAGCCGTCGGAATTGTAAGTATCTTTAAACAAGAGGTTACATTTTTAAAGATTAAAAGAGACCATGGAATCCATTTTCCTTGAATTTAATGGTGGCCAAAATGTCATGGGCCATGGATCTAAAATCCATCCAAGGAAAGGATGAGAAATGGACAAAAATGGGTGAGAGAGATTAAGAAAAATAAATGGATTATTAAGGACATTATGTATTAAGAATTATTTAAGCATGGAAGTATGGATTTTTGAAGGAATAATGGACCATAGGGTTCGGCCATGTTGTATGGCCGAACCCCTTGGTAGGTAACTAAGGAATTTTTAATGGGG
Source organism: Chimonanthus praecox (assembly GCA_022113865.1). Lineage (NCBI taxonomy): Eukaryota > Viridiplantae > Streptophyta > Magnoliopsida > Laurales > Calycanthaceae > Chimonanthus > Chimonanthus praecox. Next base: position 32,884,346 of record CM039087.1, on the reverse strand, counting down.
TTTTTAGGATTAAAATCATGGAAGGATGATTTATGATTTTTAAGGTTTTAATGATTAAATGTAGTGATTTTCAAAGGGATTTTAAATGAGGAAATTCATGGAAGAGGTAATAGTTTTTATGGCCTCAAAGGCATCGATGAAGGTGACCCATGAACCATGGGTTCGGCCATGGTGTATGGCCGAACCCTATGGTGATGTATTTGGAATTTTAATGGGTGTAAAATATGAAAAAAATAATGGAGAATATTGATAGCCTTGATGGACCCAAAAATAAAATTGTGATTTAAATGTATGATGGAAACCCCTTCATGGAAGGACTTATGGTGGATCTAAATGTTGCGAATAGGTCCAAGAAAAAAAATGGGGAAGAGACCATGGCCGAACCCATGACCCATTTTACAAGTCATTTGATGGGTTAAGTTGGAGTTATGTATGTATTTAAATTAATGGGGATGAGGTTAAATTAAAGGGTCTGATTTTAATGATTCTATGAAATGATTGGTGAGTCATTGAGGGGTCTAAGTTTGTGGATCAAAAATGTGGTAAATGACCCATTTGAGAGCCATTGTATGGGCTAAGATTAAGGTCTATGTATGTGATTATATTAATAGGAATTAGGCTAAGTTAAGGACTGATTTTTAATGTGTACATATCATGGTTGATGGACCATAAATAGATCCAAGTTATGGATCAGTTATGGACTTAAGTGTGCATGGTTAAATAGGTAATTAGCTATGGGAAGGAGTAGTGGTAAAATCGTAATAAAGGCCAAATATGAAGAACCATGGGTTCGACCATGGTACATGGCCGAACCCCATGGAGGATGATCATGGACTTAAGTGTGTTTAAAGATGACCTTATGTATGGATAAATGAAGCCTAGGGTGGCTGTTTTTTTTTTAGACTCATGTGATTAAAATATTTGACGGATTAAATGGGACCCACAAAACTACATAGTGAGGTTCGACCATGGTGTATGGCCGAACCCCACTAAGGCATATGTTAGGGACTTAATCATGGATAAAATATGGACTGATTATTAATATGTAATAAGGTATCGGACATCGCAAGCGGTGCGCGTTTGGGTAACCGGATTCGTGAAAGGAAACGTAAAGGGACGCTAGTTGGTATTTGGTAGGATTCCAACCTTATTGTAAGCCATGGATTATGTGTGTATGGATGTTTTATTAATTTATTTGAAATCATGTGATATGTTTAAAATGGGTTTTTATGGCTATGATTTAAATATTATATGGCATATTGCATTTACAATGATTTAAATATTATATAGCATATTGCAATTACATCTCATGCATGGCATGAGCGGGAAAATAATGAAACCGGAGTCCATGCTCCGTCGGAGCGACCGAGAAGCAAACATGGGGATATCTTGATGTGATTCATCCATCAAGAGGGGTACTATAAGGTACAACCGGAGTCCATGCTCTGTCGGGGCGACCGAGAAACAAGCATGGGGATTCCTTGATGAGGCTTTGCCATAAAGGGGGATGCCTAGTGTTGATCATATCTTGATGAGGCTTTTCCATCAAGATGGACATGGCACAATGATGGTATGGGTGATGGGTGGGACTCATGACATAAGACACCCATGGCATGGCATTCATTTTATGGTCTTTATTATATTATTACCTATGTGCTTGTCATCACTAATCCATGTGTTGGCCCTACTCGGAGTCCTATTGGGCGCGTTGTCTAACGCCCTACTTCCACCTTAGCTGATGCAGGGGATGTCGGAATCGAAGGACGCGACGGGAGCCAAGCGTAGGAGCTTGGGGAAGCGGGCTAGATAGTTTACTTAAATTTATTTTGGAAATGTAATTTGAGTACCTTAGTTCGTCAGACTGTAATAATTTACATTTCTTGCTATGGTTTGGACTTTACTTTTGGATGTGATGATTTTGAGGTAATTTAGTAATTTAAGTAATGTATCTTCCTTGCTATCTAAAAATTGGTAGGATAGACTCTTTTATAATTCCGTATTAAGTTATAATCCCTCGAGCTTACTTTCTACGTGTGAACCGTTCTCGTGGACTTAGTTTCCACGCACACGTAGGGTTGGCCAGTTAAGGGCCGGGCTTTAAAAGCTCGAACTTAACTCGCGTCGTGACATCCCGCGCCCTTTGTCACTTTTATTTCAAAAGAACAAAAAATATAGACTCTGATTTTCGGATAATTAATTTTAAGCGAGTGAAAAGGGGCGGGCGTTACATATATTAAGTACATGAGAGGGATCAGGATTGTACTTCCTCAACATCGATATATGGAACACATCGTGCAAAGATGCCAACTGTGAAGGGAGTGCCAATTGATAAGCCACGTCCCCCATCCTTCTTATGATTGAAAATGGTCCTACATATCTTGGCGACAATTTCCCCTTCTTTCTAAATCTCATGTGTCCCTTTCGTGGCGAGATTTTCAAGAACACCATGTCCCCCACTTCAAATTTAAGGAACCTCCTCCTCTTGTCAGTATAGCTCTTCTGATGACTCTGTGCAGCCAATAGATGCTGCCGTATCAACTGTATCTGCGTTGTAGTCTCTGCAACCAACTCAGGTCCGATCAGTGCAGGCTCACCGGCCTCTGTCCAGCACACGGGTGATCTACATGGTCTACCATATAATGCCTCAAATGGATCCATTTGGAGGCTTGCCTGGTAACTCTTGTTGTATGAGAATTCTACCAACGGCAAGTGATCCTCCCATCCACCCTTGAAATCTAGCATGCATGATCTCAGCATATCCTCCAATGTTTGTACCATCCTCTCAGACTGCCCATCAGTCTATGGATGGAATGCTATGCTAGTCAGTAGGTCTGTTCCCATGGCCGACTGCATGCTCTGCCATACTCTGCCGGTGAATCAACCATCTCTGTCGGACACAATAGTCCAAGGTATACCACGCAATTTGATGATATCCTTGATATACCGCCGACCTAAAGTCTCAGATGAGTCGCCATCATAAACCCTACTTGTGGGGTTCGGCCATACAACATGGCCGAACCTCACTTCCTTAATTTGGTGCCTTTCTTTTAGTCTTTTGATCTTTAAATTAAATCCAAGATCATGCCATCTTTGATTCATAAATTTAATCACCTATACAACAATTACTTAACCTTGATATCAAAAAAGTCCACAAAACAATCCCCATGGGGTTCGACTATACACCATGGCCGAACCCATGGTCCATTATTTTCACTTATTGACAATATTGCCATGGTTTCCACCACCTTATGTTTAGGTCCAAAACTGATCCATAACATGGATTCATTTATGATTCATAAATCATAAAATAAAGCCCTATTAATTCCCTTCATCCCTTGGTTTGGTAAACCATTCATTTAAATTATACAAAGACCAAAAAACGGCCCATTAACAAGTTCATGGGGTTCGGCCATACACCATGGCCGAACCCTTGATGTTTCATTTCTAACATTTACTTTAAATGGTTCACCATCTTAGGTCTGTAACGCCCCGCCCTTTTTCACTCTACTTTCCGTAAATCAGAGTCTATTTTTTTTTTAAAAGTGATAGAGAGCGGGACATCACGACTCGAGCTAAGTCCCAACTTCTAAAGTCTGACCCTTAACTAGCCAACCCTATGTGTGCATAGACTAAGTCCATGAAAACGGTTCACACATAACAATATCAACATGCGGAATTATGATAGAACCTAGTTCTATTCCATTTCAGATAGCAAAGTACGTCAAGTCTTTATCTATAATTAAAATATTATAATTATCCAAATAAAACATCCAACCATGGAAAATCATCTAAGTTATTATATGTCCGAAGTCTAGTTACTCAAATTACAAGTCCATAAGTAACTTAATTAAAATATAAACTAAAAGCATCCAAGCTCCTATACTTGGCCCGTTTCGCTTTCATCGTTCTCCTTGTTTCCTGTATCATCCACTAGGGTAGAAGCAGGGCGTTAGAACAACGTGCCCAGTAGGTATTCCAATTAGGGCTAACACATGGTTAGTACAAAACATATATAATAATATCATATTATCAAAAACCATATAAACCATGCCATGTCATGATGTCAATGCAATAAGTCTCACCCATCACAAGTACATATAAGTACCCCCACATAGGTCTTTCGGACGCCCCGACGGAGTGTGGTCCCTCCGGTTTCTTCTTGACGGAAAAGCACATCAAGGTATCCCACTGTAATGACCCGGAATTTGTTGATCAGTATATCTGTGGTTATCATTTATTTTAATGATGGAAATTGAGAATTTTAATGGAATAAATGTTAAGTGAATCAAAATTTGTTCAAAGGCCCAAGTATGGTCCAATGGACCATGGGTTGGATGAAATTCATTTAATTGGTCAATAATGATTAATGTAATGGCCCAGAATTTGTAAATCAAAATATATGTGGTTATTGCTTGTTTTAATGGTGGAAATTGGAAATCTAATGGAATAGAGGGTAAATGGATCAAGATATGGACAAAGGCCAACTAGGGCCCAATGGATATGGATTGGATTTAAGTTTACTTAAAGGGTCAAGATGGTCAAATGGGCCAAGGATGGTCAAATTGGGCCCAATACCCCTTTGGGACCCAATGGATCAAGATGACGTAAGCTTTAAGGTAAATGGGTAAGATGAAAATGTAATTGGGCCATGGGCCCAATGGTGATCCAATTGGAATGTATGGAATGGATTTAAATCACCTAAGTTAATTTGAATTAAGCCAAGGTGAGTGGCCAAGTGGGACCCACCTCCACCTCATCAAGTGAGGTGGCGTGTGGACCCAAGGTTTGGTGAGGTCGGCCACCATGGTTGAATTGGTCAACCATGGGTGTATGTATGAAGGCAAATTTAAGTGTATGGTTTAGATTCTCTCAAAGGAGGGACTTGTGATGGAACTAAGTCATGTATGTAGACCATGGCCCATTTGTGAGCCTTTTGATGGGTTAGATTGGAGTATGAATGTGTTTAAATTAATTGGGATTAGGTTAAGTTAAGGACTTATTTTTAATGAGTTCATGTTATAGTTGATAGGTCACTAATAGATCTAAGTTATGGATCAATTTTGGACTTAAATGTGGCTAAGTTAATGGACTTAAATGTGATTAAAGAATGATGAATTAAGTGTATGGTTAGGTTCTCTCAGTGGAGGGATTTGTGACGAATCTAAAGTGTAACCAAGAACCAAGGAAAAATGGGAATTTGGTTAAGTTGAAAGGGCTGATTTTTAATGAACCCATGACCCATTGTTATGAGCCACTTAATGGTCTAAGTATGGGGTTATATTTATGTTTTAAATAAATGGAGGTTAGGTTAATTAAATGGTTAATTGCTAAATGTTCTTATGTCATAGTTAATGAGACATCAATGGACCCATTTTTGTGAACCAAATGGATAGGCTAAGATTAAAGTCTATGGATATGCTTTAGCTAATGGGGATTAGGTTAAGATATGGTTGTATCTCATGATTGGAGAGTATATGGATCAATTATGAATAAAGGGAATGAGTGGATAATGGACTCATTGTGGGTTAAATGCATGATGTAAACCCATGGAAAGATTTGATGAATTGGGTATTTTGAACCCATGATCCATTAACCATTTAAAGGGTTAAGTATGGGTTTAAAGGAATAAGGATTAGGTTAATAAAATGACTAATTTTATGATCACATGATATGGTTGCTGGGTCATTAACGGACCTAAGTTATGGATCATTAATGGGTCTAAGTTATGGATCCATTATAGACCATAATGTATATGGAAGAGGGAATGAATTATCCATGGAAGGGTAATGGCAAAACCGTAAATAGTGGCCAAAATGAGGAAAACCCACTAAGACATGATGTATGGGCTTAGAAATGGTTAAAGCATGGACTAATTGCTAATATGTAATAAGGTACCAGACATCGCAAGCGGTACGCAGATCGGCGACCTGGTCTATCGGGCGGAAACGAAAGAAAGAACGCTAGTCGGTATTTGGTAGGATTCCTACCTTTTTGTAAGCCATGGATTGAGTGATGGTTTCTTTGAATTAGTTTGGAAATTATATGGTTTATTTTAAGATGGGTTTTGGATTTAATATCATGTGATGTTTTCCTCTAATTTATTTTGGTAATCATGTGGTTGTTTTTAAGATGGGTTTTGGATTTTGGTATTATGTGATGGGTTTCCAATGATTTATTTTGATAATCATGGGATTGTTTTAAGATGGATTTTATGACTATGATTTACATATATTACATGACATATGGCATCTACATCTCATGCATGGCATGGGTGGGATATGACAGGAGGATACTTATGTTGATGTTACCTTGATGAGTGTTTTGCCGTCAAGGGAGATACTTGTGTTGATGTTACCTTGATGAGTGCTTGGCTGTCAAGGGGATACTTATGTTGATGTTACCTTGATGAGTGTTTTGCCGTCAAGGGGGATACTTGTGTTGATGTTACCTTGATGAGTGCTGTCAAGGGGATACTTATGTTGATGTTACCTTGATGAGTGTTTTGCCGTCAAGGGGGATACTTGTGTTGATGTTACCTTTATGAGTGCTTGGCCGTCAAGGGGGATACTTGTGTTGATGTTACCTTGATGAGTGCTTCGCCGTCAAGGGGGATATGGTATCGGGGTAGTAAGGATGATGGGTGGGATTCATAACACAGACACCCATGGCATAGCATTTATTCTATGGCTTTTCGTTATAATATTATCTATATGCTTGTTATCACTAATCCATGTGTTAGCCCTACTCGGAGTCCTACTTGCGCATTGTCTAACGCCCTACTTCTACCCTAGCTGATGACGCAGGAAACGGCAGAGCAGAAGGACGAGACGGGAGCCAAGCTTAAGAGCTTGGGGAGGCGGACTATTTCCTTTATTTAAGTTTATCTTGGAAAATGTGTATTTGTATAGTTTAGTTTGTCGGACTGTATAATTCAGATTACTTGCTATGTGTTGGGTTTCTATTTTGGAACATTGAGATGTTGAGATGTTTTGGTAATATTATGAATACTAATTTCCCTGCTATCTAAAAATGGTAGGTTAGCCTTTATTGTAATTTCCGCACTTAGGGTAGTATTCCTCGAGCTTACTTCTGCGTGTGAACTATTTTTCGTGGACTTCGTTCCACGCACACGTAGGGTTGGCCAGTTAAGGGCCGGGCTTTAGAAGTTCGGACTTAACTCTCGTCGTGACATCCGCGCCCTTTGTCACTTTAAAAAAAAAAATAGACTCTGATTTTCGGTGAAAAGGGGCGGGCGTTACAACCACATAGGTTTTTCAGACGCCCCGACGGAGTGTGGCCCCTCCGGTTACATATCATTCACCCCATGCCATGCATGAGATGCCAATGAAACACATGATATTTTATATAATAAACATAGCATTAAAACTCACTTAAAACATATCTTTTTCAACATAAAATCATCAAATAAGATAAGAAACATTGTACATAAGCCCATGGTTTCAAAGAGGTGGAATCCTACCACCGACCACTACGTGTCCTTGCGCTTTTGTCCGGTAACCGCTCACGATCGTACACACCTTGTGAGGTCCTGTTACATTATAGTACATCAATCAATTAAAAGCATGTTCCATTTGATTTCCTATTATGTTTAAGTCCATAAACCATTCCTCATGGGGTTCGGCCATACACCATGGCCGAACCCATGATCTTTCATTTTTACTTATATTTACAACAATGCCATTCATACCACTTTTATTCATTAATCTAATGATAAACAACTTAATCATCTAAGATACATCAAACCTTAAGTTCAGCAAACATTCCCCATGGGGTTCGACCATACACCATGGTCGAACCCATGGTCCATTTATTTCACTTAATTACATCCTTGCCATTATTCTATCCATGGCTATTTACCTTGCTTATTTTCATAAGGTTTATGTTCCAAAATTGATCCATACACAGTTCTTTAATCCAAACACATAATCCATCAAATAGTTCATGGGTTTTGCCATACACCATGGCCGAACCCTATGTCCATCATTTTCACCTATTTACCACATTGCCATTACCTCCATCAACTTATGTTTGGGTTCCAAACATAGGCCCATTCATTTATTTACTACCCCAAGTCCAAGAGTGATCCATACATAATTCATTCACCATTTACATGACTTATAATCTTAGGTCCATAAACATAGGTCCATAAATTTAGACATTATATACATGGATCCTCCAATGATCCACAACCATAGAACCATAAACAAAACCCTCCATAAACGATACATGGAATTGATTCATGGGGTTCGGCCATACACCATGGCCGAACCCATGATGTATAAATTCCAATTATAGCAATTCCCATTCTAGAAATCCATAAATCAAGGTTTTTTCCTTTTAATCCAAAAGTCCATAATTAGAAAACTTTCTAATTTAATAACCATCTTCCATGAAATAAACCCTAGTGGGGTTCGGCCATACCCCATGGCCGAACCTCACTCATAGACAATCCAACCGTTCCCATCACTTTCTAAATTAATAACATCTTCCATAGGGTTCGGCCATACACCATGGCCGAACCCTATGGTTCAAAATCTTCTCTTTAAAAATCATTCATCCTCGATCTTCCATGATCTAAATACATGCAACCAATTCTATATTTCTCCATGTAAAACCTTAAAATATGAATAATTTCCATGGAGTTCATCCTTCAAAATCCATAATCATTACCAACACACTCCATGGGGTTCAGCCATGAAACATGGTCGAACCCTATGGTTCTTTAATTTCTTACATTCATCCAAACCTTGTAAAACCTTTTAAAACCATACACATAACTCTATGATTTTCATCCTCCAAATTTCCATTAAAATTCACCAAAGTCCTTCCATGGGCTTCGGCCATACAACATGGCCGAACCCTATGGTTCATCCCTTTTTCATTAAAATACCATAGTCATCCCTTAATTTTCTTCCATGGGGTTCGGCCATACACCATGGCCGAACCCTATGGTTCTTTTCTTTAAACAAAATTATCGAAACTACTTACCGGTTCCGCGACTCCTCCGGTTTTCCTTTACTTGTTCTTGCTCTTCCAATCTTCTCCTTCTTTAGCCTTTTCCTCCTTCTTCTTGATCTTTCACCCTTGTTGGCTGCCTTCTCCTTCTCTTGATTTTGTTCTTGCCGTGCACCCATCTCTTAATTTGTGTAAGTCGTGCGCCCTTGCTGCCCTTTCTTTATTCCACTTCCAATCGGTCCTAATTTAGAAGGTGCCATGACCCTTCATCTAGTAATTCCCCTTAGTGCAGTTTCTAATCAAAGAAGGACTCCTTTTTGTGTACAACTCCTACACGGCAAGGCAATCCTATCATTATCTGGACATCTTCTTTATTTAGGCAATAAGATATCATTGCCTAATCCCAATCCATCTACACGTTTTTGCCCATTTTAGGACAATCATTGGTCGCATATAACTCCTTGATTTTGTGAGAGAAAATTGTAGCCTATGCGTGTGTGTCCCTTATTTATAGATACATTGGGTTACCATTTTAATTAAGCCCCATTTAATTCTATTGAAACCATTTCCACAATCTGTTGGGTCTTAATTGGGCAATGACCCAACACTTTACCCATCTAAGGTCCATATCTAATAATTCACAAATTAAATGGTTCATTTTCATATATAATAATAACTTGAAAATATGGGGTGTTACAAGATCCATAAACATAAGTCTATACTTGCATCCTCCATTCATTTAAAATATACAAAAACATAATATCCATAAAATTGCTTCATCATTTACTACCCCAAGTCCAAGAGTGATCCATACCTAATTCATTTACCATTTACAACCTTCATGCCAACTTAGAATCAAAAATACTATCCATGGGGTTCGGCCATACACCATAGCCGAACCCATGGTACTTTAGTTTCATCCCTTTGGTCATCACTCATACCACAATTGTTTAACATTGTTAACAATTTAAGTCCATAAAAAGCCCTCATGGGGTTCGGCCATACACCATGGCCGAACCCATGATCTTTCATTTTAGCCTATAATTACAACTTTGCCATCCATTCCATGATCTAACTATATGAATATAATTCCACAATCCTTTATGGGGTTCGGCCATACCCCTTGGCCGAACCCATGGTCTAAGGTTCTTTACCAAGAACCTTCCATTTAAAGCCTTTTAGAAGATACATAATATTCCATGGTTTTCATCCTTAAAAATCCATTAAACATAACCAATGTCCTTCCATGGGTTTCGGCCATACAACATGGCCGAACCCTATGGTTCATCATCTTCCCTTAAATTACCATAATCATTCCCTAATTTTTCTTCCATGGGGTTCGGCCATACACCATGGCCGAACCCTATGGTTCCTTTCTTTAAAAAAAATTACCAAAAATACTTACCGGTTCCGCGACTCCTCCGGTTTTCCTTCGCCCCACCTTGTTCTTCCGATCATTTTCTTCCTAAGCCTCTTTCTACTTGATCTTTCACACAGCTGCTGCCCTCTTTGATTGTGTATGCCGTGCGCCCCTCTTGCCTCTCCTTATAAAACTTCCAATAGGTCCTATATTTAGAAGATGTCATGCGCCCTTCAATTTTAGCAATTGCCTAGTGCTGTTTTTAACAAAGGAAGGACCCCTTTTAAAGAGATTCCAGCGCATCACCTTGGATGTGCAAATCCCACACACACGGCCAACATATTTAATTTTTAGACATCTTCTTTATTTGGATTAGGCAATTGAATGTCATTGGCTAATCCAACTCATCTAGGCGTGTTGCCCATTTTGGACAAACCTTGGTCGACTAACCTCCTTGATTTTTGTATGAGCGTCTACCTTGTTTATAGATATTGCATTACCATTTTAATTCAGCCCCATTTAATTAGGCTTGAACCCACTTGGTGGTCAACCAAGTTAACCACGACCCATTGGGTCCCAATTGGGCATTTTGGCCCAAATAGTAACATTGACCCAATTAAATGTGCCTTACCCATTTACTTTAAATTGAACGTTATACCATAACCGTTGGGTCCTAATTGGGCCATTGACCCAACACCTTATTCATCTAAGGTTCATATCCGTTTATTCACAATTAAAATGGCAAATTCCGTAAATATTGATAACATGGAATTCCGAAGTGTTACAGAAACATCATACCACATCACACCACAAGCTGTCCCTACCATACAAGTGTCCTAGCCTGGAATACCATACCTTAGACTGTACCCACCCTGCATGTGTCATAACTTGGAATACCATACCTCAGATTGCACCACACTAAATGTGTCATAGCCTGGACGCTATACCTCAGACTGTACCCACCCTGCATGTGTCATAACCTGGTACGTGCATCAATTGCGACCAACCCAATCACCCCCAGCTCCTCATCAAACCCATGCGTCCAATCAGCTGGTACCACGGGTTGTGCCTCATTCCTTGACTTGAACATGGATGGAATACCATCAACCCCTAGTCATCATGTGCGCGAACCACTCAACCCATCAGACCACCGGTGGCACTTCGTCATTCATGCACTCTAGTACCGGATATGTAATGACCTCTAAGTTTGCCTTGAGTGAACCAGCGTTCGACCTAAGAGCTTCCTTGAAGTATCCAGGACCATCTCACCACCTGTCGCTCTTGGGACCGCCGGACAACTAGCCCTCCAAACCGGATCACACCTCCCATAGGCGTGTCCGAAGATCACAAGGATAGGCCTAGTCAATCCCACTCTAGAGTGTGCATCTACCCATGTCTGACCACTTGGTAGTCCATAGCTCAACCATGCTTCCACTACGCGGTTTCACACAACATTCAAACCCCAACTACCCAACAAGCTAGGGGGAGTCTCTAAATCCTAGTGTAGCCTAGTACTTATGCCCCACTGGCATCCCACAATTACCAGATACATGCATGAACTGTTGTTTATAAGCATGTTATCAAAACGGTAATGATGAATCATAATCAAGTATGTGAATGGTTATCTTTAGCAGACAAAATATTGCACCCAAACATGTTGTCAGCCAATCATCATCAAATAACAAAACATGGTTATACATAATAATATCACATTCATTTATCAGGTGTATACATCACTAACTATCACATACTAGCATGTTAACATCCAAACAAGTTATCAACCAAAACATGTTCCAAACAAGTATAATAGGAAATACCATCTACTATCTACTGCATGCGATTCTACAACATGTTGATTAAACTATCAATTTCAAACATCGCAGGTTATTACACATTTGAACCAATGTTATCGTAAATCCATCATGAGTTCCAGTAAACAACTCAACATGCTCCTATGAGCTAAGGGTATGAATACACCCGGATGGGGTCCCTGCCACACAATGGTATCGACAACTCCCTTACCGAGTGCTCATAATACCAGGGAATCCCATCCACACATTCCGTACCCGAACATTTGATAGAGAAATATGCGTAAGTGTATGCTAAAATTGGTGATGAGTCACCTCACCTGTGTGCGGCTTTCAAAATCCAAGTTATAAAATAGGTCGGAGTGTTGAGAGAAGCAAAGCACGGGCTACTGAGACTGAAAAAGTTGGGACAATTATGCAAAACTGGGACTATCCCACAAATATAGTTGAAAGCGGGCTTGTGAATGATCCAGAAACGGTCCAGAAACAATCTCCAAAACGGGCTAGGAATGAGCGTGAAATGGACTTGGGCCAGGCCTGAGATGGGTTGGGCCAAGTGGCTGGGCTCGAGTTCGGCTTGCTAGGCCTGAGAAACTGGGTCTGTAACGTCCCGCCCTTTTCATTCGAAATCAAAGTCTATTATTTTTTTTTAAATAATAAACAAGTGATAAGAGCGGAGTGTTACGACGCGAGTTAAGTCCGGACTTCTAAGTCCTACCCTTAATTGGCCAAACCTATGTGTGCATGGACTAAGTCCAGAATGGTTCACACGTATTAAGTTTATAATTGAGGAATAAATCATACATGCGGAATAACAATAGGATAACAATCCTATTCCATTTTAGATAGTAAAGTAGTCCAACACTTAATAATAATTATCATAACTTAAATATCCAAACATTAACCATCCAATCCATGGCAAATATACCTACGCTATTACAATTTCGAATGCTAGCTATTCAAATACATAGTCCATGAATAACTTAAACAAAATATAACTTAATCATCCAAGTTCCTAAGCTTGGCTACAATCACATCCTATAAAAATCTTTCTAAAATACCAACCATTTTCCATCAATTAAACATAAAACACTATCCATCATTTAAATCCTTTTAAAACTTTTAACAAAACCAAACACCTGCAATTATGATTTCTTTTCTTCAAATTCAACAAAATTAAACCAATATCTTTTCATGGGGTTCGGCCATACAAAGTGGCCGAACCTTATGATCCATGTTCTTCCCTTTTAAACATCATTAACCATGATTTAAACCCTTGATAGGTTCAGCCATACAATGGCCGAATCATGTTTCCTTAACCATTTTATTTAACAAAGGTTTATGGAGCACTTACCAATTCCGCGACTCCTCCGGTTCTTTCACTTCTTCTTGAACCTATCCTTCCTTAGTCCTTCCTTCCTTCCTTCTTGATCTTTAGTCAAGCTTAAACATGCTGGAAACCCCTTGGAGTGGTTCAGCCAAATGAGGTTTTGATTGAGAGGAAAGATAGAATTTCAGCCTTGGGTGTGAATGATAAAACCTTGAGATGCAAACTCCTTTGTTCTAAGTCCACTTTGTCTTTGAGGAGTGATCAGCCAAGAAGTGTTTTGAGGAGAAGCAACCAGCCAAGGTTCTTGTCTAGCGAGGTGGGACGGCCAAGGGAGAGAGAGTGAGGGAGAGAATGAAAAGAAAACAAGTATGAAGGTTGACCAAAGGTGGTGTCCCTTGATGGCACCCCTTTGTAACTCCCCTCCCCATTCATCTCCTTCACTTATTCTATTTGGGGGTTTCATCCTTGAGATGAACCCTCCCAACGTTTTGGCTCTTGGGCTGCCTTGGTGCAGCTCATATGTAACTCCCATTTCCATTACAATTCTCCTTAATGCTTCCCTTGGGGTTTCATCCTTGAGATGAAACTCCCAAGGCACCCAACGGCTTCCATACAATGTTTTGTATAATTTCTACCAGCCCCATTCATCTTCCATCTTGGGGTTTCATCCTTGAGATGAAACTCCCATGTGCCCAACGGCATGTGTGAGTTTAAACTATGTAACCGCCATTCCTCATTGTTTGCCCATGTGGGAGTTTCATCCATGAGATGAAACTCCTTGAGCCCAACGGTTTTGTTTAAGCTTGGACTACCAAACCATCCAACTCCCCTTTAATTCTTATTTGGATTTGAATTTGAAATAAGAACTCCTCCACTCTTCATTTAAAACTTCATGTGAGGGTTTCATCTTTGAGATGAAACTTCCCCCACCCTTTCTTTCCAACGTGTGAATGTTTTGAGTTTTGAAACCATCAGCCCTTCAACTTCACTCTCCATTCTTTTGAATTTGAAACAACTCCCCAACTCTTGTGTAACTCCATAAAACTTCCAACTCATTCATTATCTATCTTGGTTTCATGCATGAGATAACCTCCCATTCATTATTTATCTTGGAGTTTCATGCATGAGATAACCTCCCATGCATCCAACGTGTATATCATTTTGAATTTGAATAAAACTTCTCACCTTATGTAACTCCCATAAAACCGCCACCTCCTTTAATTATCTAGGAGTTTCATGCATGAGCGGACCTCCCATGCATCCAACGTTTTTCTTTGTTTGAAACTTGAAATCAATACACTCCACTCCCATTCACACACTTCACTCACTTAGAATTAATTTAACTCCCTCAACTCAACCCATTCATTTAATTCAACTCAACCAATAAATTCAACTCCATCTAAACTCAATCATTTATTTCAACTCAATCTCAATCATTTAATTCAACTTAACCCAATTTAAACTTGAGCTCACCCAATGGTCAATCAAGTCAAATACGACCCATTGGATCCCAATTGGGTCTTTTGACCCAAATAACCACCTTGACCCAGTTAAATGCACCTTACCCATTTGCTTGAATTGATCCTTATAACATATTCATTGGGTCTTAATTGAACAATGAACCCCACAATTGACCCATCTAAGGCCATATCCTTTAAATTCACCATTTCAATGGCAATTTTCGTATATATTGATAAACTGAAAATCTGGGGTATTACAGGGTCAAATCTGATGGATCTGTTTAGCTTGCCCAACTGAGGATAAGAAAGAGTAGAAAGGAGGATGAAAAGAAGAACGAGTGAGGGGAGAGAGAACCGACTGACTTTGAGAGAGAGGCAGAGGAAAGGAGAAATCTAGTCGCCACCCATCTTCTTTCCTCCTCCTCTGGTCGGAAGTGACAGGACCAGAGGAGGAGGAAAGGAGAAAGAGATAGAAAGAAGGATGAAAAGAAGAACGATTAAGGTTTTTAGAAAGGAAATAGGAATGGAGAAGGAGAAGGAAAAGAAGAAGGGGGTTGGGGCGGCTAGGGTTTCCAAGGGAAGAGGTGATGGGCGGCGATTAGATTTTAGGGTTATGGCTTCCATAGGAGATAAGAGAGGAGACAAGAGGGAAAAAGAGAAAGCCGAGAGAGGGAGATGAGAACGAAGGAGAGAAATGCGAGAGAGAGAGAGAGAGAGAGAGAGAGAGAGAGAGAGGCGGCACTGTAGGATAACACTACAGTGTTGAGAGCTTTTAAAAGGGGCGCTTGGGGTTTAGGATTTTGGCATTTGCATTTTTTTTTTCAAAACTTTAAAATGCATAAAAAAAATTAGAATCTTAAATTTATAAATAATTTAAAACTCGTTAAAAAAAAATCTAATGTCGAACATTGGAGACGAAAAGGTGTATTTTCAAACTTTTTGGATGATAAAATTTCAATAATTCAAAATTACCAAAATGTCCTTTAGGTCTCCAAACTTGAAATCGAGAAAACTATAACGCCCTGCCCTTTTCACTCACTTTTTCCTGTAAATTCAGAATATATTTTTTTTTTATAACAGAGTAGAGTGATAGAGCGCGGGACACGACGAGAGCTAAGTCCGAACTTCCAAAGTCTGACCCTAACTGGCCAACCCTATGTGTGCATGGACCAAGTCCACGAAAAATGGTTCACACATAGCAATATCAATTTGCGGAATAAAAATCATAACCTGCGGAATCATAACATCAATTTGCGGAATCATAATAGAACCAAGTTCTATTCCATTAAGATAGCAAAGTACGTCAAGTCCTTAATCATCATTATCAAACATAATTATTCAGTAAAATATCCATAATTCCATCAAAATAGTTCATGGGGTTCGGCCATACACCATGGCCGAACCTTATGTCTAATATTTCCACATATCTACAATTTTGCCATTGGTCTAACCATTTCATGTTTAAATTCTAAGACTTAGGTCCCTTAGCACATGGATCCATAAATAAACCCTAGTGGGGTTCGGCCATACACCATGGCCGAACCTCACTCATGGCAACCAATCCATTCATTCCCCTTTTTAAATCCAATCTTTCTTTATTAGAAAGATTCCTAAGTTAGCATCCATGTTTCTATAATCAGAAACTTTACAAAATTAATTAACCATCAATAACCTTCCATGTTAAGATAGTTTCCAAATTTAGTATGCAAACATCCATAATTAGATAACTTCCCAATTTAGCATGCATGTTTCCATACTTAGCAACTTATTAATTTTATAATAACCATCTTTCTATTCTTGGAGACTTACCAATTTAATCTCCTCCTTAATCCATTCCTTCCATTCTCGGATCCTTTCTAAATCAATTTCCAACTTCATAATTAGAAAGTCCTTAAATAGAAACTTTCTAAATAAATATCAAATTCCATAATTAGAAGGTTTCCAAGATAATCATTAATCCTTCCATAACCATCCTCCATAATTAGATAGTTTCTAAATTTAAACTCCACCTTCCAAAATAATTATCATACTTCAAAATACCAAACAACTCCATGGGGTTCGGCCATACACCATGGCCGAACCCTATGGTTCACAATCCTTTTTATTAAATGATTTAAACCCCTATTTAATCAATTCAAATCTCATGTACCACTAACCTCAACTCCCATTTAAATCAATCATTAACCTTCCATGGGGTTCGGCCATGCACTATGGCCGAACGCTATGGTTCTTTCTTTCCATTACTCTGTCTTTCCATGGATCTAAAACCATATAATTACTCCATGACTTTCATCCCATAAAATATAATCACCAAAAGCATCCCTTAAAACTATACATTAACAATAATAATATGACCCATGTTTCTTCTATAAAATCACCAAAACCCTTCCATGGGGTTCGGCCATGCACCATGGCCGAACCCTATGGTTCAGATCATCTCTTAATTCTTCCATGGGGTTCGGCCGTACACCTTGGCCGAACCCTATGGTTCCTTATTTCATTAAAACAAAAAATCTAAACCACTTACCGGTTCTGCGACTTCTTTGGTTTTCCGTCGGTTGATCTTGTTCTTCCAGTCTTCTTCTTTCCTTAGTCTTTTCTTCTCCTTGCTCTTCCACTCGGCTGGCTGCTCTTGTGCTTGCTGCAGTTTTCTCTTTGTTCTTCTTTGCCGTGAATGAGAAGTTGAGAGATTGAGAGAGATAGAGAGAAAATTTAGCTAGGGTGGTAAGGCCGTGTGCCCCTCTCTTCTCTCCTTATATTGCTTACAACTTGTCCCAATATTAGACAATGCTATTGCCGTGTTCCTTTGGCTGCAATCCTCATTGTCGTGTGCCCTTGCTGCCCTTTATAAACCTCCATTCAGTTCGTACTTGCTGAAATAACAATTCACAATTCCATGTTTAGCAATTGTCGTATGCCCTATGTTTGCCTCTTATAAAACCTTCCCTTAATCAAGAATAGCAAGTGCCATGCGCCCCATGTTTGCCTCTTATAAAACCTTCCTTAATCCCAACTTAGAAGGCCAAACCCTTTCTTTCTTATTTAGTAACTCCTAGTATCACTCCAACACCTCATGCGCATATCTCAAAGATATTCATATCTCTTCATGCGACCATACATCCTTTCTTAGATTCCATTCCATGCGCATATCATGGATTTATTATCTCATATACACGACCATGCAATAGTATCTCCGTCATTATTTATATAATATTGCAATACCAATTTAAATTCAATTCCATTTAATTTTTATTGGAAACAACTCCAAAACCGTTGGGTCTTAATTGGGTCATGGCCCAATTCTTTATCCACATAAGGTCCATAACCTATGTTCACAAATTAAATGGATTATTTTCATACAAAAATAATTAACTGAAAATCCGAGGTGTTACAAAAACTGGGGTACACCACGGAGCCCACAGTCGTAATACTACTACGAAACCCCTAAAATCCAGAAAAATCGGGTTGGGTCATTACAATACTACCCCTCTAAGAAATTTGTCCTCGAATTTCAAAGTGAACTCATACCTCTAGTCTTAAACCTCACAAGTAAAACCTAGGTAAAAACTGCTTATGCACAACTGAATCTCACTCTTAAGCTGATCTTCTCACGTAAAATGATGCCACAACACCTATTTCAAAGAAACAGTCCTGCCACGGAGCACTACGAACGGTTGAACCACCTGGAAAATAGTCTGCATCATCCTCGAAACAAATTACCTCCACTTGACCAATCGCATCTGCTCGGTAGTCCCTCTGATCACACTGAGTCCCCAACAGAATTGTATCAAGGTCTCCCGGCCAATACAAGGGTAATTTGCACTGTCGGCCACATGGAATCTCGCGCCCAACCATCATGACAATAATCTGCAACTTATGTCGTACACAAGCTCTATCAGAAACCAACAATCCTCCCAACTCACCTCAGAAACCAAGGACGCTAAAACATAAGAAATGTCTTCAAAAACCTGCATAGTCTGTCCTGGCCGGCTGTCTGTCCACAGATAGTCCGCTGAGCTGAAACATGGTTGAGCATACAACTCTCTCTTCATAACACTGTCTAATCTGATGGGCAAGGTTTCACCTATAGACTAACCTTCTACTACTCATAAATCGGTCCAAAAGCTCCAAAAAGTCAGCCATCCTCACCCCAAGGAGATAGGTGAGCTCTGCCAGTCTAACCACTACCACCCATACTACTAATCCACGGCGAAGGAATCAAAGTATCTCCACACGACACCGCTTGTTGAGCACTGAAATATTACATTTTTACCCCTGATTATTGGACTAGTTAGCCCTAATTTTGTATATATCACATGCGTTTAATGTCATTTTCTAGTTTTGTAGCTAAAAATGGAAAATTCAGGAAAATAATCTTAAAACAATGGATAATTGCAAGTTTGGTGCTTAATTCGGCCATAGATTAAAGCAATATTCTAGATTTCAAAGTGGTGAAGTTAATTATTTAATTCTGGAAGAGAAAACATGCAATTCAAGAGGCAAAGATGAAATTCAACATTAATGGACCAAGATCCACTTCAATTGGGCTAGACTAAGCTCCAACGGCTATCATTGGGCCAGGCCACATCCAGTCCATGTACATATCACAATTGGGTCAGGCCTAAGTCCTCAAGCTCAAGTCCAAGGTCCACTGAAGGCCCATGTGCTCACTTATAGGTTTAAAACCCAAGTCCAAAACCCAATTACACGCCCGAACCTTGTCCATTCCCTTGTCAAATCCACACCATCCAATCTCCATCTTAAATCCCAACCATTCATTTCATGCATTAAAATTAGGTCAAAACCTAGAGCCACCTATCAAATCCAACCCATACATTTATCATCTTAGATCTAGGCCATTCAACTCATCCATCACCTAGATTAACCTTAGGATCATAACCATCCATACATCATCTCATCATCCGTCCATTTAGATTAGATTTAGGACATTTCATCGTAGCCATTCATTCATAAACCCTAGATTTAGTGCATATCATTCCAAACCCTATAATATAGGATACCATACACATATCCCATTGCATCACACGAAAATCCCAGTCCACTAGCTTCCATGCGCATGGAAATCCCTAAGTTTCCTCTCCAATCCATCCACCTCATGTACACCTGGCCTAATATCCTATCTTTTCTCCCAATCATAATCCACACGATTTTCTCACTAAAATCCCTCCATGCACTTAGACCAAAATCCATCTAGATACACTCCTAAAATCCCTAGAACACCTCTGAAAGTCCCTTTCACATGGTGCTAGAATACGATTTGACCCTAGAGGAAGGGGAGGGAAGGGGGGGGGGGGGGGTGTAACACCCCGGATTTTCAAGCTATGGATATATATATGGAAACTGTCCATTTAATTTGTAAATAAATGGAGATGGACCTTAGATGGGTAAGGAGTTGGGTCAATTGGTCAATTAAGACCCAACGGATTATGAATAATGTTCAATTGAAATAAATGGGTAAGATTTATCTAATTGGGTCAAGGTTGTCAATTGGGTCAAAAGTCCAATTGGGACCCAATGGATCATATGAGCTAGTTAGAAGTAAATGGGTAAAGTTTGATAATTGGGTCTAATAACCATCTTAGATACAAGACATGAGATCCACCTCATCAAGTGAGGTGTATGTAAATGAACTGGCTAAGTGGGACCCTAAATACTATATGGTTCATAGTCGGCTAAGCCATGGTTGACTTGGTCAACCATGGGTGAGTTCAATAGAGTTGAGTTAATGAATGAGCTCAAGTGGGATAAATAATACTTGAGTTGGAAAGTGAATTCACATGAGTTGAGAATTATTAATGTGAGTTCAAGTGCTTGAGTTGGAAAATGAGTTCATTTAAGATTGAGTTGAATTGAAATGAGTTGAATGGGAAGTCAATGGGACTTTCATTTTAATGAGTTGTTGGAAGATGGAGGTCCCATCTCAATGGACACCATCATTATGAGGAAGGTGAAGGGTTGTGGTGGTTACACAAGCCTACACAAGGCATACACGTTGGAGATGGGAGTTTCATCTTATGGGATGAAACTCCAAATAGATCATTGATGAGGGAGGTGAAGGGTTGTGGTGGTTACACATGCCTACACAAGGCATACATGTTGGAATGGTGGGAGTTTCATCTCATGGGATGAAACTCCAAAGGAAGCTTTTATGAGGGAGGTGAAGAGCCATGGTGGTTACAAAGGGGTACCACCAAAGGACACCACCCTTGGCCGACCCTCATGGATCAAGACAAGGAAGTTGGAGGGTTTTGAGGTTACACAACACATGTCCATGTGTACACGTTGGAACATGGAGGGTTTCCATCTCATGATGGAAACCCAAGGGTCATATGGTGGGGAGTTTCATCTCATGGGATGAAACCCCCAAAGTAAGTATCAATGGGAGATGAAGAGTCATGGGAGTTACCAAAGGGCATCAACCAAAGGACACCACCCTTGGTTGAATTAGATTGAACTACATTGGGCAGTAAAGAGAATTATTTGCTTTATCTTACTCTCTCCCCTCTCACTCAAGGCCGACCATTCACAAGACAGAGGACTTGGAGTATTTTCTATCCCAAGCTTCTCTCTCTCTCTCAAACCCACTCTTTGGCTGAACCCTCTCCTTGAAGTTTCATCAAGACCTCTCAAGTTCACACTCGGCCAAGGATCAAAGAGGAAGAAGAGGCTAATGTAAAGCCCCACCCTCTCTGAGAAATTTCATAGTCTAATTTTTTTCTTTTTATAATAAACATCGGAAGAGAGAGGCGGCGTTACAACGCGAGTTAAGTTCAGACTACCCAAGTCTGAACCTTAACTGTCCACCCATGTGTACATGGAATAGACCATGATTATGAATCACACATGGAACTAACATCAACATGCGGAAAAACCTAGATTAACTGCGGAATGGAAATAGATAGACAAGTAACAGTCTCAACCATTAATTAAGATAATTCAACGATCCAAAGGTTATTAACCTAAACAAACCATAGCAAGTAATGAATTATTACATGTCCAACAAAAGTATTCAAAAGACAGTAATATAAGGTAATTCAATTCATCATTCAAGCGCTTAGGCTTGGCTCCCCTCCCGGTTATCGACCTTCTTTTTCCCTTTACTTGTACCTGCAATCTCCTCTGAGGATAGAATTAGGGCGTTAGATCAATGCGCCCAGTAGGTTCCCCAATCAGGGCTACCACATGTTAGCATATAAAACATGCATATACATACCATAATACATGGTCATCAAAGCAGGTAAAACAATGCTATGATGTATGCACATGCAATGAGCATCCCCCATCATGTACATTCATAGCCATCACTTGATGTGCCTTGCACCGACAAGGTAAATTACAACACACTTTCATCTCTTCATCACTGACTGATTCATATCACGTATGAGTCCTCGTGGCGGGACTCTCATCGCCTAAGGAGACCATTGTGCTATGATCATCATGTTACTCTTCCTGGCGGGACTCTCATCGCCTAAGGAAGACGTAACCCATAATTGGAACACTGTAGAACCTCATTCATCATCCCATGACCATGCATGAGATGCCAATGCCTGTATACCATTTGTTAATGCATAATATATCATTTGAAACCATATAAAATCAACAAGAGTATCATAAGAAACACTAGGATAAAACTGTGGTTACAAGTAGGTAGGAAACTTATTGAAGATTCACTTCAGTAACTGATCTTTCTTTCGCGTCACCCGGTCACGACTCGTACGTCGTTTAACTTCCGTCACCTTGTGATACAATAATCAGTAAATCATATTGTCACTTAAATGTCCAATCTTTAGTCCACCAAACTTATTCCATGGGGTTCGGCCATACATTTGGCCGAACCCAATGGTTCTTGTATCTAGTACCATATGGTTCTCCATTAGGGTATTTTAAACCTTTTAAATCAACATAGAACCATTACCAATTATTACTCATAAGCTTAGCCTATTTAACCCATTCCTTATGAATTAGCACAAGGTCCATCAATAATCATTGGTGGGGTTCGGCCATACTACATGGCCGAACCTCACCCTATGTATTTTTTTATCCCATACTCCCTTATCTATCATGCTTGGTTGTTTACTGATATTAAGTACATAAATACATACATGATTCTTGAATCAAAATCATACAACCCAATCAGTAACCATAACCCTATGTAAACCAAATAAAAACCATAAAAGAAACCCATGGGGTTCGGCCATACATTTGGCCGAACCTCATGGTTCTTTGGATTCAATCCTTCCAATAATCTTTCATCATTTATCATGCATCTTAGCCATAAAATTAATAAGATTCAGTCATACATTGGCCGACCAAAATCATTAAACAATCACATAAAAATCTCCACCATTGGTATGGTTTATCTCTCCAAAAACCATACCAACTTATCAAACACTTTTATGGGGTTCGGCCATCCAAGGTGGCCGAACCCTATGCCCATGTTTTGGACCCTTTTTAACGTACAACATATGTCCATTGAATCATGTAAAAATCAGCATAATATTGTATGGTTTTTACACTTCAAAACCATCCAATTATCCAAACAAGACCATGGGGTTCGGCCATGTAAGGTGGCCGAAACCCAAGGATCTATTTATCAATTTGTATCACCTTTGCCCAAGGTTTAGACCCTTAATGCATTTGGCTACTCCAATGCCGAATTATGCCATCCAAATCCAAGATTTAAAGTCCTTTATCTTGTATCTTAGATCATACAAAAACAGTCCATGATTTTACAAAAACCATCACTTTAAACAAATAAATTTCATGGGGTTCGGCCACCCAAAGTGGCCGAACCCTATGGTCCATATTTTCCATCTTTTAGACCATTGATTTAAACCATGTTAACTTCAGCCTTCTTGTCATTCAGATCCATGTTTATAATCCTTTCTATAACATGTATTTGATTCTTAAATAAAACCCAAAAATCAGTCCATAAACCTCCATGGTTTCCATGTTTCAAAACATGAAAAACCACCCATCTTTTACATGGGGTTCGGCCCTCCATGGTGCCGAACCCAATTGTTATTTTTACCATTTTAAATCCTTCATTTATCAAGGTTAAACATTGGTGTATTCGGCCATGACCATGGCCCAATACATACCTCACTTGTTTCATGTTATTAAACCAAAATAACATATAGATACTTACCAAATTTTCCAAACTTCCTCCTTGTCTTTGATCCTTGTTTTCTCCCTTTTATTTCTTCTTTCTTTCCTTAATTCCTTGCTGGTTTATACTTGACTAACTGTGCCAAAAACCTCTATTGTTCAGCCAAGAAAACGAATTGGAGAGGGGAGAGAGAGATGGGAATTTTTTGGATTTCTTTGTATGAAAAACGGCCATGTATGGTAAGGTTTTTCTTTTATAGTTTCAGCCCCCAACTCCCATTCATCCTCCCTCATTAATGTTGTTAAAAATGATGGGGCAAAGGGTGTTAACCAAGAAACCCCTTGATGCCAAACGTTGCACCCCTTGGTGCCAAACATTACATCTCTTTGGAAATGAACCAATGCAACTCTTCATGAAAAGGTGCCGCCCCAACCTTGGTGTCTTTTGGCTTTGCCAAAGCACCCCTTCATACCAACGGCTGAGATTAATTCTGATCAAGTGTTGTGTGAGATTACAACTCATTTCCATCTCCTCTTGACTCACTTAACTCGAATATTTTTATTCTAAACCAACTCATCCAACTCATCATCTTTAATGCACCAAGTTTGAGTCAACTCATTTCTTAAATCAAACTTATTCCAAATCAGTCCAACTCAAGCTGAATTAACTCCGACTTGAGTTCAATTGAGGGCCCACACGGTCATCCGTGGTCAAACTAGTCAACCCGACCTGTTGGGTCCCCCTTTAGCTCCTTGACCCGTTTTGACAACATGACCCATTCATGGGCTGATTTTGCCATTTCTAATTGGTTTTCACTTGTGTTTCAAGCCTACCCATTTTTGCTATCCTGATTCCCAATCAGTTCAGCTTGACCCCATTTAATTTGAGTTTACACAATGGTCAAATCATCCATTTTGACCCATTGGGTCCAATTGAGCCATTTGCCCCATTTAGCCATTTTCGACCCAATTGATGTTCATTACCCATCCCATCAGATTTGATATTTATAATGAGCTCATATGACCTTAACTTGAGTAATGGGCCCCACCATTTCCTATTTTGACATCACAAAATAATTAATTTAATAACCTAGGGGCATTTTCATAATTTTCAATTTCATTGAAAAATTAGGGTGTTACAGCTAAGGAAGAAGAAGATCAAAGGAACAAGAAAGAGTGAAAGAAACCAGAGGAGTCGCGATTCGGTAAGTACTTGACAAGATTTTATTAATTGGAAAGAGGTTAAGAGAACATTTCATTTTGGATTGGGAAGTTGGCCAAAAATGTAACGCCCGCCCCATTTTCACTGAAATCAGAGTCTATTTTTTTTTTTTTCGAATCAAGAAGTGACAACAGGCGCAGACGTCACGATGCGAGTTAAGTCCGAGCTTCTAAAGCCCGACCTTTAATTGGCCAACCCTACGCGTGCGCGAAACTAAGTCCACAAGAACGGTTCACACGTAGGAAGTAAGCTCGCGGAATGTAATTATATGCGGAACATTATAATAGAGACTATCCTACCAGTTTTAGATTGAAGGCAAGATACCTCATTAAATTTCTAAAATACCCCTATGTTCATAATCATATCTCAAAATGATAACGTCCAGAGTACAGTCCAAACCATAGTAAGAAACAATAATTATTACAAACCGACAAGCTAAGCTACTTAAATTACATTTCAAAATAAGACTTAAATAAGACTAAGTAGCCGTTTTCCCCAAGCTCCTAAGCTTGGCTCCCGTCGCGTCCGCCGTTTCCGACGTCCCCTGCGTCATCAGCTAGGGTAGAAGTAGGGCGTTAGACAATGCGCCCAGTAGGGACTCCGAGTAGGGCTAGCACATGGATTAGTGATAACAAACATACCGATAACAATATAATAAAACCATATGATGAATGCCATGCCATGGGTGCCTATATCATGTGTCCCACCCATCATCCATATCATCCTAAAATATCATATCTCCTTGACGGCAAAGCCTCGTCAAAGTGTCCCCATGTTTGCTTCTCGATCGCCCCGACGGAGCATGGACTCCAGTTATAGCATATTAAGCCATCCCCATGTTTGATTCTCGGTCGCCCCGACGGAGCATGGACTCCGGTTATAGCATCTAAGGCTATCCCATGTTTGCTTCTCGGTCGCCCCGACGGACCATGGACTCCGGTTTCATTGCCCATGCCATGCATGAGATGTAAGTGCATTATGCTATGTAGTATATATATAATTCATATCCTTAATATAAAATCCATGGCATTGAAATATAATCCATAGCCTTAAAAATATCATCCATAGCATTAAAATATAATCCATATCATTTGAAATATCATCCATAGCATTAAAGTATAATTATAGCATTTAAAACCCATCTTAAGATAAATCACATAATTTTCAAAATAAAACGAGGAAACCATCACATACACATAATCCACGGCTTACAAAAAGGTAGGAATCCTACCGAATACCACTTAGCGTCCCGTTACGTTTTCGTTCGATAATCCGGTCGCCGATTGCGTACCGTTTGCGACGTCCCGATACCTTATTATACATTTACCAAAAGTCCATATTTTTATCATGATTAAGTCCCTAATTGATCACAACCTTAGATCCATTAATGATCCCTAATCATGTTACAAGATTATCATAATTCAGCCTTTAACTTAGCCTCATTTCCATTGATTTAAATACATGCATAATTCCAAGTTTTAGCCCATTAAACATTCTCATTTGTGAGTCTAAAACGCAGCAACCCTAAGTTTCATTTAATCACTCATAATCTCATCTTAATGTACCCAAGTTCATGTCCAACCTACATGGGGTTTGGCCATGGTCCTCCATTGTGGCCAATAATTACGGTTTTACCACTAGACTTCCATGGTTTAATATTCCCTCCATTCATGTATATTTTTGTCCATAATTCATCCACATACTTAGTCCCATTAATGATTTAATGACCATGACATAACATCCTTAAAATCAGCCACTTAACTTAAATAAATTTGCAAGCATCTAATGTAACGCCCGCCCCTTTTCACCGTAAATCAGAGTCTGTAAAAGAGTGACAAAGGGGCGGACGCCACGACGCGAGTTAAGTCTGAGCTTCTAAAGCCAGACCCTTAACTGGCCTACCCCACGCGTGCGCGGAGCTAAGTCCACGAGAACGGTTTACGCCTAGGAAGTAAGCTCGTGGATTATATTGCGGAACATGATAATAGAGTCTATCTTACCGGTTTTTAGATAGAAGGGAAGATACAACATTGAATTTCCAAAATGCCCCTATGTTCATATTTATATCACAATATAATCATCCATAAGTAACGTCCAAACCATCGCAAGAAATGTAAACTTATACAACCTGACAACCTAAGTTACTTTAAAATTACATCTCCAAAATGTAAACGTAAATAAACTAAGACTGCGCTGCCCAAGCTCCTAAGCTTGGCTCCTGTCTTGTCCACCGCTTCCGCCATCCCCTGCGTCATCAGCTAGGGTAGAAGCAGAGCGTTAGTCAACGCGCCCAGTAGGACTTCGAGTAGGGCTAGCACATGGATTAGTGATAACACATATACCGATAAAATAACATATAACAAAATAAGCACGTGATGAATCCTATGCCATGGGTGCCTATGTCATGTGTCCCACCCATCATCCGTATGATCATACAATGTATCGTCCCCATGTTTGTTCCTCGGTCGCCCCGACGGAGCATGGACTCCGATTATCGAACTATCCCCATGTTTGATTCTCGGTCTCCCCGACAGAGCATGGACTCTGGTTATAGCCCTCAGGCTATCCCCATGTCTGATTCTCGGTCGCCCCGACGGAGCATGGACTCCGGTTTCATTATTTTCCCGCCCATGCCATGCATGAGATGTACGTGCATTATGCTATGTAGTATATAGATAAACCATAATTTTGATATACCATACATAGCCATATAATGCATAATATTAAAATATAATCCATATGATTCATAACTTAAAAACACATCATAAGATAAATCATAATCATAAATCCATCATAAGCCAAATCAAAATAATTTAAAACACCATCACATATCCATTGCTTACAAAAAGGTAGGAATCCGACCGAATATGTCGCGTTCCGTTACGCTTTCTGTTTGATAATCCGGTGGTCGATCGCGTACCGTTTGCGACGTCCGATACCTTATTACATTTACCGAATTAGTCCATACGTTATCCATGATTAAGTTCCTACTAATCATAACCCTAGGTCCATTCAATGATCTTTAAATACATTATAAGTTTATCAAAAATCGGCCTAACTTAGCCCATTATCCATTGGTTTAATCACATACATAAATCCGATTTTGATCATTTCGAATATTCAAATGAGTGAGCCTAAAACGCATCTACACGTTTCTTTTCATCATTCATATTGCATTGAATTTTACTCCTAATCCACATAGGGTTTCATTGACTATGACCTAGCGTTATAACATCAATCACCTATTTTAATTAATTTTGTAAGAATTAAATCTCATACCTAATTCCATATTTGGCCTAAGATGTGGCCCATACAATGGGTCATGGGTTCGGCCATACACCATGGCCGAACCATGATACCTAAATTTCATTTCCTTAGGTTCATTTTACCGCCTTAATTCCTATCTCTAATGAATTTAAATTATCCATTCAAGTCCCATTTTTCATCGTTTTAAACATCACATACCATACAAACTCTATTAACCTCTATCATTCTTCTCCATTTTAAAATTACCAATTACCACCAAAGGGTTCGGCCATACACCATGGCCGAACCCATGGTTCATGGCTCACCTTTATGGATGTCATTTTATAGACTAAGTTTTGTGCCAAAATAATCCAATTTAAAATTGCTAATCTTCATTCATTTTGGCCCTTTAAAACAAACTCCTAAGCATTGATACATACATTAACCTTAGCCTAAAAATTGATCCAAAATTGGGTCATGGGTTCGGCCATACACCATGGCCGAACCCATGATGTTTCTTTCTCCATTTTTCTTGGTTTCATTTACCCATTTTAACATACTTCCAATGAAGATTAAATCATCCATCTAAATCCTCATTTCCATCAAAAAAATATATACCATACTTACCCATCTATTCAAATTCCCATTCCTCCACATTATTTTCCATGTCTAAAAATCCCATACCATTACCATAGGGTTCGGCCATGGTAGGTTCATGGCCCACCTTTCTTAGAACCATTTAAGACCAAAGTTCTATGAATATTTGTCCATGATTTTTCTTTGTTAAAAAATTCCATTTAAAATAATTTCATTCATTTGGTCCATTTAAACTTATATCATACACTTTGGGAATCCATTTGTAACTATTATTTCCTCCATTAATTTCTACCCTTTTTCATCCATTAAAATTACTATTTATCACCAACTTTAAGATCTTCATAAAACCATTATTTTGTCCCAAAAATAATCCATTTTAAAATCACTAAATCATCACCATTTTCATTCCATCTAAACATCACATTCTATACTCAATAAGTCCATTTAAATTTATCATAGATCATTCTCCACCATTTTAAACCTTCAAACCCTAATTAAAATCCTCCCACATTTACCATGGGGTTCGGCCATGCTACATGGCCGAACCCTATGGCCCATTAAACCATTAAGATCTAATTTTTCTTATGCTTAATAAAGACTTAAAAATTCCATTCTTCTATTTTATCACTTTCTTAATCCATTCCTCCATCTTATCCATTCATTATCCTACCATTGGATGGATTTTTAAATCCATGGCCAATGATGGTTTGGCCACCATCCAATCCAAGGAAATGGATTCCAAAACTTAAAACCCTAAAAATTAAATTTCTTGTTTAGAACATACTTACGATCCGACGACTCCTCCGGTCTTTATCGCTCCCGTCGACTTCCTTGGCCTCCTTTCTTCTTCCTCTCCTTGTTTGATCGGCTAGATGAGCTTGATCAATGGTGGAACATGCTTGGATTGGCTAAGATAGTGTTAGGTTGAGAGAGGGGGGAAGATGATGAAGATGGTAGCTCTTAATCTTCAAGTGGTGAATCCAAGGTTCCACCTCTTTTCTTCTTCTTCTCTTCTTCTTCTTTTTTCTAAGTTTTCTTCACTCTTTCCTTTGCAAGGTGGGGGGACGATTTTTGTGTGTGTGAGGAGGGATGGAGAGAGCAAATGGAAATGGAGACAATGAGATGAAGTCTCATCTTTTGGTTACCTAAGTCAAACTTCACATTAACTCCTCACCAACCAATATGCATTAATGGTGGTGGTTGGGATAAAACCACCCCCTTTAGCCCATGGTTTCATTTTGTGTTTCATTGAAGTGGTTTGTGTTTGTTGGAGTGGTTTTGACCATTTGACCATTTAATTTTAGGTTAATTAACTTAGATCAATTTGATCCCTAGGTTAATTTAATTAATCACTTCCCACTTA
The DNA here is from genome assembly GCA_022113865.1 of Chimonanthus praecox. Classification (NCBI taxonomy): domain Eukaryota; kingdom Viridiplantae; phylum Streptophyta; class Magnoliopsida; order Laurales; family Calycanthaceae; genus Chimonanthus; species Chimonanthus praecox. Next base: position 32,853,855 of record CM039087.1, on the reverse strand, counting down.
ATTTAATCTCATTAAATTCCCTCTAAGAACCATGGTTGACTTGGTCAACCATGGTGGTCGGCCCCACTATTCTTGGGCCCACACGCCACCTCACTTGGTGAGGTGGTGGTGGGCCCCATTGGCCATGTTACCTTGGTCAATTTATTACTTAACTTAGGTGATTTAAATTTTTTAAATGTATCCCTCTTATTGGATCACCATTGGGCCCATGGCCCAATTAAATTTTGCCTTATCCATTTACCTTAGGGCTTAGCTACCTTGGCCCATTGGGTCCCATATGGCTCTTTGACCCAAATTGACTACCATTGACCCAATTACTTACCGTTGACCACTTAAATGAATTAATTTCAATTCATGGTCTATTGGGTAACCATTGGGCCAAGGCCCAATTAAATTCCCTCCTTACCTTAGGCTTACCTCAATTGGGTCCATTGGGTCCCAAATGAGTATTGGGCCCAATTTGACCATCCTTGACCCGATTAGTCCTCATTGACACATTAAATGGATTTTATCCAATCCATGGCCCAACTGGGCCATTCTTGGACCCTTGTCTCAATTTTTGATCCATTTGGTATTCCCCATGTCAAAATTCAAATTAAAATCAATAAATGCCAAATATAGATTGATTTAAAATTTCGGGCTATTACAATAGAATCCTCTTTTGAAATTTTCGTCCCGAAAATTCGAGCGAAGTAGCGGTCCAAAATAACTCATGCGAAGAGCTCCGGATAAGCGGTTTTCATCTCCGACTCAAGTTCCCAAGTGGTTTCTTCACTGCCATGTCGTTCCCATACCACCTTGACGAACTGAATGGCGCGGATCCGTAACACCCTTTGTTCGCTTCCAAAATTCTGACCGGCTTCTCCACATATGTCACATCGCTTTGTACATCGATGTCTTGAACATTTATCACATGGGAAGGATCAGGGTTGTACTTTCTCAGGATGGACACATGGAATACATCATGTAGAGATGACAGCTGTGGAGGGAGCGCTAATTGATAAGCTACCCCTCCCACCCTCTTCAGAATCGGGAACGGCCCCACAAATCTAGGCGACAGTTTCCCTTTCTTTCCGAATCTCATGTGCCCTTTCCGTGGTGAGACTTTCAGAAATACCAAGTCCCCACCTCAAACTCGAGGAACCTTCTCCTCTTGTAGGCATAGTTTTTCTGACGACTCTGTTCAGTGAGTAGATGTTACCGTATCAGCTTAATCTGTGCTGTAGTCTCTGCAACCAAATCCAGCCCAATCAACGCAGGCTCACCGGCCTCTGTCCAACACACTGGCGATCTACACGGTCTACCATACAAGGCCTCAAATGGAGCCATCTGAAGGCTTGCCTGGTAACTGTTATTATAAGAGTCCACCAGTGGCAAATGATCCTCCCATCCGCCTTTGAAGTCTAGCATGCATGCTCTCAGCATATCTTCCAGTGTCTGTATCGTCCTCTCTGACTGTCCATCAGTTTGTGGATGAAATGCTGTGCTAGTTAATACGTCGGTCCCCATAGCCGACTGCAGGCCCTGCCATACTCTGCCGGTGAATCGGCCATCCCTGTCGGACACAATACACCGGGGAATGCCATGTAACCTGATGATCTCCCGGATGTACCGTCGACCCAAAGTCTCTGATGAATCTGTCATCTTGATGGGAAGGAAATGTGCAGACTTGGTCAACCGGTCCACTATGACCCATATTGCATCGTTGCCCTTGGATGACCTTGGCAACCCTGTTACAAAGTCCATGGATATGCGTTCCCATTTCCATTCTGGCACCGGTAAGGGTACGAGTAAACCGGTGGTTTCCGATGTTCTGCCTTAACCTGCTGACAGGTTAAGCAACGAGTAACAAACTCTGCCACGTCTTTCTTAAGTCCATGCCACCAATAGTGCCTCTTAAGATCATGGTACATCTTGGTGCTGCCCGGGTGAATAGAGAGTTTGGTTTGGTGTGCTTCAATCAACAACTCTCTTCTGCAATTCTTAGGCACATATGTCCTGCCTCGGAACATAAGACCCTGTCTTGGTTGTAATTCCCACTCCGGTACAACCTCATCGGTAGACATTTTAGCACAAATCTCCTCCATTTCTGGATCTGTCCGTTGCTCCCGTTCAATCTCGGAGACCATGTGGGATCGTATGATTAGATTATATATGGTCCCATGATTATTGAGATAGAGATTGAGATAGAGTTTAAATTCTGATGGTATTTAGTACCTCCCATTCCGTCCTGATCATGCTGGCTACTGTCGCATGTGACAAACGGTTGAGAGCGTCCGCCACTTTGTTCGCCTTGCCGGGATGTTACCGAAGTGCGAACTCATAATCCGCCAGATATTCCATCCATCTGCGCTGTCTCATATTGAGTTCTTTCTGATCAAATAAGTATTTCAGACTCTTGTGATCCGAGAACACCTCGAATTTCTCACCATAGAGGTAGTGTCTCCAGCTTTTGAAAGCGAAGACCACTGCTGCTAGTTCTAGGTCATGTGTGGGATAATGGCGTTCATGAATTTTCCACTGTCTTGATCCGTACGCCACTGCACGATTACCTTGACTAAGTGTACACCCCAGTCCCTCACCGGAGGCATCGCAGTACACCTCATAAATTCTGCCTCTTTCGGCAAGATCAGAATAGGAGCGGTCGTAAGTCTCTTCTTTAACTCCTCAAATCTTTGATTGCACAGATTGGACCACTCAAACTTGACTCCTTTCTGAGTGAGTCGGGTAAGTGGAGTTGCAATCTTGGAGAAGTCCATGATGAATTTAGATAGTAACCGGCCAATCCAGAAAACTGCAGATCTCGGTCACATTTGTCGGCGCTTTCCATTCCCTGACTGCTGCTACCTTAGCCGGGTCCACGGCTATCCTTCCTTTGATATGATGTGCCCCAAGAAGTTAACTTTAGATAGCCAAAATTCACACTTGCTGGCTTTGGCATACAATTGGTTCTTCCTCAAGGTGTCTAGGATTATCCGTAGGTGCTCGGCATGTTCCTTCTGACTTTTGGAGTAGATCAGAATATCGTCAATGAATACGATCACAAACTGATCTAAGTAAGGACGGAATATCCTATTCATCAGGTCCATGAACACCGCCGGTGCATTAGTAAGCCCAAACGGCATGACTACATACTCATATAACCCATTGCCCTGAAAGCAGTTTCTCTATGTCCTCCTCTTAACCCGAATTTGATGGTATCCGGACATCAAGTCAATCTTGGAGAAATGAGAGGAACCCCTAAGTTGGTCAAACAGATCATCAATCCGGGGTAGGGGATACTTGTTCCTGACAGTCAACTGATTTAATTTCCTATAGTCCACACACATTCGTAGGGTACCGTCTTTCTTTTTTACAAATAACACTGGGGCTCCCCATGCGGATATACTGTTCCGAATGAAGCCTAGTCTGAGCAGTTCATCAATTTGCTTCTTTAGTTCAGTCATCTAGCTGGTGCCATCCTATAATGGGGTAATGACTGGAGCGGAGCCGGGGTATAATTTTATTTCAAAGTCTATCTCCCTCTTGGGTGGCAAACCAGGGAGTTCTATTGGGAATACCTCGGCAAAATCTGCTACTACCGCCGGAAGTTCAACCATTGGTACCTTATCTAGTCTGAGGTTGTTCAAGGCGAGATGGTTCAATTCCTCCTGCAGCCTTCTAGGGATACCCTGCCTGTCAGCATGTACCCCGTACCGCTTTCATTCGGGTGAAAATATCACCCTACGAAGATGGCAGTCAATATGGGCCTGATATGTAGACAACCAGTCCATGCCAAATATGAAATCGTATTCCACCATATCGATTACTAAATAGTTGAACTCAAATCTGAATCCCGCGAGTTCTGTGTTTAACGCCGTACATATGAGTGCTAGTGATGTGTCTCCGACGGCGGATACAATGGTGAGTGATGTAGACAGGTTTTGTACTAGTGTACCCGTGGCAGATATGAATGCAGCAGTTATGAATGAATGTGATGCTCCAGAGTCAAATAAAGTAACAGCATAGGAACTACCAATTACAACCATACCTTGCATCACTGAACGGTCCACTCTACTGGAGATGGTATGGTGAAGAGTCGTCCAGATCCCGAAGGTTTTGGTGCCCATCCCGCTTGATTATATGTCCTGCCTCCCTGTGACTGAGTTGATCTGGCTGTAGGGCGGAAAGGGCCCCTGAAGTTGGAGGGTCGGCTAGTTTGTGGACACTCTCTCTTGTAGTGGCCCTGTTGGCCACACTGATAGCAGGTGTTCCCACCCCGGGGAACCTGTGTGACTGATGTTGATGGAGAAGGCTGACTGGGGCGAAAGCTCCCGGTAGATCCCGTGGAGGGTGAGGGCCTGCTAGGATTCGGGCGGAACTTCTTGTTGGGTTGGAATGTTCCCCGCCCACCCTGCCCTCGGCGGTTGTCGAACCGCACTATCTCATTTAGTTCCCGTTCTGCGATGGTGGCCCTGCTAACCACCCCTGCCAGTGTGGGCTCTTTGAAAATGGTCACTCTAGTCTTGATGCTTGGCCGAAGGCCCCATTCAAATTTACGGGCCCTTCGGTGTTCAGTATCCACCATATAGAACCCATAGATAGACAGTTTAAGAAATTCTCTGTGATACTCCGCCACTGTCATGTTGTCTTGTACCAATGAGATGAAGGCTTCAGTCTGGCTCTCTCTTTTCTCTTCCAGAAAAAAATTGCTCTAGGAAGGTGGCTGAGAACCACTCCCATGTCATGGGGATTCTTTCTCCTTCCGGTACTAGTGCTTGTTGTTTTTCTACCACTTCCCACCAACTACCGGCATCCTCGATCAGCTAGGATGTGGCCAGTAAGATTTTATCAGCAGTACTGGAAATCTGGATCAAATTGAAGATTTGGTTGATCCTCTTTAACCAGTGTTCCGCTCCCACAGCCCCTTCCTTTCCCTTGAAGTAGGGAGGGCGCTGTTGTTGGAAGTCCTTGACCATCTTCCGATTATTGGAGTCGCTGGCGGTCGGATTGCCGCTTGAATGTTGTTGTAGAGCAAAAGCGATTGCCGCTTGAACTATGTCTTTCAACTCGGGAGGTACACCTTCTACGTTTATACTATTTTGTCCCTTGGTTGTATGAGGTGGTGGTACCTCTTCTTCCTGTCGAGGGGGTGTTATCTCTCTCTCCACTCGGGGGTAGCGACGGGTTCTTCTCTTTGGCGGCATTTCCTAAGTCATTGCACAATATTCATTGCCTTAGTTCCTTCATAAAATTGTCATGTTCATAGCTTGGAACAATTTTCCTAAGTATCAATTATTTCCTTCATTTTGGGGGGAGGAGTATCGATTTAAGTATATTTCATTCTTGGGGGAAAATTCTTAAGTATCGAATATCGTTTCTTTCATTTGGGGAAGGTTGCCAAATAAGCATACTTGGTTTGGGGAAAACTTCTCATCTAGCTATGTTGTCCATTTTCGTGAAATTGGGGGAAATTTTCCTACGTTTGATAAATCTATCAATGTTATATTTATTGTACTTCCCTTACTATCATTTTTTACGTCAAATGTGGCGCTCAGATTGAATGTTTCAGTCTGAGTCAATCGAAGTAGATTAATCCGGCCCCCGTGCAGCGGACTCCGAAGAGTCGGTCAGTTGGGATTCTTAGCTGTCAGTGAGACATGCAACCGTCTTAATCATACTTCGAGAGATTCATTCTTTCGATTTTGCTCTGATACCAACTGTAACGTCCGCCCCTTTTCACCGTAAATCAGAGTCTATTTTTTTTTTTTAAATAAAAGAATGACAAAAGCGCGGACGCCACAACGCGAGTTAAGTCCGAGCTTCTAAAGCCCGACCCTTAACTGGCCAACACACGCCTAACACTCTAAGCTCGGTATAGACCTACCGTTTTTAGATAGAAGGGAAGATACAACATTGAATTTCCAAAATACCCCTATGTTCATATTTATATCACAAAATATAATCGTCCATAAGTAATGTCCAAACCATCGCAAGAAATGTAAACTTATACAACCCGACAAGCTAAGTTACTTTAAAATTACATCTCCAAAATGTAAACGTAAATAAACTAAGACTGCGCTGCCCAAGCTCCTAAGCTTGGCTCCTGTCATGTCCACTGCTTCCGCCATCCCCTGCGTCATCAGCTAGGGTAGAAGTGGGCGTTAGTCAACGCGCCCAGTAGAGCCGAATCCCATGGATCATGTTTTGGTTTTAGACATGCAAAATGGCCTAAGTGAATGATTGAATCATAGAAAATGTTTTATGGATTTAGGGCTTCCATTAATGTAAAAATAATGGAATGATGTTGGGACTTAAGTTATGCATATATAAGCTAAGTGAGTAGCCATGGAAAGATTAATGGCAAAGAGATAAATATAGGTGAAAATGATGGACCATGGGTTCAGCCATGGTGTATGGCCGAACCCCATGGGGAATGTGTTTGTGGACTTATGGTGTTATTAAGGTTAAATGATTAACTTATATGTGTTTGGTTTAATGAATAAAAAATGGAATGATCTTGGATTTAATTTTAAACATGGAGAGGTGATGATTTTTTTAGGAAGAACCATGGGCCATAGGGTTCGGCCATGTAGTATGGCCGAACCCCATGGTGGGTGTTTAAGTGATTTTATTAGGGTTCTAAAGAATGAAAACCATGGAAAGATGATTATGATTTTTTTATGATCAAATGTAGTGTTTTGAAAGGGTTTTTAATGAAGAAATTCATGAAAATGTAAATGGTTTTATGGCCTTGAAAGGCATAGATGGGAGTGAACCATGAATCATGGGTTTTGTGTGTATAACCTATTGTAAATTGAAATGTAAATAATAAAAAATGGTTGAGAATGGTGATAGTTTAAAATGGATTTTTAAGTGTGGGAAATAATGTCGTAAAAATAAAACCATGGGGAGATTTTAGGGATGGAATGTTTTTAAATCCTATGGTGATATAATGGTGGTTTTAATGGGTTTAGAAGGATGGAAGATATGGAGTAATGCATTAATAATTTGGAGGTTTTAAAAGGGGTCAAATGTTGTAAATTTTAAAGGGAGCTTAATAAAGAAAACATGGTAGGTAATTAAGGATTTTTAATGGAGTTTTTAGGAGAATATGATAATGATTGTATTAATGATTGTAGTTTTTTTTTAATGATTGAATGTAATAATTTTAAAGGGATTGTAAATGAGGAAATGCATGATGTGAACCTTCTCATGGTGTTAGAATTTTAATGGATTTAGAGAATGGAGGCTATAAAAAGGGGTTAATGATTTATAAAGGTTTTAAATGAATGGGTATTAGTGATTTTTAAAAGGGGTGGAAACAATGATAAAAACCATGGAGAGTGATTGGTGAATTTAGAAGTACTTAGACCATAGTAAAGATGAAGGAATGTTGGCAACTTCAATGGATTTTAAATGTAGTTAGTAATGATCAAAATTGATGATTTAAATGCATGATGTAAACCTCCTCATGGGAGGGCTTATTATGGATCTAAATGTGGTGAGAAAGACCCAAGGAAAATGGGGATTAGGTTGAATTAAAGGGCTAATTTTAATAAAACCCATGACCCAATTTATGAGCCATTTGATGGGCTAAACTTGGGATTATGTATGTGGTTAGATGAATGGAAAAATTAGGCTAAGTTAAGGACTAATTTGTTAATGTGCATATCATGGTTGATGGAACATTAATGGGTCTAGTGTATGGATCAATTATGAACAAAAATGTACATGGATTAAGTGAATGAGTAACCATGGAAGGGTAGTGGCAAAACCGTAAATATTGGCCAAAATGAAGAACCCCATGGGAGGTGACCATGGACTTAGGCGTTTTTAAGATGACCTTATGTATGGTTAAATAAAGCCTAGGGTGGCTGATTTTTAGACTCATGTAATTAAAATAATTAATATGGTTAAGGGATTAAATGGGACCCACGAACCTAACTAGTAGGGTTCGACCATGGTGTATGGCCGAACCCCACTAAGGCTTAGATAATGGACTTAGACGTGATTTAAAACATGAATCTAATTGATAATATGTAATAAGGTACCAGACATCGCAAGCGGTGCGCGATCGGCGACCGGGTTTGTGGATGGAGAAACGCAAAGGAACGTTAGTAGGTATTCGGTAGGATTCCTACCTTTTTGTAAGCCATGGATTATGTGTTATGTATGGGTTTTTCCTTGATTTATTTTGGTAAGCATATAATTGTTTTAAGATGGGTTTTAAGGCTATGATGTGTATATTGATGCTTTGCTTGATCTATTTTTGATAATCAAAGTATATGTTTTATTGATGGGATTTTAAATGCCTGGTTTGTGCTATCACATATATTACATGGCATATGGCATCTACATCTCATGCATGACATGGGAGGTATATAGCATGGGAAGGATGAAAATAAAGAAACCGGAGTCCATGCTCCGTCGAGGCAACCGAGAAGCAAACATGGGGACACCTTGACGAGGTGTTGCCGTCAAGGGGGATGATTTGTGATTGTTTATATCTTGACGAGGTTTTGCCGTCAAGAGAGATGATTTGTGATTGTTTACACCATGACGAGGCCTTGCCGTCAAGGGGGATGATTTGTGATTGTTTATATCTTGACGAGGTTTTACCGTCAGGGGGATGATTTGTGATTGTTTATATCTTGACGAGGTTTTGCAGTTAAGGGGGATGATGTGTGACTGTTTATATCTTGACGAGGTTTTGCCGTCAAGGGGGATGATTTGTGGTTGTTTATATCTTGACGAGGTCTTTCCGTCAATGGGGATATGGCATCATGATGGTATGGATGATGGGTGGGACACATGACATAAAACACCCATGGCATGGCATTCATTTTATGGTTTTCATTATATTATACCTATGTGCTTGTTATCACTAATCCATGTGTTAGCCCTACTCGGAGTCCTACTGGGCGGGTTGTCTAACTCCCTACTTCTACCCTAGCTGATGACGCAGGAGATGGCGGACACGAAGGACGAGACGGAGGCCAAGCTTAGGAGTTTGGGAAGGCGGACTACTTAGTTTATTTAATTTATTTTGGAAATGTAATTTGAATAGCTTAGCTTGTCGGAATGTAATAATTTAGATTTCTTAATATGGTTTGGTCTTTACTTTGGCACATTATCATTTTGAGACATAATTATGAATTTAGGGATATTTTAGTAATTTAAATGATGTATCTTCCCTGCTATCTAAAAATTGGTAGGATAGTCTCTATTATAATTCCGCATTTTAGTTTAATATTCTTCGAGCTTACTTCTATGTGTGAACCGTACTTGTGGACTTAGTTCCACACACACGTATTGTTGGCCAGTTAAGGGCCAGCTTTAGAAGCTCGGACTTAACTCGCGTCGTGACGTCTCGCGCCCTTTGTCACTTTTATTTCAAAAAAAAAAAAAAATAGACCTGATTTCGGTGAAAAGGAGTGGGCATTACAAGAGGACTCACTGAGGAGTCCCTCTGACCGGTTGGATGTGAAAACCGAATCCCGGAAACCCACTGTTTTTGGATTCATATTTCACTCTCTGTTCAGCATCACTATTTGTTGTTGCAGACAGAGGAAGAAGACGACTCTTGGAAGTTCCGAGAGTTGGCCTTTGGACGTTCCGAGGTTGACCCCTTCGGAAGTTCCGAGCTTCGGCTCGAAGTTCCTAAGCGTCAGAGGCTAACCGTTTCCCGCCTCTACTGCAGAGACGTTCCGAGCAGTTCAGAAGGACCGAACCACTTTCGGAAGTTCCGAGCTTATCTCGGCATGATCCGAGACACACAGACCCACTCAAACCATGTTTTCTGTCTTCTCGAGTTCGGAAGCACCTTCGGACGATCCGAGACTTGACCTCGGACGATCCGAAGATCACGACCATGTTCCGAGGTTCTGTGGACTAGTTTAGACCGTGGCTCGGACAGTCCAAATCCACAGTACCTGGTTCCGAAGAACCTAGTTTTTTAATGTTAAATCTTGGTTGATTGATGATGCATGTGTTAGATCCTAGGTTTACATGTGATGTTTATACCCTTTTGATAAATAAAATTGTACTAACCCTTCTTCTCTTATTATTATAGTGTATTACTTATTGTATTCACTTCCAGGCTGACACTATTTGTCGGGCACTGAGTGACTTCACTTCCAGGCCGACGCTATATCTGTCGGACACTGAGTGACCTCTAGGCCTAACTCAATACGTCAATCTGGTCAATGCCCAGAAGACAATATGAAAAGTGGCTTGAACCCCTGTACATCTAGACCTAACTCAATACGTCAATCTGGTCATGCCCAGAAGACAATATGAGAATTGGTCTGAGCACCTATTTATTGCTATATTGTGGATTATTGTAACAAAATGGTTAGAAACCAAATAGGAGACTCAATTCCATTTGCCCTGGAGATTCTTGGAAAAACAGTATGGTTTCGAAATACTGTAGTATGTATTTCTTTGAATGCTATGTATGTTGACCAATTATTGATTGCACACTTGTTTGCATGTTGACAAAGACTTTGAGACCACACAATTTCGGTGAGGGGACTTAACTTTGCAGTAGGCGTAAATCAGGTTTAATGAGCAATGAGTGGTTTCAAGTTTTGAAGAACCCACCCATGTACCCGGACATGATGCACTGTTGTAAGAAGTACTTATGATGATTGTAAATGTCTATGATGTTGATCATATGTGTTTAAATACTGCTTCCACGTGCCTTGACTATTGAACCAATATTGGCCATGTGTGAGATGGTTTACGTCTACTGGACCAGGGGTGTCGACAGTTGCTGACTTGGGGAGTGTTAGTACCGGCCATGTGAGGGCCGGAGATGTACTTGCAAGGATGTATTTTGACCGTGTCGGGACTTAATACAATGGTCTCAGCGTAGTATGTAGGTGTTACGATGGATGACAACAATAATGGAATGATGTTGAGAATTTTTTGTCAAGCATGAGATATCATATTGCAAATGTTGATTATTTAACTAATCGATGTTTCATTAGACTGCATTGTTATATTTCCTTCACTGGGCTAATTAGCTCACACCACTCACATTTTAGAAGATGTACACGAGGAGGAGAACCCTCCGTATGAAGCTTAGGATGGATAAGTTGTTGCGTTGCCTTGGGATTCCCACTGAGGGGAATTCTGCTATCTTTGTCTTTTGGTTCCTTGAACCATATGTTTTTGTAAAGTACCATGTGTGGTACTTAGTTCGGGTTGATGTAATGTATTAAACCGCTATGTGTTCCGTAGCTACTCTGGTTATGATTTAATAACATCTCCTTTATGGAATTATGTATTTGTGATTGTGTTGTGGGTAGGCATATGGTATATGTTTGAGTCCACCTGTTGGGCTCATGTGTGGCTTTTGCTTCTGGGCCAAACCTTTGATCCGGCCCAGTTAGAATTCTTGAGTTTAGTTTCAAAAAAAAAAAGTCAGTGCGTGAAGATTTTCATATCCATGTTTATGCGCAAGAGTATCTCTAAAAAGGGGTCATTTCCTTGTTAAAAACGGCACTAAGGCAATTGCTAAATGGAAGGGGCGCGTGGCATCTTCTAAATATAGGCCGAGTGGAAGTTTTATAGAAGGGAGGCGCATAAGGAAGAAGGGGCGCACGGCACCTTCTAAGATAGGACTGATTGGAAATTATAAAAGAGAGGCAGCAAGGGGCGCACGGCATACACATTCAGAGAGAGGTAGTAGCAAGACAAAGCAGCGCACGGCATACACAAAAGAGGCTAAGGAAGGAAAAGGATCGGAAGAACAATTCAGAGCGAAGGAAAACCTGTAACACCTCGGATTTTCAGTGTAATAGCCCGGAATTTTTAAATCAATATATATGTGGCTATTATTTATTTTAATGATGGAAATGGAGAATTTTGATGGTATGGATGTTAAGTGGATCAAAATTTGGGACAAAGGCCCAAGTATGGTCCAATGGACCATAGATTGGATTAAATTCAGTTAAATGGTCAATAATGGTTAATTGGGCCCAACACCCATTTGGGACCCAATGGGTCAAGATGGTTAAGCCCTAAGGTAAATGGGTAGGAAATAAATTTAATTGGGCCATGGGCCCAATGGTGATCCAATAAGGGGAATGGATTGAATTGATTTAAATCACCTAAGTTACTGATGAAATAATTAAGATGGCATAACCAAGTGGGGCCCACCTCCACCTCATCAAGTAAGGTAGCGTGTGGACCAAGGCATAGGTGGGGCCGACCATCATGGTTGACTTGGTCAACCATGGATAAGTCAAAGCTAATTAAAGAGGATCAAAGTGAATTAATGTGTTTTAATTAATGTGAATCACCTAAGTTAATTTTGATTAAGCCTAGGTGACATGGCCGAATGGGGCCCACCTCCACCTCACCAAGTGAGGTGGCGGGTAGGCTAGGAGTTAGTGGGGCTGGGCCACCATGGTTGACTTGGTCAACCATGGGTGGATACATGGAAGGAGTTTAAGGAAATGGAATTAGATTAAATGGAAATTAATTAACCTAAGTTGAGGATCCAATTAATTAATTACTTAGGTGAGTCAAATGGGGAGTCAAAGGGATAAGTCAATGGGTGGTTTCATCTCATTGAAACCACCCCAAACCACTTAAAGAAACACAAATAAAACCATTGGCTAAGGGTGGTGGTTTTATCTCACCACCACACTAAGACATGTGAGCCCATGCTTGGTTGGTGGAGGAAATGATGGTGGAGTGTAACTTAAGCAACCAAATGAGATGGTTTTTCATCTCATCCCATTCTCATCTCACTCTCTCCATCCCTCCCTCTCCAAAACGTCCCTCACTCTCACAAGGAGAAAGAAGAAGAAGAACTTAGAAGAAAGGAAGAAAAAATTCAAGCATTGGCCAACCACCTCAAGACCAAACCTTGGGATAGTTTTTCCCATCCTCTCCTTCTTTCCCTTTCTCAAACCCACTCCATCATTGGCCGACCCAAACATTAATGATCTCATTTTGATCAAGCACATCTTGGCCTAAGATCAAGGAGAAGAAGAAAGGAGAAAGGCTAAGGAATCCAAAGGGAGAAAAGGAAGTCGGAGGAGCCGTCGGATTTGTAAGTATCTCTAAACAAGATGTTAGGTTTTTAAGGTTTAAAAATGGAGTCCATATCTTAGATTAAATGGTGGCCAAAAATGTTATAGGCCATGGATTTAAAATCCATCCAAAGATGAAGTGAGAAATGGACAAACCCTAATAGATGAGATGGGTTAAGAAAAATAAATGGACATTAAGGACATTATGTATTAAGATTTATTTAAACATGGAAGTATGGATTTTGAAGGAATCATGGGCTATAGGGTTCGGCCATGTAGTATGGCTGAACCCCATGGTAGGTGATTAAGTAATTTAATAGGGTTTTAAAGAATGGAAGCCATGGAGGGTGGTTAATGATTTTAAGGTTTTAAATGAATGAATGTTAGTGATTTTTAAAGAGTTTTTAAATGAGGAAAATAATGGGAGATGTAAATGATTTTTATGGCCTCAAAAGGCATGGATGAAGATGAACCATGAACCATGGGTTCGGCCATGGTGTATGGCCGAACCCTGGTGATGTATTTGTAATGATTATGGGTGTAAAATATGGAAAAATGATGGGGAATGTTGGTAGTTTGGATGGACTCAAAAAATGAACCTAATGGTGATCAAAGGGGTAATTTAAATGTATGATGGAATCCCCTCATGGAGGGACTTGTGGTGGATCTAAAATGTAACAAAAGACCCAAGGAAAAATGGAGATTAGGTTAAATTAAAGGGGCTGATTTTAATGATTCTATGACATGATTGGTAAGTCATTGAGGGATCTAAGTTGTGGATAAAAAATGTGGTAAATGATCCAAGAGAAATAAGGAGATTAACATCATGGGTTCGGCCATGGTGTATGGCCGAACCCATGACCCATTTTATGAGCCATTTGATGGGCTAAGTATGGGGTTATGTATGTGTTTAAATGAATAAGGATTAGGTTAATTAAATGGCTGATTTTTAATGTGTTCATGTCATGATTGATGGATCATTAATGGATCTAAGTTTGTGGATCAGTTATGGACTTAATTATGCATGGATAAATGAGTGATTAGTCATGGAAAGGAGTAGTGGCAAAATCGTAAATAACGGCAAAAAATGAAGAACCATGGGTTCGGCCATGGTGTATGGCCGAACCCCATGGAGGACGTTTATGGACTTAAGTGTGTTTGATGATGACTTTAAGTATGGATTAAATGAAGCCTAGGGTACTGGTTTTTAAACTCACAAAATTAAGATAATCAATGGATTAAGATGGGACCCACAAACCTAATTAGTAGGGTTCGGCCATGGTGTACGGCCGAACCCCACTAAGGCATATGTTAGGGACTTAATCATGGATAAAATATGGGCTGATTATTACTATGTAATAGGGTATCGGACATCGCAAGCAGTGCGCGTTTGGTGACCGGATTCGTGAACGGAAACGTAAAGGGACGCTAGTTGGTATTCGGTAGGATTCCTACCTTTTTGTAAGCCATGGATTATGTGTTATATAATGGTTCCTTTGATTTATTTTTGTAATTAGATGGTTTGTTTTAAGATGGATTTTTATGGCTACGATTTAAATACTATATAGCATATTGCAATTACATCTCATGCATGGCATGGGCGGGAAAATAAAGGAACCGGAGTCCATGCTCCGTCGGGGTGACCGAGAAGCAAACATGGGGATAGCCTGATGTGCTATAACCGGAGTCCATGCTCCGTCGGGGCGACCGAGAAGAAAACATGGGGACACCTTGATGAGGCTTTGCCATCAAGGGGGATACTTGTGTTGATTGATCTTGATGAGGTTTTTCCATCAAGGGGGACTTTATGAATGATTGAAAAGGGGCAATGGTACAATGGTAATGGGTGATGGGTGGGACTCATGACATAAGACACCCATGGCATGGCATTCATTTTATGATCTTTATTATATTATTACCTATGTGCTTGTTATCACTAATCCATGTGTTGGCCCTACTCGGAGTCCTACTGGGCGCGTTGTCTAACGCCCTACTTCCACCTTAGCTGATGACGCAGGGGATGTCGGAATCGAAGGACACGACGGGAGCCAAGCGTAGGAGCTTGGGGAAGCGGGCTAGATAGTTTACTTAAATTTATTTTGGAAATGTAATTTGAGTAACTTAGCTCGTCGAATTGTAATAATTTATGTTTCTTGCTATGGTTTGGACTTTACTTTTGGATGTGATGATTTTGACGTAATTTAGTAATTTAAGTAATGTATCTTCCTTGCTATCTAAAAATTGGTAGGATAGACTATTATAATTCCGCATTAAGTTATAATCCCTCGAGCTTACTTTCTACATGTGAACCATTCTCGTGGACTTAGTTTCCACGCACACGTAGGGTTGGGTAGTTAAGGGCCGGGCTTTAGAAGCTCAGACTTAACTCGCGTCGTGACGTCCCGCTCTTTTGTCACTCTATATTTCAAAAAAAAAAATAGACTCTGATTTTCGGATAATTAAATTTAAGCGAGTGTAAAGGGCAGGGCGTTACATTCAGTTAATTATTTTGTATGAAAATAACCCATTTAATTGTGAATATTAGTTATGGATTTTAAATTGGGTAAAGAGTTGGGTCATTGGCCCAATTAGGACCCAACGGTTTTGGAATTGTTTTCATAAAATTAAATGGGACTTGAATTAATAATATGCGCAATCCATGTGATATGCTACAATATCTTGAGAAGATAATTAAGATTTAATAAGATTGTGCATGGCCGTGTGGGAGATGTGCAATCTGTATGTGATGCGCATAGATCATTTTAAAGGGGGTATTTCCCTTGATTTAAAATGGCATTAGGGAAGTGTCTAAAATTAAATTGGGACTCTCCCAAAGTGGGAAGTCTAAACTTGGCAATGGCTAATCTAAGACAAGGGGTACACGGCATTACTAATCTAAGACAAGGGGTACACAACATTACTAATCTAAGACAAGGGGTACAAGGCAATTGCTAATGTATCAAGGGGGTAAGATTATCTTAAGCACCTTCTTACTTGGGATCAAAAGGAAGTGATAAAAGGGGAGACATAGAGGGGCTCAAGGTTTACGCCATAGCCGAACTCTCTCTCTCTCTCTCTCTCAATCTCTCATTCTCGGCAATACAACAAGAAGGGAAAGAGAAGGCAGCCAGCGATTGTGAAAGATCAAGAAGAAGGAGAAGGATTGGAAGAGCAAGAACAACCGAAGGAAAACCGAAGGAGTCGCGGAACCGGTAAGTAGTTTGATGTTTTGTTTAAGATAAGGAACTATAGGGTTCGGCCATGGTTTATGGCCGAACCCCATGGAAGAATATTGGGAGATGAATATGTAACGCCCGCCCCTTTTCAATGAAATCAGAGTCTATTTTTTTTTTTTATGAATAGTGACAAAGGGCGCAGACATCACGACGCGAGTTAAGTCCGAGCTTCTAAAGCTCGGCCCTTAACTGGTCAACCCTACGTGTGTGTGGAACGAAGTCCACGGAGAATGATTCACACGTAGAAGTAGCTCGTGGAATATTAAACTACGTGTTGTATTACAATAAAGACTATCCTACAAATTTGAGATAGCAGGGAAGATACATTCATTTAATTACCAAAATACCTCAAAATAATATCCAAAATAAAATCCAAAACATAGCAATTAATCTAAATATTACATTCCAACGAGCCAAGCTATCAAATACATTTCCAAGTTAAACTTGAATAAACTAAATAGTCTGTCTCCCCAAACTCCTAAGCTTGGCTCCCATCTCGTCCTTCTGCTCCGGCATTTCCTGCATCATCAGCTAGGGTAGAAGTAGGGCGTTAGACCACGAGCCCAGTAGGACTCCGAGTAGGGCTAACACATGGATTAGTGATAACAAGCATACAGATAATCATATAATGAAAATGAGAAAGTGAATGCCATGCCATGGGTGTCTTATGTCATGTATCCCACCCATCATCCTTACTATCATGATGCCATATCCCCCTTGACGGAAAACCTCGTCAAGATATAACCAATCACACTGTATCCCCCTTGACGGCAAGGCCTCGTCAAGGTGTTCCCATGCTTATTTCTCGGTCCCCCCGACGGAGCATGAATTCCTGTTGTACCTTATGGTACCCCCTTGATGGATGAATCACATCAAGATATCCCCATGTTTGGTTCTCGGTCGCCCCGACGGAGCATGGTCTCCTGTTATAGCCTATCAGGCTATCCCCATGGCTGCTTCTCGGTCGCCCCGATGGAGCATGGTCTCCGGTTATAGCCTATCCCCATGGCTGCTTCTCGGTCGCCCCGACGGAGCATGGACTCCGGTTTCATTTCATCCTTCCCCTACCATATCCCTCCCATGTCATGCATGAGATGTAGATGCCATATACCATGTAATATATGTAACTCATAGTCATAAAACCCATCTTAAACAATCCCATGACTATCAAAATAAATCAAAGGAAACCCATCACATAATACTAAATCCAAAACCCATCTTAAAAACAACCACATGATTTCCAAAATAAATTAAAGGAAAACATCACATAATACTTAATCCAAAACCCATCTTAAAACAAACCATATAATTTCCAAAATAATTCAAAGAAATCCATCACTCAATCCATGGCTTACAAAAAGGTAGGAATCCTACCGAATACCGACTAGCGTCCTTTCTCGCTTCCGTCTGATAATCCGGTCGCCGATCACGTACCGCTTGCGATATCCAATACGTTATTACATACACATAATCAGTCCATATTTTAACTATTTCTAAGCCCATTAAACATTTCCAAGTCCATATGAAAATCGGTTACTATTTAGGTTTTGTGGGTCCCATTTAATCCACTACATATTTTTAATTACATGAGTTTAAAAATCAGCCTCCTAGGCTTTATTTAACCATACATAAAAAAAACATTGGTGACATTTAAGACCATAAAAAAAAAAAAAACATTTACCTTCATCCATGGATTCCCTCATTTAAAAACCCCTTTTAAAATTACCATTATTCTTTCATTCAAAACCTTCAAAATCATTAACCCTTTGATCAACATTATGTTTATCACTTTGAGTTCATCAACATTACCAGTCTTCCCATTGAAATCACTTAACCACCTTCCATGCTTTTCTTCACTAACATCCCTTTAAAACTTACAAACACTTGACCCTTTTTAAGCCTCCAATACATTAACACCTTACTCCACATTTTCTATCCTTTTAAACCCATTTAAAAACCACCTTTACACTACCATAGGATTTAAAAACATTCCATTCCTAAAATCTCTCCATGGTTTTATTTTTAAAACATTATTTCCCACACTTAAAAAATCCATTTTTAAACTATCCCATTCTCAACCATTCCTCCCTATTTTTACACCCTTCAAATTTACAACCACATAACCCTAAAAATCACAAATTACCCTCCATAGCTTCCATTCTTTAAAACCCTCATAAATCACCTAATCACCTACCATTTCATCACCATAGGGTTCGGCCATTCACCATGGCCGAACCATGGTTCATGATCCATCATTTTGGTACATTTTCTTGAGTCCATTAATGATTCATTTAGTCATGCCATACTTTCCATTCCTTTCATGGTTTCTGAAACACTTAATTCATCAAAGTTTCCCCATGCCTTTTAAGGCTACCAACACCATTCACACCTCCCATGCATTTCCTCATTTAAGCCCCTTTAAAAATTTCCTACATTTAATCACTAGAAACCCTAATAATCCTAATCATTCCTTCCATGAATTTCTTCATTTAACATCCCTTTACAAATCACCATATTTAATCATTAACACCTTAAGAAAAACATAAACCATCTTTCCATGATTTTCATTCAAGATCCCTTTAAAAAGAACTACCACATGTAATCAATAAACACTTACAAACCCTAAATCATCCTCCATTCTTTTTCCTCATTAAAACTCTTTAACTTCACTAACATTTATTCATTAACATCTTAAAATCATAAATCCCCCTTCCAGGGTTTTGATCTTAAAAACCCCATTTAAGCTTACTTAATTACTCACCATAATTCCTTCCAAAAATCACACACATTTCATGCTTAAATAAATTTCATTACATAATGTCCTTAATGTATTTATTTTTCCTTAACCTAATTTATCCACTTTTCCATCCTTCCATTTGATGGATTTGAGATCCAAGGCCTATGATTATTTGGCCACCATCAGATTTCAAGAATGGATCCCAAAACTTAAACCCTAAAAATCCAAATCTCTTGTTTAGGAATTACTTATAATCCGACGCCTCCTCTGACTTTCGTCACTCCCGTCGGCTTCCTTGGCCTCCTTTCTTCTTCCTCTCCTTGTTTGATCATCTAAGATGCTTGATCCATGGTGAAAACACCATAGCTTGGGTTGGCCAAGATGGGGTGTACTTGAGAGACAGAGAGGAGGAGATGGTGAGAAATAAGATGCCAAGCTTTGATATTGTAGTGGTGGCTCATGCTTACACCTTTTTCCTCTCTTTTCTTCTCTTCTTCTTCCAAGTTTTCTTCTTCTTTTTCCTTAGAGATGAGGGACGGTGGTGTGGGAGAGATGGAGTGAGTAAAATTGAGAATGGGATAAGATGGAAACCCATCTTATCCCAAGGTAGCTTACTTTACACTTTAACATAAATTTCCCACCAACCAAGCCTATGATATTTTTCATGCTTTTTGACCCAACCAACACTATTCAACGTTTTTTCATGTTTGAAATGGATTGTTTGATCTTCCCATTTGACCATTTGACCATTCTTTTAACTTAGCTTAATTAACTAATTAATTAATTGAATCATTAGGTTAAGTTAATTAATTCTCACTTTAACTTAATCCCATCTACTTAAATTTGCCTTCATACATACACCCATGGTTGACCAATTCAACCATGGTGGTCGGCCCCACCAATCTCTGGGTCCACCCGCCACCTCACTTAGTGAGGTGGAGGTGGGTCCCAATTGGCCATGTCACTTAGGTCTAATTAATACTAACTTAGGTGATTAAAAATCAATTCAATCCACTTCCCTTATTGGATCACCATTGGGCCCATGGCCCAATTAAGTTCTCTCCTATCCATTTACCTTAGAGTTTGCATTATTTTGACCCATTAAGTCCCAAATGGGTATTGGACCCAATTTGACTACCCTTGACCCAATTTGGCCATCATTGACCATTAAGATAAATTAAATCCAATCCATGGTCCATTGGGCCATATTTGGGCCTTTGTCCAATTTTTTATTCATTTACCATCTATTCCATCAATTTTCCCAATTTTCACCCTTAAAAATAAATAATAACCACATATTTATTGATTTAAAAATTTCGGACCATTACAGAATATAGCAAGTCTAATGGAAAGGCATGGTGTATTTTTATGGGTTGAAAACCATGGAAGGTCATTAATGAATTATAATGGATTTAAATGATGAAAGATCATAGATAAATATGGATGTTGTTAAATATGTTGGAATAATGTTAGGAGGAAGTTTCATGAAGAAAGGACGTACAAAATATGCAAAAGAGAAGACTGACGAAACAGTCAGTCGACTGAATCATTGATTCAGTTGACTAAACTAGGTATTGAACGAACCAGAGATGAGTTTCTGGGAGTTTCAGCCGACTGAATATGGTATTCAGTCGACTGAACTAATGGTGGCTGGAAATAGAAAGTGTTTCTGGGAGTTTCAGCCGACTGAATATGGTATTCAGTCGACTCCAGAGTTTGGTTTTTTGGGGGTGATAGTGGAAAGGTTGACAGATAAGTTACCCTTACTGTCACTCTACAGAACCGTACATGAGATTTTCACCTGATACGGCTCCTCGTTCAATTCTTTCGAAGTAATTGGATCCTTTTCCTCGTTCGAGAATCTCCTCCCTTTTTCCACTCCGTCCCGAAGAGTCTTCGACTCATCGTTACTCTAGATGGTGAAGATGCGAACCTGTATTGGGTTATTTACACAGAGGAATGGAAAAAATTGCAGAAAATCGAACAATTATACAATATCTGCCTTATGTAACACGTTGGGATTATTGCAGAAAAATTGCAGAAAGACTGCTTATCAAACACGAAAGTTGTTGGTTGAGGATTCAGCCGACTGAATCTACATTGGCTGAACAGGCAGTCAATCTGATTCAAAGTCAGTCGACTGAATCTCTGATTCAGTCGACTGAAAAAGGATTGACTAGTGATACGAAGGTTTTGACTCATATTCAGCAGACTGAACTTGTGTTTCAGTCGACTGAAAGGTTACGAGTCAGGGTAAGAACAGTTCTGAGTTATAGTTCAACCTACTGAAATTATATTTCAGTAGACTGAAAGTCTACAGGTAAGGCAGTGGACTGTATCCAGGAGGATTCACTCGACTGAATTACTGATTCAGTCGACTGAATTGAAAAGTGATGTTTACTTAATTTTTTCTGAAAAACTTCAGTTTATCTGGAAGAAAATTAAAGGATGATTTAAATCAAATGGGAAATGATTTATGGATTATGTTTTGATGGACTTAGGGTTTATGTATGTTGGATGAAATAAAAGGGAAGTGATTAAATGTTTAACTTAGGGGTTATTGATTAATAAACCAAAGAAAGAAATTAAAACAAAAGGGGTGAGGTTCGGCCATGGTGTATGGCCGAACCCCACGAGTTTGGTTTATGGACTGGGATATTATTGTAAATCTGTAACACCCTATCCTTTTCACTCTAATTTTCAAAGTTTATTTTTTTTTTTTAAAATATAAAAATCAAGTGATCGGGGCGGAGTGTCAAGACGCGAGTTAAGTTCGGACTTCTAAAGTCCAACCCTTAACTGGCCAAACCCATGTGCGTATGGATTAAGTCCATAAGAATGATCCACACATCGTACAAATACAACTTGCGGAATTTAATCTTAATCTAACTGAGGTTATAATAGAACCTAAGACTATTCCAATTTTCCATTTTTAGATAGCAAAGTACAAGATCTTATTCTCCAAAATTACTAAATAATATTAATCTACCATTCAATCCAACCATCCAAAATAAACCAATCCACAACATCTACTTAACTACTTATTACATGCCAACAAATCTAGTTACCAAATTACATTGTCCAAATAATTCAAATAACACATCCATAAATAGTCCATTCAAAGTGCCCAAGCTCCTATGCTTGGTTTTCATCTCGATCCATGTTCTTCCCTTTCCCTGCGTCAACCACTAAGGATATAGATAGGGCGTTAGATCAACGCGCCCAGTAGTGTTTCCGAATAGGGCTACCACATGGTTAGCCAAAAACATGCAAATAGTATAATAATAATACATGTGTGACAAAACTCTATAAAAACATGCTATGTATGAAATGAACATGTAATGAGTCCCACCCATCACCATTCAACATAGCCATCACTTGACGGGATTCTCATCGTCAAGGTAACCCACAGTGGTCTTTCGGACGCCCCGACGGAGTGTGGCCTCCGGATTCCTCCTGATGGGATTCTCATCATCAGGGTACCCCACAGTGGTCTTTCGGACGCCCCGACGGAGTGTGGCCTCCGGTTACATCACCATCATCCCGTGCCATGCATGAGATGTCTATGCAAACATGTCATTTAGAAACATAACTTTACAATCATATAAGTTATCGAAATCAACATAAAACAGCATATGAAATTGTGGTTACAATAAAGGTAGGAAACCTACACTAGATTACTTGTTTGACCTTCTTTTGAACCGTTGTCCGATCACGGCTTGTACACCGTTCTTAGAAATCCAAATACCCTATGTACATAGCAGTAAGTTAATCATTTGACCATATGGTTCTAATTTGATCTAAATCCCAAAAATCCACTTTGTGGGGTTCGGCCATACCCCATGGCCGAACCTCACCCATTTAAAACTTTGGTCTATTTTATTTTACTCCATACACATTCAAACAACCAAATCCTCCAAATAAACCTTGGTAGGGTTCGGCCATACTACATGGCCGAACCTTTCCACCTTGGGTTTTGGCTCATAAGTCCATTCTTTTGATCATTTCATCTTTTCATCCATATTTACGATGACGCCACAATACTAACCCTTTGTTTAATTTTGTTTAAAAACCAAAGTCCATAACCAAACCACCTTAGTGGGTTCGGCCATACAACATGGCCGAACCTCACCATTTACTTTGGTCATTTAAACCCTTTAATCATATATCTCATTTGCCCAAATTCATTATGAATTAATCACCAAGTCCATCAAATAACAATTAGTGGGGTTCGGCCATACAACATGGCCGAACCTCACCCTAGAGATTTTAATCCTATGTTCCATCATCCTACATGTTTAATCACCTTAATACTAAGTCCATAATTGACATAAGAACACCATAACTTTATATGGTTTTTATCTCACAAAACCATCAAATACTTTCATGGAAATGTCATACCATTTCATGGGGTTCGGCCAACCCAATTGGCTGAACCTCATGGTTTATGGTTTAGATCCATTTATCCAATTATAAACTTAGCACTAAGTCCATAGATAAACCTATCTTATTCTTAAATCAAAGCACATAATGTTTACATAATATCCATCCTACCCTTAACCCAAATAACTATAAAAAACAGTCCATGGGGTTAGGCCATACACATGGCCGAACCCCAAGGTTTTCCTTGATGTAAATCTTCTCATCATACTTACTTATTTTGGCCACAAGATGACCCATTTAACATATATAAAATTTACCATGTTTTGACATGATTTTTGACCTTTAAAACATCAAACCTATCCACTCTTATCATGGGGTTCGGCCAACCAAAATGGCCGAACCCAATGATGTATTTTCTTTCCTTTTTAAACAATCTTATTCAAGATTAAATTCCTTGATGTGTTCGGCCAATCCATAGCCCAACACATGACACTTAAAACCATAATTTTAGAACTTTTCAAAGCATGCAATCAATCTAACTTAGCATCCAAAAACAGTCCATGATTTTGTTCAAAAAGACCATCCAAATTAATCCATTTTTTTTCATGGGGTTCGGCCATCCCAAGTGGCCGAACCCTATAATCCATTTTTCATCTTATTCATGCACTTCCAACCAATATCCAACCCTTGTTAGATTCGGCCATCCAATGGCTGGATCATGATTCTTTATTAAAAATATTTATGGAAAACCTACCGTTTCCGCGACTCCTCCAATTGATCTTCACTCCAGCTTGTTCCTTCCCTTTTTAGCCTCTCCTTCTTCTTGATTCCTTGCTGAAGATGATTTTTTTGCTGTCCTTGAAATGATTCAGCTAAGGTATGGATTAGAGAAAGAGATAGAATTTTGGGTTTTGGATGGGAAACCTTGATGCCCACTCCTTTGCTCAATGTGTGCTTTTGTCTTGGTGAAAGAAAGCAACCAAGGACTGATTGCAAATCAGTAACCAGCTGTTGTTCTTGGTGTTTGGAGAGATGGAGGACGCCCAAGAGATGAAGAGATAGTGATAGAGAATGAAGTCCTCTTGGCTAATCAAATTCAGCCCAAGGTTTAACCTTGTGTAACTCACCTCTCCATAATCAAAATCCTTTATGTTACTTGGGGTTTCATCTATGAAATGAAACCCCCCCCACCAAGCATCCAACGTCCCTTGCTGGTTGGACTTGTGTAACCTCCACTTCTTGATACCTTCCTTCTCTCATTAACAATTCAAATTGGAGTTTCATCTTAAGATGAAACTCTTCCCCTCCTCCAACGTCTCTTTGCATGGTTGTTGGTGTAACCTCCCCTCCTTGGCACCTTCTTCTCATTATCATCTCACATTACCCTTGCATTTGTAACTGTCAAAACATCCACCCCACTTATCTCCTTAGTAGCCGTTACATGCATGCAATGTCTCATGCAACCAACGTCCCATGATTTGAATTTGAATAACTTCTCATTAAAGACTATGAGTGGGGGTTTCATCTTTGAGATGAAACTCCCCCACCCCCCTCTAGCTGCCCTTCAACGTGTGGAGTGAGGTGAGTTTGAATCATCAACTCTTTCACTTCACACACCATTTAATTAAAACTTATTTAACAACTCGCTTACTTAAATTTATTTTAATCAACTCACTCACTATAATTATTCTAAATCAGCTCACTCATTTAACTCAACTATTAATTCCATTTTCTAAATCCAATCAGTCCCAATTTAATCAATCTTGGACTTACTTAGTGATCAACAAAGTCAAACCCGCCCCATTGGTCCAATTTGGCCATTTTGACCCATTTAACGAAATTTGACCCAATTATGATTTTGACCCGTTTAAGTTCATCTTATCCATTTATTTGTTTTGTAATCAAACTACTAACCATTGGGTCATGATTGAACCATTGACCCATTTAAATTCAACTCAAATATAACACAATGGCAAGTCCATAAATATGAATAAATTCATATAAATTGATAACTTTGAAATTCCAAGGTGTTACAAAATCAAGTGGGACTTGGTTTTAATTTATTGTTATATTATAAGGTAACGGGACCTCACAAGGTGTGTACGATCGTGAGTGGTTACCGGACGAAAGACGCAAGGACACGTTAGCGGTCTTTGGTAGGATTCCACCTCTTTGAAACCATGGGTTTATGTACATTTGTTTTATCTTATTTTTGATGAAATTATGTTTCAAAGGATATGCATTATATTAAATTTCAAATGCCATGTTTAATTGTATAAATAACATGTGTTGATTACGTTTCAAAAGGTGATTTTAAATGCTATATTTATGTTATAAAATAGTATGTGTTTCATTGGCATCTCATGCATGGCATGGGGTGGAGGATTTGTAACCGGAGAGGTCACACTCCGTCGGGGCATCCGAAAAACCTATGTACGGTACCTTTGATGTGTTTTTCCATTAGGAGGAATCTGGAGGGTCCACACTCCGCCGAGGCGTCCGGAAGACCTATGTGGTGGGTACTTTTATGTACATGTGATGGGTGGGACTCATTGCATTTGTCATCATTGCATGGCATGGTTTTACATGGTTTTGGATAGTATGTTATAATATATGTTTTGTACTAACCATATGTTAGCCGTAACTGGAATACCTACTGGGCCCGTTGTTCTAACGCCCTACTTCTACCATAGCCGATGATACTGGAAATCAGGGGAACGATGAGCGCAAGACGGGCCAGGCATAGGAGATTGGATGATTTAGTTTATTATTTTAATAAAAGTTACTCATGGATTTGTATTTGAGTATCTAGATTTCGGAATGTAATAACTTAGATGGATGGATGTTAATTTTAATAATTATGGTATTTGAATGATGATTAAGGACTTGACGTACTTTGCTATTTGAATGGAATAGAACTTGTTTCTATTATGATTCCGCAATTCTGATGTTAATATTCCGCATGTTTATATTGCTATGTGTGAACCATTTTCGTGGACTTAATCCATGCACACATAGGGTTGGCCAGTTAAGGGTCGGACTTTGGAAGTTCGGACTTAGCTCGCGTCATGACGTCCCGCGCTCTATCACTCTACTCTGTTATTAAAATAAAAAATAAAAAATAGACTCTGAATTTACTGGAAGAAACGAGTGAAAAAGGGCGGGGCGTTACAAAACCGGAGGAGTCGCGGAACCGGTAAGTAATTTCTATAATTTTGTTTAAAGAAAGGAACCATTGGGTTCTGCCATGGTGTATGGCCGAACCTCATTGAAGAAAATTAAGGGAATGATATAGAAATTTAATGGAATGATGAACCATAGGGTTCGGTCATGTGGTGCATGGCCGAACCCCATGGAAAGACATGGTTTAATTTATGGGTTTTTGAGGGATGAAAACCATAGAAGATGGTTATTAATTTAGAAAGGTTCTAATGATGGACTTTTGGATAAAAAAGAAGGAACCTTGATTTATGGATTCAAGGATGGTAATTGATATAATTGGAAAGTTAGACATCATAGGTTCGGCCATGGTGTATGGCCAAACCCCATGAAGCAATTTTATGGGTCAATTATGGATGTATTATTGTAAATAAATTAAGAAGGAAGATGGAACAATGATATCATGGGTTCGGCCATGAGGTATGGCCGAACCCCATCAACATTTAATGAACCATTTGTTGGAATGTTTTGAGGGACACTTAGAGTGGTTATGCATGTTTAAGGTAATGACAGATTTAATTATATAAAGACCTTCGTTCATGGTTTATGTTATTGGTTATGGATATGTATAATGGCAATGTTGTAAATAAGTAAAATTAATGGACCATGGGTTCGGCCATGGTGTATGGCCGAATCCCATGAGGAGTGTTTTTATGGACTTAGGTGGTTACCAAGAGGGTGAGGTTCGGCCATGTTGCATGAACGAACCCCACTAAAGTGTGTTTTGGTAGACTAAGTGTTTAAATAAATTAATTTAGAATGAAAAGGAGGGACTAAAACCTGGTAAGTGAGGTTCGGCCATGGTGTATGGCAGAACCCCACAAGGTTGTATTTATGGACTTGGACATTATTATAAAGCAAATGAGACATGGTTTTAATTGATTGATATATTATAAGGTAACGGGACCTCACAAGGTGTGTACGATTGTGATCGGTTACCGGACGAATGCGCAAGGACACGTTATTGGTCTTTGATAGGATTCCACCTCTTTGAAACCATGGGTTTATGTACAATATTTTTATCTTATTTTGATGAATTATGTTGTAAAAGATATTGTTTCAAAATGTGAGTTTTAATGCTATGTTTAGATGATAAAATAGCATGTGTTTCATTAGCATCTCATGCATGGCATGGGGTGAAGGATATGTAACCAGAGGGGCCACACTCCGTCGGGGCGTCCGAAAAACCTATGTGGGATACCTTGATGTATTTTTCCATCAAGAAGAAACCGGAGGGGCCACACTCCGTTGGGGCATCCGAATGACCTATGTGGGGGTTATTATATGTACTTGTGATGGGTGGAACTCATTGCATTTGACATCATGACATGGCATGGTTTATATGGTTTTGACATTATGATATTATTATATATGTTTTATTCTAACCATGTGTTAGCCCTAATTGGAATACCTACTGGGCGCGTTGTTCTAACGCCCTACTTCTACTCTATTGGATGATACAAGAAACGAGGGGAATGATGAACGCGAAAAGGGCCAAGCATAGGAGCTTGGATGCTTTTAATTTATATTTTGATTGAATTACTTATGGACTTTTAATTTGAGTAACTAGACTTCGGGCATGTAATAATTTAGATAATTTGCTATAGTTGGATGTTTATTTGGATAATTATGTTATGTTAATTATGATTAAAGACTTGAAGTACTTTGCTATCTGAAATGGAATAAAACTAGATTATATTATAATTCCATAGTTATGATTTTAATCCGCATGTTTATATTGTTATGTGTGAACCATTTTCATGGACTTAGTCCATGCACACATAGGGTTGGGCAGTTTAGGGTCGGACTTTAGAAGTTCGGACTTAGCTTGCGTCGTGACGTCCCGCTCTCTATCACTCTTTGTTTATAAAAAAAAAAAATAGCCTCTGATTTATGGAAAGCATAGTGAAAAAGGGGGGGGGGGGGGGGGGGGGGGGGGGAGGGGGGGGGGGTGGGGGGTGTTACAGTATACAGTTGGTAAGAGCAAACAAGATGATCTTCCGGAGTGAATTAATCCCGCTTTCGTGCATTAATTTACTTCGTTAGACTCAGACGGAACATTCAATCTAAGAACAATAATGGATGATAGCACAGTCAAAATAATTGGATTTATCAAACATAGCAAAATAGGATGTATTCCCCAAAAAGAAAGAAAAATCAAGAGTGCTTATTTGGAAATTTCCCCAACATAGGAAAATACAAACTCTACGACGTTGAAAACTAAGTCATGATATTTTTTCAATAGCTTAGAGAAAAATGCCTCCAAAGAGAAATACCCGACAAAACCAGAAAGGGAAGGAAAAAGAGGTAGAAACCTCTCAACATGAAAGGAGGTAGAGAAATCTCAACATGAAGAAGAAGG
>CM039087.1:32805495-32824390 GCA_022113865.1 Chimonanthus praecox | reverse complement strand
GGAGTCGCTAGTGGTCGCATTTCAGCTCGAGTGTTGTTGAAGAGTAGAAGCGACTGCCGCTTGAACTATGTCTTTTAGCTCGGGAGGTACACCTTGTATGTTTATATTATTCTGTCCCTCTGCTTGATGAGGTGGTTGTACCCCCTCTTGATGCGGTGGTGGCACCTCTTCTTCTACCCGGGGGTTTCGACGAGTTCTTCTCCTTGGAGGCATC
Organism: Chimonanthus praecox; assembly: GCA_022113865.1. NCBI lineage: Eukaryota > Viridiplantae > Streptophyta > Magnoliopsida > Laurales > Calycanthaceae > Chimonanthus > Chimonanthus praecox. Next base: position 32,824,176 of record CM039087.1, on the reverse strand, counting down.
TCCTAAATCATCGAAAATATTTACTGATTTAGTTCCTTCGTAGAATTGTTGTATTCATATATTTTGGGAAAAATTTCCCTAAGTATCAAATGTTTTCTTCAATTTGAGGAAAATTACCAAATGATCATACTTAGTTTTCGGGGGGTTTTTCATGTATAGTACAATGTATCTTTGTTGGGGAAATTGCCAAATACGCATTCTTGGTTTGGGGAAAACTTCCCAAGTATCTATGTTTTGTCAATTTGGTGAAATCGGGGAGATTTTTCCTATGTTCGATAAATCTATCATGATTCCATCAATTTTGGGGAGAGATCGAGATTTGTTTTCTCATGTTGGGGAAAGTAAGCCCTATTTGTTATGTTTGATAAATCCATCATTGATGATGATTGTTCCTTCCCTTCCTATCTTTTCTTTCCATCGAACATTGTTCTCAGATTGAATGCTTCAGTCTGAGTCAATCGAAGTAAATTAACCCGGCCCCCGTGCAGTGGACTCCGAAGAGTCGGTCAGTTAGGATTCTTAGCTGTCCGTGAGACATACAACCGTCTTAATCTTACTTCGAGAGATTCATTCTTCCGATATTTGCTCTGATACCAACTGTAACGCCCGGCCCTTTCCACCGAAAATCAGAGTCTATTTTTTTTTTAAAAAAAAATGAAAGTGATAAAGGGCGCGGACGTCACGACGCGAGTTAAGTCCGAGCCTCGAAAGCCCGGCCCTTAACTGGCCAACCCTACGGGTGCGTGGAACGGATTCCACGGAGAATGGTTCACCTGTAGAAGTAAGCTCGAGGAATAATACATTAAATGCGGAATGATAATAGATACTATCCTACCAATTTTTCTAGATAGTAGGGAAGATTTCATCATTTAATTACTAAAATGCCATAACATCATATGTCTACAATAAAATCCAAAACATACAATAAGTCTAAAATATACAGTCCGACAAGTTAACTATTCAAATATACATTTTCCAAAATAAAGCTTAAACAAAGTAAATAGTCCGTCTCCCCAAGCTCCTAAACTTGGCTCCCGTCTCGTCCTACTGCTCCGGCATTTCCTGCGTCATCAGCTAGGGCAGAAGTAGGGCGTCAGACCACGCGCCCAGTAGGACTCCGGGTAGGGCTAGCACATGGATTAGTGATAACAAGCATACCGATAATAGTATAATGAAAACTGATAGACAATCATGTAATGAAACTATACAATGAATGTTATGCCATGGGTGTCTATGTTATGAATCCCACCCATCATCCCTACCACCATGACGTCATATCCCCCTTGACAGCAAGGCCTCGTCAAGGTATCCCCATGCCTGTTCTCGGCCGCCCCGACGGAGCATGGACTCCGGTTATAATCCCCATGCCATGCATGAGATGTAATGCGTTATGCTATGCAATATATTTGGGTAATAGCCTTTACATATAACTCATATCATTAACATATAACTCATAGTCTAGCCATATGCCATAAAATACGTATAAATCATAATTTCATAGACCATCATATAACCAATCATATAATTACTAAAAATAAACCAATAAACCATTTACATAGCATCTAATCCATGGCTTACAAATAGGTAGGAATCCTACCGAATACCGACTCGCATCCTTTTTCGTTTTCGTCCGATAATCCGGCTACCGACACGCGTACCGCTCGCGATATCCAATACCTTATTACATACACATAATCAGTCCATATTTTAACCTTTAAAGTCCATTAATCATTTCCAAGTCCATATGAAAATCGGTCACTATTTAGGTTTTGCGGGTCCCATTTAATCCATTATATTTTAAGTACATGAGTCTAAAATCAGCCTCGTAGGCTTTATTTAACCCTACATAATGCTACTTAGAATCCCTAAACCCATGATCATCTCTCATGGAGTTCTTCATTTTAGCCATTATTTACGGTTTTGCCACTACCTCTTCTCCATGGTTAATTACTCATTCACCCTTGCCTAACCAAGTTCATAATTGATCATAAACCTGGATCTCTAACTTAGGTCCATTAATGACCCATTCAACCATGGCATGACCATTAAAATTATCCATTTAATTTACCTGAACTCCATTAACCTAACATACAAATACACATTAATCTTAGGCCTTAATTGGTTCACAAAATGGGTCCATTGATGTCTCATCACCCACAACCTAACAACACTAGAAAAATTAGCAATTTAAACACTCTAACCCTCATTCATTTCTCCCATACATAATACCAAATTAATCCATAAGTTTACCCACAAATAGGTCATGGGTTCGGCCATATACCATGGCCGAACCCATGATGTCTTTATCCCATTTTTTCTTTGGCCTATCTACACATTTGGACCCATCATCCTTAATCACATTCAAGTCTATAAACTTAGCCACATTCTCATTACAACTAACAACATTAGGTCTCTTTTTGGGTCCATCAACACCCCCAACATTCCCATTTATTTTCCATTATTCATAACCATTAAATCCATCACTACACCACCATAGGGTTCGGCCATACACCATGGCCTAACCCATGGTTCATGGTCCACTAGTCCATTGGTGCCCTTTTTGATCATAAAGACACTTACATTTATTCATGGATTCCATCATAATAAACCTCCTCAAACATTGCCTACATTTAATCATTAAACACTTAAAACCCTAAACCATTCTCCATACTTCCATTCTTACAAAACCCTAATTTAATTCATTAACCATTTTACCATGGGGTTCGGCCATACCACATGGCCGAACCCTATGGTCCATCAATTCATTCAAAACCTACACTTCCATGCTTAATTAACACCTAATTACATACTATAATCATTTGGCCACCATCAAATTTAACAAAAATGAATCCCAAATTTCAAACCCTAAATATCCAAATCTCTTGTTTAGGAAATACTTACAATCCGTGTTTGTTTCCGCCACTCCCGTCGGCTTCCTTAGCCTCCTTTCTCCTTCCTCTTGATCTTTGGTCGGCCAAGATGCTTGATCAATGGTGAAACCCTCCAAACTTAGGATCGGCCAAGGTAGGGTTTGCTTGAGAGAGGGAGAGGAGGAGATGGTGAGAAATAAGATCCCAACCTTTGATCTTGGAGTGGTGGGCCTTTGCTTACACCTTTTTCCTCTCTTTTCTTCTCTTCTTCTTCCAAGTTTTTCTTCTTCTTTTTCCTTAGAGATGAGGGACGGTGGTGTGGGAGAGCAAGAGAGAAAGAGAATGAAATGAGAGTGAAGTGGAGAGAATGAGATGAAGACAACTTCTTTTGGTTGCTTAAAATATACTTTTTCATTAACTCCTCCCACCAACCCATGTAAGATTTTTATCTTACTTTATGGTGGTTGGGATAACCACCACCCAAGTCCAACGTGTTTCATGGTGTTAGAGATAAGGTGGCTTGGTCTCCCACCTTTTGACCCCTTTGACCACCATTTTAGCTTAGTTTAATTAACTAATTAATTGGATTATTAGGTTAAGTTAATTAATTCCCACTTGAACTTAATCCCACTTGTTTAAATTGCCTTCATACATACACCCATGGTTGACCAATTCAACCATGGCGGCCAGCCCCACCAATCTTTGGGTCCACACGCCACCTCACCAAGTGAGGTGGAGGTGGGTCCCATTTGGCCATGTTTCTTAGGTCGAATTAATACTAACTTAGGTGATTAAAATTCAATTCAATCCATTTCTCTTATTGGATCACCATTGGGCCCATGGCCCAATTACATTTTCATCTTACCCATTTACCTTAGAGCTTAAACTAACTTGATCCATTGGGTCCCAAGTGGTTATTGGGCCCAATTTGACCACCCTTGGCCCAATTTGACCATCATTGACCACTAAGATAAATTAAATCCAATCCACGGTCCATTGGGCCATACTCGAGCTTTTGTCCAAACTTTGATCCATTTACCATCTATTCCATCAATTTTCCCAATTTCCATCATTAAAATAAATAATATCCACATTTATATTGATTTACAAATTTCGGGCCATTACACATCGTTCCTCTCGTTTCCTGTATCATCCACTAGGGGTAGAAGTAGGGCGTTAGAACAACGCGCCAAGTAGGTATTCCATTTAGACCCATGGATAAAAAAAGACCGTTTCAACATCAAAAACAAACAAAAACTAGAGTAAACATGTAATAGCGGATTCAGAATTCTGACCAAGCATCCCCCATTGGTTCTATACCTGATTCATAACTAGAGAGCTTTCTGGTCCTTCCCGAATGGGGGCTAAAACTCCGAAAATTAGAAATGCCAAAATAGGAATGACACTTGATATTATTAGAAATGCCTAGAAAATATCATATTCGTGAAGCAGAAACATAGATGCACTCCTATGAATGTGGAATATACCAAATTAGTCGATTCGAATTAGAATTGTCAATTCATCCGTAACTGCATTAGTCGACACAACAATTTTGATCAAGCCATATATTTTCGTTTGTTTGCTGTGGGTCATGTCTCATTTCAAGGTTCATCCAATAGAATCCCACTTACACTTATTTCGATTCTATTTAGCTATGGTGTAGGCATAGAGCACTCTTATACAAATAAAACTCTGTCCATTTTCCTAAGATTTTCCATCAAACAAAAAGGAATTGAATGAAATATTCGACATAGATAATTTAAATCTATTAATAATAGAATAACAGAGTCATTAATATAATAGAATACTAGAGTCAAAGGGGAGGTCTGGATCTCTCTCTCTCCCTTTTTTTCTTAGTGATTTAGAATATAATGAAATTAGTAGTCAGATGTAAGTAGTAGAATTTCTAGGGATTTCTATTTCAAAATTTATGGTATATTCTACTCAGTTGTGTTGGTGTATTCTTTTCATTAAGATCCGAATAGAGGATCAGATCATTGCTTCTATGAATTTGATAGGAATACGCAAACAGAATGCATTGACCGATTAGATTCTCTCTCCTTGTCCCAGATTTATACTTAATTGATTTGATTCAATCCATTGAAATGTGAGGAATCCTTACATGTAACAACTCGCAGATTCCTATACCCAAATGAAGAAACTTTTGACCTGTACTACCCCAACCTTCCTTACTTTACTTCCCAGAAACAATCGAATTAGTTAATTAAAATTAGAAGTCTTGAAAGAATCATTTTAAACCAATTTCTAGGACTAAAAATGGCGATTTGGAATGACTCGAAATACTTGTGTAATAACACCTAGCAAGACCGACCAATGGGTTTAGGCTTCGTGACAATAAAATGTTTCTTTTGAAGCAAACCTACACAATGGGGCATAGTGCAGTGGTAGAGACGGCTGAATTGTAAATGATCTACAGAAAATATTTTGAGTGGAATCACACGTTGTCGAATGATTCGACAGACCAAATCTCCCCAAACCAACTCATAGAAATAGAAGAGGGCGCAACATTGATACATTTAGGACCAATTCATTGTTCGGAAACAATGAATTGGGGTTGTTTTGTTGTTCCGCTTAGGAAATGAATACAAAAATAAATGTAATGTATAGGGCTATACGGACTCGAACCGTAGACCTTCTCGGTAAAATAGATCAAACTTATTAATATCGAAATGATTCGAACTGTTTCAAAGACCCAACGTGTGTTTTTTTTTTGCATTGGGCTCTTTCATTAACTGATAGAAATGCACATCAAGGTATCCCACATAGGTTTTTCGGACGCCCCGACGGAGTGTGGTCCCACCGGTTACATATCCTTCACCCCATGCCATGTATGAGATGCTAATGAAACACGTGATATTTTATATTGTAAACATAGCATTAAAACTCACATCTGAATCATATCTTTTACAACGTAAATTCATCAAAATAAGATAAAAACATTGTACATAAACCCATGGTTTCAAAGAGGTGCAATCCTACCAAAGACCACTAACGTGTCCTTGCACTTTCGTCCGGTAACCACTCACGATCGTACACACCTTGTGAGGTCCCATTACCTTATAATATATCAATCAATTAAAACCATGTCCCATTTGATTTACAATAATGTCCAAGTCCATAAACCCAACTTGTGGGGTTCGGCCATACAACATGGCCGAACCTCACTTCCTTAATTTGGTGCCTTTCTTTTAGTCTTTTGATCTTTAAATTAAATCCAAAATCATGCCATCTTTGATTCACAAATTTAATCACCTATACAACAATTACTTAACCTTGATAACAACAAAGTCCACAAAACAATCCCCATGGGGTTCGGCCATACACCATGGCCGAACCCATGGTCCATTATTTTCACTTATTTACAATATTGCCATGGTTTCCACCACCTTATTTTTAGGTCCAAAACTGATCCATAACATGGATTCATTTATGATTCATAAATCATAAAATAAAGCCCTATTAATTCCCTTCATCCCTTGGTTTGGTAAACCATTCATTTAATTATACAAAGACCCAAAAACGGCCCATTAACAGGTTCATGGGGTTCGGCCATACACCATGGCCGAACCCATGGTCCTTTAGCTTCATCCCTTTGGTCATCACTCATACCACAATTGTTTAACATTGTTAACAATTTAAGTCCATAAAAAACCCTCATGGGGTTTGGCCATACACCATGGCCGAACCCATGATCTTTCATTTTAGCCTATAATTACAACTTTGCCATCATTTCCATGATCTAACTATATGAATATAATTCCACAATTCTTTATGGGGTTCGGCCATACCCCTTGGCCGAACCCATGGTCTAAGGTTCTTTACCAACAACCTTCCATTTAAAGCCTTTTAAAACATACATAATATTCCATGGTTTTCATCCTTAAAAATCCATTAAACATAACCAATGTCCTTCCATGGGTTTCGGCCATACAACATGGCCGAACCCTATGGTTCATCATCTTCCCTTAAATTACCATAATCATTCCCTAATTTTTCTTCCATGGGGTTCGGCCATACACCATGGCCGAACCCTATGGTTCCTTTCTTTAAACAAAGTTACCAAAATACTTATCGGTTCCGCGACTACTACGATTTTCCTTCTCTCTGCCTTGTTCTTCCGATCATTTTCTTCCTTAGCCTCTTTCTACTTGATCTTTCACACAACTGGCTGCCCTCTTTGATTGTGTATGCCGTGCGCCCCTCTTGCCTCTCCTTTATAAAGCTTCCAATAGGTCCTATATTTAGAAGATGCCATGCGCCCCTTCAATTTAGCAATTGCCTAGTGTTGTTTTTAGCAAAGGAAGGACCCCTTTTAAAGAGATTCCAGCGCATCATCTTGGATGTGCAAATCCCACACACACGGCCAAGCAATCTATATTTAGTTTTTAGACATTTTCTTTATTTGGATTAGGCAATTGGATGTCATTGGCTAATCCAACTCATCTAGGCGTGTTGCCCATTTTGGACAAAGCTTGGTGACTAACCTCCTTGATTTTTGTATGCGTATGTCCCTTGTTTATAGATATTGCATTACCATTTTAATTCAGCCCCATTTAATTAGGCTTGAACCCACTTGATGGTCAACCAAGTTAACCACGACCCATTGGGTCCCAATTGGGCATTTTGGCCCAAATAGCAACATTGACCCAATTAAATGTGCCTTACCCATTTACTTTAACTTGAACCTTATACCATAACCGTTGGGTCCTAATTGGGCCATTGATCCAACACCTTATCCATCTAAGGTTCATATCCGTTTATTCACAATTAAAATGGAAAATTTCGTAAATATTGATAACATGGAATTCTGAAGTGTTACAATACAACCCTCTTTTTAAAATTTTCGTCCTGAAAATCGAGTGAAGTAGGGTTTCAAACATTTACGTAAATAGTTCAGGATGAGCTGTTCTCATTTTCGACTCGAGTTCCCAAGTGGCTTCCTCAATGCCATGTTGATCCCATACCACCTTGACAAACTGAATCGCTAGGTTCCGTAATACCCTTTGTTCTGTGTCCACCACTCGGACAGGTTTTTCGACGTATGTCATGTCGCTTTGGACATCTATGTCTTGTATATTGTAGCAGCCCGGAATTTTTAAATCAATATATATGTTGGCTATTATTTATTTTAATAATGGGAATTGAGAATTTTGATGGAATAAATGTTAAGTGGATCAAAATTTGGGCAAAGGCCCAATTATGGTCCAATGGACCATGGATTGGGTTAAATTCATTTAAATGGTCAATGATGGTTAATTGGGCCAAGGATGGTCAAATTGGGCCCAATACCCATGTGGGACCCAATGGGTCAAGATGACTTAAGCTCTAAGGTAAATAGGTAGCAAATAAATTTAATTGGGCCATGGGCCCAATGGTGACCCAATCGGTTGGAATGGATTGAATTGGAATTAAATCACCTAAGTTAGTGATGAAATGATCAAGATGGCTTAACCAAGTGGGGCCCACCCCCACCTCATCAAGTGAGGTGTCGCATAGGCTAGGAGTTAGTGGGGCTGGCCACCATGATTGACTTGGTCAACCATGGGTGGATTAATGGAGACGAATCAAGTAGATTAAAAGGAGATTAAATGGGAATTAATTAACCTAAGTTAAGGATCCAATTAATTACATTAATTTAAGTTAGTCAAATGGGTCAATGGGGAGTCAAAAGGAATAAGTAAAGGGGTGATTTCATCTCACCCAAACCACTCTAAGAAACACAAACGAAACCATTTAAAGAAACACAAATAAAACCATGGGTTAAGGATGGTGGTTTCATCTCAACCACCACCACTAAGGTCAAGGGAGCCCATGCTTGATTGGTGGGAGCAATGATGGTGGAATGTAGCATAGTCAACCAAAATGAGATGGGTTTCATCTCATTTCCCCATCTCTTTTCCATTTGACTCTCTCCCTCACCCTCCAAAACCGTCCTCCTCTCCCTCTTCCAAGGAAAACACCAAGACTTAGAAGAAAACGAAGAAAAGACTTAGAAAAAAAGGGACTCCAAGCTTGGTCACCACCCCAAGATCAAGACTTAGAAGATTTTCCATTCTTTCTTCCTTTCCCTCTCTCAAAACCACTCCATCATTGGCCGAACCCAAACATTGGGATATCATTTGATCAAGTTCTTCCATTGGCCGAACAACAAGGAAAAGAAGAAGAAAGAAGGCTAAGGAATCAAAGGGAGAAAAAGAAGTCGGAGGAGCCGTCGGAATTGTAAGTATCTTTAAACAAGAGGTTACATTTTTAAAGATTAAAAGAGACCATGGAATCCATTTTCCTTGAATTTAATGGTGGCCAAAATGTCATGGGCCATGGATCTAAAATCCATCCAAGGAAAGGATGAGAAATGGACAAAAATGGGTGAGAGAGATTAAGAAAAATAAATGGATTATTAAGGACATTATGTATTAAGAATTATTTAAGCATGGAAGTATGGATTTTTGAAGGAATAATGGACCATAGGGTTCGGCCATGTTGTATGGCCGAACCCCTTGGTAGGTAACTAAGGAATTTTTAATGGGGTTTTTAGGATTAAAATCATGGAAGGATGATTTATGATTTTTAAGGTTTTAATGATTAAATGTAGTGATTTTCAAAGGGATTTTAAATGAGGAAATTCATGGAAGAGGTAAATAGTTTTTATGGCCTCAAAGGCATCGATGAAGGTGACCCATGAACCATGGGTTCGGCCATGGTGTATGGCCGAACCCTATGGTGATGTATTTGGAATTTTAATGGGTGTAAAATATGAAAAAAATAATGGAGAATATTGATAGCCTTGATGGACCCAAAAATAAAATTGTGATTTAAATGTATGATGGAAACCCCTTCATGGAAGGACTTATGGTGGATCTAAATGTTGCGAATAGGTCCAAGAAAAAAAATGGGGAAGAGACCATGGCCGAACCCATGACCCATTTTACAAGTCATTTGATGGGTTAAGTTGGAGTTATGTATGTATTTAAATTAATGGGGATGAGGTTAAATTAAAGGGTCTGATTTTAATGATTCTATGAAATGATTGGTGAGTCATTGAGGGGTCTAAGTTTGTGGATCAAAAATGTGGTAAATGACCCATTTGAGAGCCATTGTATGGGCTAAGATTAAGGTCTATGTATGTGATTATATTAATAGGAATTAGGCTAAGTTAAGGACTGATTTTTAATGTGTACATATCATGGTTGATGGACCATAAATAGATCCAAGTTATGGATCAGTTATGGACTTAAGTGTGCATGGTTAAATAGGTAATTAGCTATGGGAAGGAGTAGTGGCAAAATCGTAATAAAGGCCAAAATGAAGAACCATGGGTTCGACCATGGTACATGGCCGAACCCCATGGAGGATGATCATGGACTTAAGTGTGTTTAAAGATGACCTTATGTATGGATAAATGAAGCCTAGGGTGGCTGTTTTTTTTTTAGACTCATGTGATTAAAATATTTGACGGATTAAATGGGACCCACAAAACTACATAGTGAGGTTCGACCATGGTGTATGGCCGAACCCCACTAAGGCATATGTTAGGGACTTAATCATGGATAAAATATGGACTGATTATTAATATGTAATAAGGTATCGGACATCGCAAGCGGTGCGCGTTTGGGTAACCGGATTCGTGAAAGGAAACGTAAAGGGACGCTAGTTGGTATTTGGTAGGATTCCAACCTTATTGTAAGCCATGGATTATGTGTGTATGGATGTTTTATTAATTTATTTGAAATCATGTGATATGTTTAAAATGGGTTTTTATGGCTATGATTTAAATATTATATGGCATATTGCATTTACAATGATTTAAATATTAAATAGCATATTGCAATTACATCTCATGCATGGCATGAGCGGGAAAATAATGAAACCGGAGTCCATGCTCCGTCGGAGCGACCGAGAAGCAAACATGGGGATATCTTGATGTGATTCATCCATCAAGAGGGGTACTATAAGGTACAACCGGAGTCCATGCTCTGTCGGGGCGACCGAGAAACAAGCATGGGGATTCCTTGATGAGGCTTTGCCATAAAGGGGGATGCCTAGTGTTGATCATATCTTGATGAGGCTTTTCCATCAAGATGGACATGGCACAATGATGGTATGGGTGATGGGTGGGACTCATGACATAAGACACCCATGGCATGGCATTCATTTTATGGTCTTTATTATATTATTACCTATGTGCTTGTCATCACTAATCCATGTGTTGGCCCTACTCGGAGTCCTATTGGGCGCGTTGTCTAACGCCCTACTTCCACCTTAGCTGATGACGCAGGGGATGTCGGAATCGAAGGACGCGACGGGAGCCAAGCGTAGGAGCTTGGGGAAGCGGGCTAGATAGTTTACTTAAATTTATTTTGGAAATGTAATTTGAGTACCTTAGTTCGTCAGACTGTAATAATTTACATTTCTTGCTATGGTTTGGACTTTACTTTTGGATGTGATGATTTTGAGGTAATTTAGTAATTTAAGTAATGTATCTTCCTTGCTATCTAAAAATTGGTAGGATAGACTCTTTTATAATTCCGTATTAAGTTATAATCCCTCGAGCTTACTTTCTACGTGTGAACCGTTCTCGTGGACTTAGTTTCCACGCACACGTAGGGTTGGCCAGTTAAGGGCCGGGCTTTAAAAGCTCGAACTTAACTCGCGTCGTGACATCCGCGCCCTTTGTCACTTTTATTTCAAAAGAACAAAAAATAAGACTCTGATTTTCGGATAATTAATTTTAAGCGAGTGAAAAGGGGCGGGCGTTACATATATTAAGTACATGAGAGGGATCAGGATTGTACTTCCTCAACATCGATATATGGAACACATCGTGCAAAGATGCCAACTGTGAAGGGAGTGCCAATTGATAAGCCACGTCCCATCCTTCTTATGATTGAAAATGGTCCTACATATCTTGGCGACAATTTCCCCTTCTTTCTAAATCTCATGTGTCCCTTTCGTGGCGAGATTTTCAAGAACACCATGTCCCCCACTTCAAATTTAAGGAACCTCCTCCTCTTGTCAGTATAGCTCTTCTGATGACTCTGTGCAGCCAATAGATGCTGCCGTATCAACTGTATCTGCGTTGTAGTCTCTGCAACCAACTCAGGTCCGATCAGTGCAGGCTCACCGGCCTCTGTCCAGCACACGGGTGATCTACATGGTCTACCATATAATGCCTCAAATGGATCCATTTGGAGGCTTGCCTGGTAACTCTTGTTGTATGAGAATTCTACCAACGGCAAGTGATCCTCCCATCCACCTTGAAATCTAGCATGCATGATCTCAGCATATCCTCCAATGTTTGTACCATCCTCTCAGACTGCCCATCAGTCTATGGATGGAATGCTATGCTAGTCAGTAGGTCTGTTCCCATGGCCGACTGCATGCTCTGCCATACTCTGCCGGTGAATCAACCATCTCTGTCGGACACAATAGTCCAAGGTATACCATGCAATTTGATGATATCCTTGATATACCGCCGACCTAAAGTCTCAGATGAGTCGCCATCATAAACCCTACTTGTGGGGTTCGGCCATACAACATGGCCGAACCTCACTTCCTTAATTTGGTGCCTTTCTTTTAGTCTTTTGATCTTTAAATTAAATCCAAGATCATGCCATCTTTGATTCATAAATTTAATCACCTATACAACAATTACTTAACCTTGATATCAAAAAAGTCCACAAAACAATCCCCATGGGGTTCGACTATACACCATGGCCGAACCCATGGTCCATTATTTTCACTTATTGACAATATTGCCATGGTTTCCACCACCTTATGTTTAGGTCCAAAACTGATCCATAACATGGATTCATTTATGATTCATAAATCATAAAATAAAGCCCTATTAATTCCCTTCATCCCTTGGTTGGTAAACCATTCATTTAAATTATACAAAGACCAAAAAACGGCCCATTAACAAGTTCATGGGGTTCGGCCATACACCATGGCCGAACCCTTGATGTTTCATTTCTAACATTTACTTTAAATGGTTCACCATCTTAGGTCTGTAACGCCCCGCCCTTTTTCACTCTACTTTCCGTAAATCAGAGTCTATTTTTTTTTTAAAAGTGATAGAGAGCGGGACATCACGACTCGAGCTAAGTCCCAACTTCTAAAGTCTGACCCTTAACTAGCCAACCCTATGTGTGCATAGACTAAGTCCATGAAAACGGTTCACACATAACAATATCAACATGCGGAATTATGATAGAACCTAGTTCTATTCCATTTCAGATAGCAAAGTACGTCAAGTCTTTATCTATAATTAAAATATTATAATTATCCAAATAAAACATCCAACCATGGAAAATCATCTAAGTTATTATATGTCCGAAGTCTAGTTACTCAAATTACAAGTCCATAAGTAACTTAATCAAAATATAAACTAAAAGCATCCAAGCTCCTATACTTGGCCCGTTTCGCTTTCATCGTTCTCCTTGTTTCCTGTATCATCCACTAGGGTAGAAGCAGGGCGTTAGAACAACGTGCCCAGTAGGTATTCCAATTAGGGCTAACACATGGTTAGTACAAAACATATATAATAATATCATATTATCAAAAACCATATAAACCATGCCATGTCATGATGTCAATGCAATAAGTCTCACCCATCACAAGTACATATAAGTACCCCCACATAGGTCTTTCGGACGCCCCGACGGAGTGTGGTCCCTCCGGTTTCTTCTTGACGGAAAAGCACATCAAGGTATCCCACTGTAATGACCCGGAATTTGTTGATCAGTATATCTGTGGTTATCATTTATTTTAATGATGGAAATTGAGAATTTTAATGGAATAAATGTTAAGTGAATCAAAATTTGTTCAAAGGCCCAAGTATGGTCCAATGGACCATGGGTTGGATGAAATTCATTTAATTGGTCAATAATGATTAATGTAATGGCCCAGAATTTGTAAATCAAAATATATGTGGTTATTGCTTGTTTTAATGGTGGAAATTGGAAATCTAATGGAATAGAGGGTAAATGGATCAAGATATGGACAAAGGCCCAACTAGGGCCCAATGGATATGGATTGGATTTAAGTTTACTTAAAGGGTCAAAGATGGTCAAATGGGCCAAGGATGGTCAAATTGGGCCCAATACCCCTTTCGGACCCAATGGATCAAGATGACGTAAGCTTTAAGGTAAATGGGTAAGATGAAAATGTAATTGGGCCATGGGCCCAATGGTGATCCAATTGGAATGTATGGAATGGATTTAAATCACCTAAGTTAATTTGAATTAAGCCAAGGTGATGTGGCCAAGTGGGACCCACCTCCACCTCATCAAGTGAGGTGGCGTGTGGACCCAAGGTTTGGTGAGGTCGGCCACCATGGTTGAATTGGTCAACCATGGGTGTATGTATGAAGGCAAATTTAAGTGTATGGTTTAGATTCTCTCAAAGGAGGGACTTGTGATGGAACTAAGTCATGTATGTAGACCATGGCCCATTTGTGAGCCTTTTGATGGGTTAGATTGGAGTATGAATGTGTTTAAATTAATTGGGATTAGGTTAAGTTAAGGACTTATTTTTAATGAGTTCATGTTATAGTTGATAGGTCACTAATAGATCTAAGTTATGGATCAATTTTGGACTTAAATGTGGCTAAGTTAATGGACTTAAATGTGATTAAAGAATGATGAATTAAGTGTATGGTTTAGGTTCTCTCAGTGGAGGGATTTGTGACGAATCTAAAGTGTAACCAAGAACCAAGGAAAAAAATGGGAATTTGGTTAAGTTGAAAGGGCTGATTTTTAATGAACCCATGACCCATTGTTATGAGCCACTTAATGGTCTAAGTATGGGGTTATATATTTATGTTTTAAATAAATGGAGGTTAGGTTAATTAAATGGTTAATTGCTAATGTTCTTATGTCATAGTTAATGAGACATCAATGGACCCATTTTTGTGAACCAATGGATAGGCTAAGATTAAAGTCTATGGATATGCTTTAGCTAATGGGGATTAGGTTAAGATATGGTTGTATCTCATGATTGGAGAGTATATGGATCAATTATGAATAAAGGGAATGAGTGGATAATGGACTCATTGTGGGTTAAATGCATGATGTAAACCCCATGGAAAGATTTGATGAATTGGGTATTTTGAACCCATGATCCATTAACCATTTAAAGGGTTAAGTATGGGTTTAAAGGAATAAGGATTAGGTTAATAAAATGACTAATTTTATGATCACATGATATGGTTGCTGGGTCATTAACGGACCTAAGTTATGGATCATTAATGGGTCTAAGTTATGGATCCATTATAGACCATAATGTATATGGAAGAGGGAATGAATTATCCATGGAAGGGTAATGGCAAAACCGTAAATAGTGGCCAAAATGAGGAAAACCCACTAAGACATGATGTATGGGCTTAGAAATGGTTAAAGCATGGACTAATTGCTAATATGTAATAAGGTACCAGACATCGCAAGCGGTACGCAGATCGGCGACCTGGTCTATCGGGCGGAAACGAAAGAAAGAACGCTAGTCGGTATTTGGTAGGATTCCTACCTTTTTGTAAGCCATGGATTGAGTGATGGTTTCTTTGAATTAGTTTGGAAATTATATGGTTTATTTTAAGATGGGTTTTGGATTTAATATCATGTGATGTTTTCCTCTAATTTATTTTGGTAATCATGTGGTTGTTTTTAAGATGGGTTTTGGATTTTGGTATTATGTGATGGGTTTCCAATGATTTATTTTGATAATCATGGGATTGTTTTAAGATGGATTTTATGACTATGATTTACATATATTACATGACATATGGCATCTACATCTCATGCATGGCATGGGTGGGATATGACAGGAGGATACTTATGTTGATGTTACCTTGATGAGTGTTTTGCCGTCAAGGGAGATACTTGTGTTGATGTTACCTTGATGAGTGCTTGGCTGTCAAGGGGATACTTATGTTGATGTTACCTTGATGAGTGTTTTGCCGTCAAGGGGGATACTTGTGTTGATGTTACCTTGATGAGTGCTGTCAAGGGGATACTTATGTTGATGTTACCTTGATGAGTGTTTTGCCGTCAAGGGGGATACTTGTGTTGATGTTACCTTTATGAGTGCTTGGCCGTCAAGGGGGATACTTGTGTTGATGTTACCTTGATGAGTGCTTCGCCGTCAAGGGGGATATGGTATCGGGGTAGTAAGGATGATGGGTGGGATTCATAACACAGACACCCATGGCATAGCATTTATTCTATGGCTTTTCGTTATAATATTATCTATATGCTTGTTATCACTAATCCATGTGTTAGCCCTACTCGGAGTCCTACTTGCGCATTGTCTAACGCCCTACTTCTACCCTAGCTGATGACGCAGGAAACGGCAGAGCAGAAGGACGAGACGGGAGCCAAGCTTAAGAGCTTGGGGAGGCGGACTATTTCCTTTATTTAAGTTTATCTTGGAAAATGTGTATTTGTATAGTTTAGTTTGTCGGACTGTATAATTCAGATTACTTGCTATGTGTTGGGTTTCTATTTTGGAACATTGAGATGTTGAGATGTTTTGGTAATATTATGAATACTAATTTCCCTGCTATCTAAAAATGGTAGGTTAGCCTTTATTGTAATTTCCGCACTTAGGGTAGTATTCCTCGAGCTTACTTCTGCGTGTGAACTATTTTTCGTGGACTTCGTTCCACGCACACGTAGGGTTGGCCAGTTAAGGGCCGGGCTTTAGAAGTTCGGACTTAACTCTCGTCGTGACATCCGCCCCCTTTGTCACTTTAAAAAAAAAAAATAGACTCTGATTTTCGGTGAAAAGGGGCGGGCGTTACAACCACATAGGTTTTTCAGACGCCCCGACGGAGTGTGGCCCCTCCGGTTACATATCATTCACCCCATGCCATGCATGAGATGCCAATGAAACACATGATATTTTATATAATAAACATAGCATTAAAACTCACTTAAAACATATCTTTTTCAACATAAAATCATCAAATAAGATAAGAAACATTGTACATAAGCCCATGGTTTCAAAGAGGTGGAATCCTACCACCGACCACTACGTGTCCTTGCGCTTTTGTCCGGTAACCGCTCACAATCGTACACACCTTGTGAGGTCCTGTTACATTATAGTACATCAATCAATTAAAAGCATGTTCCATTTGATTTCCTATTATGTTTAAGTCCATAAACCATTCCTCATGGGGTTCGGCCATACACCATGGCCGAACCCATGATCTTTCATTTTTACTTATATTTACAACAATGCCATTCATACCACTTTTATTCATTAATCTAATGATAAACAACTTAATCATCTAAGATACATCAAACCTTAAGTTCAGCAAACATTCCCCATGGGGTTCGACCATACACCATGGTCGAACCCATGGTCCATTTATTTCACTTAATTACATCCTTGCCATTATTCTATCCATGGCTATTTACCTTGCTTATTTTCATAAGGTTTATGTTCCAAAATTGATCCATACATAGTTCTTTAATCCAAACACATAATCCATCAAATAGTTCATGGGTTTTGCCATACACCATGGCCGAACCCTATGTCCATCATTTTCACCTATTTACCACATTGCCATTACCTCCATCAACTTATGTTTGGGTTCCAAAACATAGGCCCATTCATTTATTTACTACCCCAAGTCCAAGAGTGATCCATACATAATTCATTCACCATTTACATGACTTATAATCTTAGGTCCATAAACATAGGTCCATAAATTTAGACATTATATACATGGATCCTCCAATGATCCACAACCATAGAACCATAAACAAAACCCTCCATAAACGATACATGGAATTGATTCATGGGGTTCGGCCATACACCATGGCCGAACCCATGATGTATAAATTCCAATTATAGCAATTCCCATTCTAGAATCCATAAATCAAGGTTTTTTCCTTTTTTAATCCAAAAGTCCATAATTAGAAACTTTCTAATTTAATAACCATCTTCCATGAAATAAACCCTAGTGGGGTTCGGCCATACCCCATGGCCGAACCTCACTCATAGAGACAATCCAACCGTTCCCATCACTTTCTAAATTAATAACATCTTCCATAGGGTTCGGCCATACACCATGGCCGAACCCTATGGTTCAAAATCTTCTCTTTAAAAATCATTCATCCTCGATCTTCCATGATCTAAATACATGCAACCAATTCTATATTTCTCCATGTAAAACCTTTTAAAAATATGAATAATTTTCCATGGAGTTCATCCTTCAAAAATCCATAATCATTACCAACACACCTCCATGGGGTTCAGCCATGAAACATGGTCGAACCCTATGGTTCTTTAATTTCTTACATTCATCCAAACCTTGTAAAACCTTTTAAAACCATACACATAACTCTATGATTTTCATCCTCCAAATTTCCATTAAAATTCACCAAAGTCCTTCCATGGGCTTCGGCCATACAACATGGCCGAACCCTATGGTTCATCCCTTTTTCATTAAAATACCATAGTCATCCCTTAATTTTCTTCCATGGGGTTCGGCCATACACCATGGCCGAACCCTATGGTTCTTTTCTTTAAACAAAATTATCGAAACTACTTACCGGTTCCGCGACTCCTCCGGTTTTCCTTTACTTGTTCTTGCTCTTCCAATCTTCTCCTTCTTTAGCCTTTTCCTCCTTCTTCTTGATCTTTCACCCTTGTTGGCTGCCTTCTCCTTCTCTTGATTTTGTTCTTGCCGTGCACCCATCTCTTAATTTGTGTAAGTCGTGCGCCCTTGCTGCCCTTTCTTTATTCCACTTCCAATCGGTCCTAATTTAGAAGGTGCCATGACCCTTCATCT